>MU968381.1:1213973-1717954 GCA_034641835.2 Pinus albicaulis
AATTTTGATCAGAACAAAGAAAAAGGCACTCAAAATAATGAAAAACAGAGTGCAGGCCTTAGCAGTGTTAGCACCTTAGCTAGTGCTCCTACTAAAACAATTTTGACCAATGTAAATAGAGGAAATCAACAAGCTGATTTTGCTGATAAAGTGGCTGTTAATAAGGCTGAAACAAACATTGTAAAAAATCAGTTGCCTTTTAGTTTGGAGTAGGAAATTTCCAAAATAAAAATATATGTTCCTCTTACTGAATTAGCCACCCAAGATGTATATAGATCACAAATGTTGAAGGCTTTCAACATAACAGAGAACAATGACACTATCAATCTTAATGATGACCAACCAGGGCTCTTATTTGGTCCTAAGATTGGATAAAGATACTGTAGCTGACCAACTTTCTTTATGTTAGCTTGAAGATTCATGAGAAATTTTATACAATGCCATGCACCACATTCTGCAATTTAATGCCTAAATCTAAAAGTATTTAGAGTCTGTGTTTTAAACGCCTACCATACAAAGATTCAGTACTTCCTTTTATCTAGTTGGGAGAAATAGTTTATCAAAGACGCCTATGTGTACCCAGGCACAAATTCCAAACAAGTGTTTATAATATAATAGTGGCTGATGTACCCCCCAAGATGTAAGTTGTTACTGAAGATCTTGGGGAGCTAACTACAAGGAACAATGCAAAATGGATATTAAAAACACCGAGAGTGTGTTAACTTATTTACCTGTGAATAATCAAATCTTTTTACTTTTTCATTCCTTAAAACCTACATGCTTACTTACTTCAGAAACTAGCGTATATTGGATACCCTTTATGGAAACTTAAGTGACATTGAGATCTAGATATGTCATTAATTCTTCACTGAAGCATTCCATCATTTATTCTTTCAGACATTCAATAAGAAGAACATGCAAGAAGAACAATAAACCATATCACGCCAAGCATCACATGAACATCACTCGCATTTTTGTGGAAACCCAAGTTGGGAGAAACCATCACTTTCAGCTATAATAAATTCTCTGGCATATTATCATTATATAAAACATGTTACAACATATGTGTCACATTTTTACCCACATTTGTGCACCCACCGCGTCATACCACTGCCTCTCTGGAAGGGAGCGCGACCCCCGACTCATTTACCAAACCTCTCCCTAAGGGGAAAGCACACCCCCCGATCTCTGCCACGGCCCTCACCGAAGGGGAGCCACACCCCCCCCGATCGTACACAGCCAAACCTTCGCACCACCTTGGACCACGTTTCTGCCTAATTTTCACACCGATCCAACAATCCCAATAGAACAATTGCCTCTGTGTCACTTTTTCTTACTCATATTTTTCATACTGGACCCTTTCCATACTTTTAAGCACAAACATACGTCACCAACAGATACATATCAACACAGATCAGATAGCAGAAACACAACAGAACAGATAAGATATTTCATACCCCTTGCTTCAGCAAACCCTAGTTTGCATACGTGCTTTCCCTTCACTGATGTCGCGTATATGCGCGCTTCCGTCCACACAAACCAGCGTATACCTCAGTGTATATTTCATTGCGCATATGCGCTTTATCTTCAGCGAAGCTGCGTATATACGCGCTTCCTCTGCGGCGAAGTAGCGTATAGATCTTCAATCATTACAGAGCAGCATACTTCATCAGATCAGATATTCAGTTCAGATCTGCCCTTTTGCTTCAGACAGATGTTCGCCTAGATGCTCGCCTCATCACAGATCTAAGCCTTCCATAATCAGATCTAGCAAATACAAGAGCAATTCAGATCTAGATCCCCTTCTTCATCATTGGTGCATCATACATTCAGATTTATCATTCAAGTGTAACCCTTTCCATTCAGATATACTTCAGTGAGAAGTATTCATTCAAGCTCAGACATCTTGCACCCACACTCATATCATGCACAATGAATTTGTTCTCCTTATATAGGTTTATCCTTTTTCAATACCATGAGCCCCTTTTTCAATACCATGGGCCAAAACAATACCATGAGCCCAAAACTACCGGGACGGGGTCAATTAGGCGGATCATTACCCAATACAATGGGTCAATACCATGGTGGTTACCCCTGGTTTTGCACTTTTTGAGCGCTTTTGCCCATACGCGACTTGGAACGTTCCTTTCTGCGTGCATACGCGACTTCCCTTAGACAGATCCACGTATACAAAGAGACATACTCTTTTCATCATATTTTGAGCACATTCTGAATTCCTTTCTTCATTGCCTTCTGTACATACTGTAGAAACATCATATTTTCTTCATCAGGAACATATTCTCTCAAGCACAACTTCATCAAGTAAGTTGTCATCATCTTCATCAAGTGGGTTGCCTTTCAAGAACAACACTTAGCATCATATTGTCAACAAACATCATATCACATCAGATTTACATCATTTACTAAGTCCATCAAGTCAAGCATAACTTCATCAGGTGGATTGTCATCAAGGACAACACATGTCAACAGTCGCATGTCTTCATCTTCATTCAGTGGGTTGCCATCAAGGACAACACTCTGCATCATATTTCCAACAATCTCCCCCTTTGGACTTGATGGCAACCATGATGGTGTTTGGTTACCACAACAGATAGATACATTAAGAATACAATGACACCAGAAATAAAATGACACCATGTCACTCTCCCCATTTTTACCATGTCACTCTCTCCATTTTTGCCATGTCACTCTTTCCATTTTTGGCATCATTCAAACACCATGTCACTCTCCCCCTTTGACATCAAGGGCAAAGGGCACATCATTATCTTCATTCAAACACCATGTCACTCTCCCGCAAAGGACAAAACCAGCAGATCAAAACCAACACACTCTCCCCCTTTGACATCAAGGGCAACGGGCGGATCAAAACCAACACACTCACCCCCTTTTCTCCTCATGTAGAAGAAGCGTTCTGCAGATCTGATGTATGCTGAAGTGACCAAGCTCCCCCTAAGTTCATGCTGAATCTTCAAACATATTTTCAATGAAGTACATGACTCTATGAAGTTCCTATCACCAATGACTCATACTTACATCAAATATCCAACCAAGTGGATTTACATATGAGACTCAAGTACCCAACCAAGTGGGTTTACAAATTTGACTCAGCTACCCAACCAAGTGGGTTTACAAACATGACTCAGCTACCCAACCAAGTGGGTTTACAAATTGAAAAGTCCTTACATGACTGAATATTACAATTTTACAACATGGGTCTCAACCAGACCTTTTCATCAAAGTACAAATATGAATTTTCATAATTAATACCAAAAAGACCTCAAGAGAGATCATATATCAGAACCACCATAATGCCAGCAATGCATTATAGTCAGCAAAGCTAATGCTCCCCCTGAATCTGTGCAACCATGCATCTTTTTCATATGACTAAGGCTCCCCCTTAGTTTGTGCAACCTGAACATTTTCACCAACAAATCATCAAGGCATCTTCATCAAAACATTAGAAACAGATTTATGAGAACTGGAACACCACCAGAGATACCAAACAGAACTGCAGCTGTGCTGAAGAGAGCTGAACCAACCAAGAATTGTCAGCAACCAACCATACGCGGTTTTATGTGCAGGAACTCGCGTACATACGCGACTGTGTTTCAGGAAACCCGCGTATCCCAAGCCATCTTCTAAATTTCAACCAGATCTGATTCTCTGTGAGGCAAAGACAGTGTTCAGCTTCTTTCTGGGACATTTGAATGCTTCCCTGGACTACAGATAGATAGAATGGTGTAGTTGTGTCTTCAAGCGTCATCCAACGGTTGTGGCATCAGTACAATAGTAACCAAGCCTTCAGATTCTTTGCAGCATCAATACAATCTTTCCAAGAGAGATTCTCATATCAGAACAACATCTTCACATAGGTGTCAAGCAATCATCCATGTGGTCCAACATCACCATGATCTTCAATATTTAACATGAAGTAACATATGTAGGCAAAAGATCTCTCAACCATAGTAACACACTCTGCATGATTTATTTCTGAATCAAATGACATCCAACTCATCCATGTGTGAGTACAAAGGATACTTATCAGTAACCAGGGCTCAAAAACTCATCATAATAAATTATGTATCAAGACATCATCATTTGAGCATGAGTATCACAAAGACCAAAGAATAAGAAATCATATTGCCAACAATGCAATCATTAGTATTCAACCTGCTGCTCCCCCTAAACCAGTGCTCTTCCTTAACTTGTGCAATCTGAAACACCTTCAACAGCAAGTCATCAACAACAATCTCTGCATGATCAGTCCTCATCTCTGAGTTATAAGACTTTCATCTCAACAACGAATGCTCTTCATCATAAAGCAACCAGGCTTCATCCATAATCTTCAACACAAGAACCCATGTATCATTTCATTATCATGAGTATAACCAGAATAATGCTAACAGTGCAATCATCAGCAGTCAAATGGATGCTCCCCCTGGACTTCTGCTCCAGATCTTCAGCTATCAGATAAATTCTCTCATCATCAATGCATACGCGTCTGTGTTAGCTAAAACTCGCGTGTATACGCGACTTTGTTTCATAGAACCCGCGTATGGAAAGTGAAGCATAGAAAATTTTCATCTTCCTTCATTTCCTCCTGAGCTTGTACCTCCTGTATATGTCCTTTCTACATCAGATGCGCTGTCAGAAGTAAACATAACCAGAATCAACCTTGAGAGTCATCATGCATTGCTCCCCTTGTGACGATACATTACTAGATCTCATAATGTATCTCACATCATTCCTGAAGTCAATAAGAAAGGTCAGCTTCAGAGGCGGATGACTGCAGTAGGGTCAGAATTCCCTACGTTTCTGATCGGTCCTCCTTCTTTTTCCAAATTTGCTTGAGCTTTCCAACTGTGTGCTGAAAATTGTCCACTTTCCCAGATCTGTTCATCCTGCATTCTTTTTCTACATGTCCATACTTGTTACAAGCATAACATATCATGTGGCCAGAGAAATAAACATAAGAATCATAATGAGTATTTCTATTCTTCCTCCTTTTACAATCAGCTGCTTTATGTCCATACTTGTTACATGAAAAACAATATCCTTTGAAGAAACCAGAGTACCTTTCTATGTAGGAACTGTTTGATTGAGGCTGAAATGATCTGCTCCTGCAATTTGCTGCAACATGCCCATAATTATGACATTTGAAACATTCAACATTATTGAATGATTTCCTTTGATATTTCATCATTGTTGATTGACCTTTTGTTTCTTTCAACTCTTCAGGTTTTGTATTGACTTCCTTTGAATCTTTAGCACTTCCTTGTGAACTAGATTCTCCTTTGACAGTTTCATGAAAACCAAGACCAAGTTTGATAGAAGGAGACCTTTGACTACTAAGAATATTATCCAGAATCTTAGTACTATCTTGAAACCTCAAAAGTCTAACATTTTCTTCTAATTTACCTTTGAGAATATTTACCTCAACCTCCAAGTCTTGACATTGCTTTGTCATGCTTTCTTCTTTCCTTCTTCCATCTTCTACTTGATCCTTTAGATTTAGAATCTCTTCTTTCAACCAATTTTCGTTTACTTCACATGTTTGTTGCAGCTCTTCATTCTTCTTCTTCGATGCTTTGAGATCTTCTTTCAGAGATATGTTTTCTGCTTCAAGTCCTGCATTCTTCTTATTCGATTTATCCAGGTCTTCTTTGAGGGAGATGATTTCTGTTTCAAGGCCTTCCTTTTCAAACGTTTGTAGAGGTTCCTCAATCTTCTTACTTGATGCTTCAAGATCTGCTTGTAGAGAGATGACTGTAGCTTCAAGACCTTCATTCTTCCTCTTTGATTTTTTCAGATCTGTTTTTAGAGAAACGTTTTCTGCTTCAAGTCCTTCATTCTTCTTATTTTCTTCTTCAAGTTCTTCTTGCAGAGAGATGATTCCAGCTTGATATCCTTTACTTCGACTGTATACATCATCGAACATCCTTTTCAGTCTAAATACCAAAGCTTTGTTAGCAGAATCCTTCTCATTAAATTTTCTTTGTTGATCTTTGATAACTTCTTCTAGATCCACAACTTTTCTCTTACTATCTTCATCTTTAATCTTGACAGCTTCGATAGCATATTCTTCACTATCATCACCATTGTTTGCACAACTAAGATCTTTCAAGGGATGACCCCAATCACTATCTGATTCATTTTTGTCAAATTCAGCTATCTCCTTACTTTGAGTAGCCTTCTTCTTTGCCATGAGAACTTGTAGAGCTTGGTCAGAATCTTCTTCATCTTCACTTTCACTATAATAATCCTTGCATATACAATTAAGTAAAATACAAGAGCAACGATCAATACCTGTTTCATCTTCTTCAATTTCTGCTATACATGATTTCTGAGGCTTCTTCTTTCCTTGAGTAACCTTCTTCTTTTACTTCTTTCCCATTGCGACGGATCTCCTTCAAGCGATCAAGCTTCTGCAGAAGAACCTGCTCTGATACCAATTGTTGGGAAAAATACTGAGAGGGGGGGGTGAATCAGTATTTACTGCATATTCAAAACTTTTTACTTTTTCATTCCTTAAAACCCATATGCTACTTTGCTGAAGCCAAGTAGCGTATACACGCGAATATCCTTCATAAAACTCGCGTATACACAGAGATCTAATTATGCCATTAGTTCTTCACTTATATCATTCCATCATTCATTCATTAGATGTTCTATAAACAGTAAACATGTGCAGTAAGAACAGAATAAACTATCACACAAAGCATCACACATGAACACGAGGATTTTTAGGTGGAAACCCAAGTCGGGAGAAAACCACCGCTGCAGTTGCTCAGCCTTCAATATTTTATTATAGAGAAAACATCTTACATATGTCTTACAGCGCGGACTTGACCCGGCACGCGACGCCCTCGCCGCTCGTTTGCCGGCCTCACGGAAAGGGCTGCGACCCCACGACTCATTTGTAACCTCTCACCAGAGAAACTACGGACATTCCGTCCTGGTTTACCGGCCTCACACAGAAGGAGCTACGCCCCCGATCTCGTTTACCGACCTCACACAGAAGGGAGCACGCACCCCCTGACCGAAGGCTGCAACCTTACAACCCTCAGCACCTCTATGGACCACGTTTCATCAATTTTCACATTGGATCCAACAACTTCAATAGAACACCACTTGCAGGCCACATTTCATTATATTTTCAAACTGGACCCTTTCCATACTTTTAAGCACAAACATACATCACCAACAGATACTTATCAACACAGATCAGATAGCAGAAACACAACAGAACAGATCAGATATTTCATACCCTTTGCTTCAGCAAACCCTAGTTTGCATACGCGCTTTCCCTTTACTGATGTCGCGTACATACGCGCTTTCTTCCACAAAAACAAGCGTATACCTCAGTGTATATTTTAGTGCGCATACGCGCTTTCTCTTCGCTGAAGCCGCGTATACACGCGCTTCCTCCACGGCGAAGTAGCGTATAGATCTTCAATGATTACAGAGCAGCATACTTCATCAGATCAGATGTTCAATTCAGATTTACCCTTTTCCTTAGGAGCAGAGATGTTCGCCTAAGTTCTCATCACGAGATCTAATCACTCCCCGCCGCCAGATCTAACGGAAATATAAGTACATTTCGGATCTAGAGAATCATGCGGTAGTGCATCATACCTTCAGATTTGTCTTCAAGTGTAACCCTTTCCATTCAGATCTACTTCAGAGAGAAGTATTCATTCAAGCTTAGACATCTTGCACCTACACTCATGATTTGCACAATTAATTTCTTCTCCTTATATAGGTTTATCATTTTCAATACCATGAGCCCTTTTTCAATACCATGGGCCAAAACAATACCATGAGCCCAAAACTACCTGGACGGGGTCAATTAGGCGGATCATTACCCAATACAATGGGTCAATACCATGGTGGTTACCCCTGGTTTTGCACTTTTTGAGCGCTTTAGCCCATACGCGACTTGGCACGTTCTTTTCTGCGTGCATACGCGACTTCCCCTAGACATATCCGCGTATGCCTTGAGACATACTCTTTTCACCATAGATTTAGCACATGCTGAAATCCTTTCTTCATTGCCTTCTGCACTCACTGTAGATACATCAGATTTACTTCATCAAGAACATATTCTATCAAGCCCAACTTCATCAAGTAAGTTGCCATCAACTTCATCAAGAGGATTGCCATTCAAGGACAACACTCGGCATCATATTGCTAACAAACATCATTTCATATCAGATTTACATCATTTACCAAGTCCATCAAGTCAAGAATAACTTCATCAAGTGTATTGTCATCAAGGACAACACATGCCAACAATCTCATGTCTTCATCTTCATTCAGTGGGTTGCCATCAAGGACAACACTCTGCATCATATTGCCAACTATGTTGGGCAGATGAGGGAGGATGGATTTCCCCAATGAAGTCTAAACCCCACTGCTGGAAAGGAGCTTCAACAGTGATTGGATGCAAGGGTAAGGGAAGCAGTTTTCTTTTGCCTTCAAAGAGTTGGCATTTGTGACAGGCAATAATCATTTTGTGGACATCTTGAAAGAGGGTGGGCCAATAGTAACCATCTCTAAGGATTTTATTGGCAGTTGTCTTCCAATAGAGGTGGCCTCTACATTCTCCTTCATGTAATTCATGCTTGATCTTATCTGCATCATTCTCAGGCAAACATTTAAGCAATAATCCACTAGCATTTTTCCAATATCGACATTTATCTAAAATGCAGTAATTTACAGCTTTCAACTTTAAAAATCTTGCCTTCATTTTAGACAAACCAGGAGGGGTATTTAAATTGAGAAAAACATATAAAATATCAGCATACCAAGATGAAAACAAAAAATTATCTTCAATAATGGGAGTTGACAACTCCTCCTGTTCATCTAATGCACCTAACATGTTTATATCAAGAGCTTCAAAATTAGACTCAGCCATTAATCTTGCTAGTCCTTGGCCTTTTATGAGCTTAGTGGGCTTGATTTTTAAATCATATTCAAGTATCATAGCAATCCACTTTCCTCTTTTGCCATCTGGATCTTGGGTTACAATGTCTTTTACAACTGAATTAGGCACAAATGCAATTATGTGAGAATGTAAAATGTAAACTCTGAAGTCCTTTAAGGCTTTGACTAAGGCAAAGGCTTGTTTTTCCATGATATTGTACTTCAGAGGTGCATCTCTTAATGCCTTACTAAAGAATGCAATTGGCTTCTCTTGTCCCTTCAAGTTTTTCTGTAATAGGACAGCAGCCACTATGTGTTCTGATGTAAATGAAAATGAAGAAATCCTTTGTAATATCAAGACTAATGAGAACTAGTGTTTTGGTTAATGCTTGTTTTACCAGTTCAAATGATTTCTTTGCTTCTAAGGTCCATTTAACTCCTTCCCTTTTAAGCATATTGTTCATGTTTCTAAGGAGTTCAACTAGATTGGGTATGAACCTTCTCAAGAAATTAATCTTCCCAATGAAAGATTGAAGTTCCTTGATGTTTCTAGGATGGTTGATTTGCAATATACCATCAATCCTCTTTGGGTCTATCTTTATTCCTTATTCTGATATGATGTGTCCAAGTAGTTTACCTTCTTGGAGACCAAACATTGTTTTCTTCGGATTTAAAGATAACCCATATTTTCTACATTTCTCAAAGACTTTTCTCAAGTGTTCTAGGTGTTCTTCATCTGTTTTGGAAAAAACAGTGATGTCATCAAGGTAAATAATGATGAAGAGGCCTAATTCTTCTGAGAATGCAATATCCATGGCTCTCTGAAATGTAGCACTAGCATTCATTAAACCAAAGGGCATTTTCACATACATGAAAGTACCCCAAGGTGTGGTAAAGGTTGTTTTGATTTGATCATCAGGGTGTACTAATATCTAGTTGTAACCTAAGAATCCATCTAGCAAAGAAATTCTTTTAGAACCAACTACCTTTTGTAAAATGTGATCCATCTTGGGTAAAGGGTAGTTATCTTTTAATGAGGCTTTGTTTAAGTTTCTAAAATCAATACAAAGAATAATCTCTCTTATCTTCTTCCTAACTGACACCAACTCTGAGTATCTAATAGGGAAAATAATTTCAGCTTCATACATTTTCTTGATTTCTTTCTCAACCAGGGGTAATTGAACAGGGTTTATTCTGCACAGTTTTTATCTATAAGGCTTCTGGTTTTCTTTGAGAGGTATCTTATGCTGAATTATCTTTGTGTCATATGATTTTAGATCTTCATAACTCCATGCAAATACATCAGAAAATTCCTTAAAGAGCTCAATGTATTTCAGTTTTATGTGAGCTGGTAAGGTTTTAGACAGTTTGATTATTTTTGGTTTTTGTTCACTGCCTATGTTACATTCTTCTACTTCATTTTCAACAGGTTCTAGTTTTGGTTTTTTGGCAACATCATTGAAATCAAACAACTCTTCTAGTGGGACTAGTCCTTTTGGAAAGCTTTGAGTATTATATTACAACATTTCTAAGTCTTATTTTTCTAAATCTGCACTAATTTCTGTTGTATGTTCAAGTTTATTAGATAACAAATTTATCTCAGAAATCTCTGGAGACTTTACCTCTTCATCAAGTAGATTTTCTTCAATAGGACAGTCTTGGTCATACTCTGAATCTGAACTTGGTGGCTCAAATCCATTTCTGGACTGTAGGAAGTCTTCTATTTGTTCATCTCCCTCAAAAACCTGCCAGTATTTTTTATTTTCTGGGATGGCTGATCTGTACTTCTCTTGAATTGTGTGTTGTCTGCTTCCATCAGGCCTTTTGCAAGTACTAGCAGAAATGGCCAATGCATTGGCCAGTGTATTCTGGTTTCTGGGGACAAAGGTAAGTTCATATTCATCAAAAGTTTTGAGTAAATCCAAGGTATCATTCCTATAAGCTCTTAGTCTGGGATGTTTTTCAGTGTATTCCCCATTAATTTTCCTAATTATTAGTTCAGAATCTCCATGAACAATTATCCTTCTGGCTCCTAATTTTTTCAATAAATGAAAGCCTAGAAGGAGTGCCTCATATTCAGCTGTGTTATTGGTGCATGGAAAGTTCAATTTGTATGAGTGTCCTTTAGCATGATTTTTCATTGTGTTGTGAAGCCACACTCCTGCACCTGCTGTGAGAACCATCAAAACTCATACTCCAAAGAGGACTAGTTTCAGATTTACTAGTTTGACTACTACCCTCTTTATCTTATGTGCTTTTAGATTTTTTTTGTAAGTCAGCAGTATGTTGAAATTGATTTAGTTCCTCATGTTCTTCAAGATGTTGAGGACTCTTCTTTTGACTCTCAAGGTTGACAACCAATGGATGACTGTTTTGTAGTTCTGGACCTGTGATTTGTTTGCTGTCATTTTTTGATTTGACAAACTGTTTTGATGCTTTTGTCTTGTCTTCCTCCTTTTCTGTGTCTGCCACTATGTTATAGTGAGGGGTGGCCACTAAGTCAGTTAAGGTTTCTTTCTCATTGAATGTTTCATTATTGAAGATAATGAATGAATCAAGGCATGTATGCACAGAATAAAGAGGAGAGTTTTCCGGTCTCTCTTGGCTACTGAACATGTATTGCATGTGAGATTCCCTGTAAAGTCTTCTAGTTTGATTAAAAACAGAGATAGTAGCATATGTCATATCCATATGCATTGTTCCTTGTAACTTAGCTCCCCATGATCTTGATAACAGCATACCATATTTGGAGGCAACATCAGCCACTACAATATCCATCACTAAACACTTGGCTGGAATTTGAGCTAATTTTACACAGAGGTCTTTGATCAAACCTAAACATTTCACTCTACTGGAATCAAAGGAATATAGATCTTTGTATGGTCTGGTGATTTCAAGGCCTAGACTCTCCATTTCTACTTTGGGCATTAAGTTATGAGAGGCCCCTAAGTCATTCATAGCATTGTGTAAAATTTTGTCATGAATTTTCAAACGAACATAAAATGGGGGAACTGGCCCTTCTTGGTATCTTCCCTCAATATTATGACCAAATAAGAGCTCTGGTTGGTCATCATTGAGGTTGACTGTGTAGTTATTTTCTCCTATGTTGAAGGCTTTCAAAATTTGTGATCTATAGACATCTTGGGTGACTAATTCAATGAGGTGAACAAAGATTTTAATCTTGGCAATTTCCTGTTCCAAAATAAAAGGAAGCTGATTTTTTATGATGTGTGTTTCAGCCTTGTTAATCACCACTTTATCAGAAAAATCATTTTGTTGATTTCCTCTATTTACGTTGGTCAAAATTGTTTTAATAGGAGCACTAGCTGAAGTACTAACACTGCTAAGATCTACACTCTGTTTTTCATTAATTTGAGTGCCTTTATCTTTGTTTTGATCAGAATTTACAGCCACTATTTTGTCCTTTTGTTTAATGTTTTTGGGTTTGCTCACAGGGCTGTTCTTTGTAGAATTGTCAGAGGTTTTGTTCTTGGGAGCTTCCTGATTCTTTTTACTCCTAAGGTCATATTCTTTTGGGGTCTCTATGATGAAATTTTCTAGCTCTTGATAATAATGTTCATCCTTTGTTCTTTTATCATCATAGGGTGTGTATAGACCTTGTTTTCTATTAATAGGAACATCAAAGTGGTCACTACCTACTCCCAACATGTTTATATCATCTTCCTCTATTTGTTCAATTGTTTCTTCAACCTCACTTACATAGTCTTCTTGGAAAGGAGGTCTGATCTGTTGATCATCCTCTCTTTGTCTGTTCTGAGGTTGATTTCTTCTAAAGTTCTGATTTTGATTTTGAGATTGATTTATGTTTTGGGGAGCTGATTGGTTTTCTCTAGCTTGTGCTTTCTCAAGTATGCTCATTTTTTTCATCATCTCTTCCATCATCCTTTCCATTTTTGAGCTAGATGTGGAGGGTGCAAATTCCTCCCTAAATGATACTTTCTTCTCGTTCCTCATCCTAGCTCTTTTCTCAATTAGATTAACTTCCACAGCTAGAGCTCCTTTTTGCATGTCTTCTAGAGTCAAAGGGTCTCTTTCTCTTAGCTTATAGGCCATTTCAGGATCAAATCCTTCAGGAAATTTGGCCAAGGTTGAACCTTGTGGAGGTTTGAAGTCTGGGGGTAGTGCATTATACACACTATTGAACCTAGTGTAATAATTTTGAATACTTTCCCCAGTGTTTCTTTTGAGATTGTTGTAGTCTGAAATAATTTGGAGAGGGTTTTTTCTAACTTCCCACTTGTTTAGGAATAACTAATGGAGGGCTTGGAGGTCATTAATACTATTAGGGGTTAAGATTTTGAACCATTTTCTTGCTTCTCCCCCTAGAGTTTAAGCAAACAATCTAAGTTTGATAGTTTCATCATCAATCTCATTTCTATCAAAATAGTCATTCATCTTGTCCACATGTTGTGAAGCAGCAGTAGTACCACTGGTATCATATGATGGTATCTTGGACTGATAGTCCTGTGGCAGATTGACTAGAGGTAAAGGAAGGATTAGGGGAGCATACCATTTTTCCATGATAGGAGGTTGTGGAAAAAGTGGGGGGTTTATAGGTGGGGGATGTAAGATAGGAGGGGGTTGGTGGCATGGTGTAGTTTGAACACTGGGTGTTTGGGTAACAGAAGTGGATGGACCAGCAAGAGATTATTGAGCAGATCTAGGATGAGAGAAACAAAAATTATGTAGGAAATGCAAATCAGGTGGAGTATTTTCTCTACTACTAGGATGTTCACCTCTATCTTGGGATGAAGTTGGAGACTCAAAATCTATTTGATCTATATCATCAAGTGACCTAGTTCTGAATGGGTTCTTAAGTCAACTTGTGAATCTTGTAGAGCTGTAAGGTTTTCAGGAACAGAATTAGTTCTTTGGATTGGTCTAACAATAGTTGAAGCTTGAGCCTTAGGAGACTTCCTAAGTATGATTTTAGGATTATCAACTATCTTAGGAGGGTTTGGGTCAAGATATGCTCTAGTATGAACTCTTCTAGAAGCCACTATGCTATGTTTCAGACCCAATAATAAGAAAAGTTTCTAACAAAATATGACAATATTTAAGGTTAACTGATATTTTAGCGAGAAAACTTTAATCCTCAAAGTCTTTTGTACTGATTTTAAATGATATTATGATAAAGGGTTTCCCAGTGGAGTCTTTAGAAAACCAAGGAAAATCAGCAAGTCTACTGATGTTCAGTGGAGTCACCAGGTGGAAATTTTTAACTCTTTTGGAGGTAAAATGTTATATATATGGTCCACCACCAAATACCAATCTAAAATGTTTTTGGGTTTTCTGAGCTTTTTCAGTCCTATAGGTTAAGAGAGTGTCCTAAATCTATTTCACCACTTAGCTATGGTGATGAGACAAACAGAGTTTACTCTTATGGATTAGCTAGTTGATTCCTTCAAGGTTTGATAAGGCTCTATGAGAATCCTAAGGGTTACTTAGTTTTTCACTGACTCAAATAAGTCCTATCATGATCACCACTTTCTTTGGTAGTGCTTGAAGAGAGCTACTTATACTGCACTGAATGCTGAGTGTTTTGTTGTAAGGATTTTACTCAGAACTCCCCAGTATGGTCACTAGGAATGTTGGGCCTTTGTAATTTAGTAGAGTGGTAAAACTAAAAGCTGCAGAGACTACATCAAAAACCACTTTGGGATTCTAGGATCTAGCCCTCCTGAATCCAGAGAGGGATCTCTCTATAACTGCAAAGATTTATTTATCTTTTAAGGTTTTTAGTATGATATTAGGCTAGTTATTAAGAACAAGGGTTTTTGTTTGTTTGGTTGGTTGGGAATGATATTTAATTGGATGGAATATCACAAAATGAAAGAGTTTCAAAGGGTGAAGATGCAAGTATATTGAGAAGTGTTCAGCAGATAGGATTAGTGTGAAGCAGCTTTAATCCATTGGGAAATGGAGTCACAAAAGGGTTTAATTGTACAACAATTTCAAGAGTGGTCCAAGGGGCAAGTCATCTATATCAAAATATTCTTTAGATTAAATGATGGAGTGGAACATTAAAAGTGTTGAAAAAGTAGAAAAATCCAATAATTTCAACAAGGATTTATCAACTTTCCATACAAGAAAAGCCTTTTTTAAGCAACTATTTGAAACCAACCAAAGGACAGGGCTAACCATAGACTTCTTTGGACAAGCTTGTATTAAAGCTAACTTATCATAAAACAATCCAGTAATCTCACTAGACTACTTTCAGAAGGGATGAAAACAAATAAGAAAACAAAGTGCAGCTTAAGATCAGGTCAGATGTATTACAATCATGGTCTGCTTTTAGCATACTCTTAGGGAAACTTTCAAACAACCTTTGGAGAAAGAACTAGAAGACAGGGCAAACCATAAAATTTCTTAATTTAACTCTGCTTAGCATGTAATGAAAATATCATTCAAGAACTTCCTTTCAAGTGTTGCACATCAAGACATGGACTAACCAACATTCCTTGATAATGTTTACACTTAATTTAATTCATTCCCAAATATCACAAGTAGCAGAAAACATATAGATAAAGATTATCAGTGAGAGTAGGGTACTTTTAACAGTAAATCCTAGCTCTATGCTTGTTGTTCTTTATCAAAGAAAAGTGAAAAAAATGGCATACATGAAAGGAAAACAATAATAGTAAGAGGTACTTCACCAATGATATAGACCGGGATCCCAAGAATCAGCTTGTATATTGATTGCCAATCCAGTTACAAACTACATCTCCAATGTTTCATCACAGCTTCAAACATCTCTTCTCAGTATGTCTTCTTCAACAACTTAACATAGCTTCAGAGCTTCAGAACTTATTTACATTCAACAATGATTCGATACAGCAACTATTACATCAGATTCAAACAACCAACAACATCTCATCTTCTTAAGAAGTATTTATAGAATAAAGAGGAGGTGGAATGAAAGGAAGAGTAATTTGTCAATTAATACAAGTTTTAATGCTTCTCTGCCTTTGAGGGGTTCAATAGAGAAGTTTACTGATATTTTCTCTGTATTAATTGGTTTTCATTAAGTATTAATCTACTTGGCATATTTTGTTGACTTTAAGACTCTTTAGGTAGACTGGAAATAACTTTGGTTGTCTTTAAACAAAATATCACTGACTAGGTAATAACTATGCCTTCTTTTAATTTATTGAAGCTGCAGGTGGCACTTTGGTATCTGGAGAGGATAAATGGCCTCTGATGTGGCAGTGGAGGCCTCTTTTACTGATATAACTCTTTTTTTTTCCTTAAAACACTTTTAATTTGCTTTTGGTCTGTGTTTAGGCTAAATTAGCCTTAATCTTCATCTTCGGGTCTTCCTTCTTGGATATTGTCTTAATCTCTTTAACCTGTATATTAAAAACCTTGATCTTCGGTTTTAGGCATTAATCCCTGTATCATTGATTTCTTCACTACTGATACACTTTGTTTGCTTCGTTTAGACAGGTGACCTTCTGCTATTTGGAGAGCTTCATCTGGGATCGAGGATCGTGATCCACCGATGCAATTGAAAGTTTGAAACCCTGTTGGTTCCTTTCCTTGTGGATATAAGACACAGGATCATCACCCTGTACTCATATGGTCACTTGTCTGTGACTGTGGAAATACACAGAACAACCACCATTAAACCTTGCAAAAAACATAAAAACTAATTATAAAAACCTTGTGAATTGTGGTAAAAACTGCGTTGGAGGGTGTATGGAAGTGGTCGAGAGCTATGAGAATGAAGGGTGATTGTGCAGGTGGAGAAGTCCCGTGGAGAAAAATGGGCTAAAAACACAGTTTAAACCGTTTCTGGCGCGATTTGGTGGAAGTGGTTTTGGAAAACTGATAGCGGTTTTCGCATTATATTTGGGTGGTAAGCGGTATTTCCCAAAAGAAATGTGATACAATACATCAGTTGACACGCGTCCCTCCGAATACTGCCCATTTCACAAAATTTTTGAGCGTTAAACTCTAGGCGCAAAAATTCTGCGATATGCAGTATAAGTCGTCGGATCATCGAAGGTAGATTGGACGGCGCAGAAAGCACGTGACAAGGGATAAGATGCGCAGATGAGGGATGGTTGGACCGATGATTGCGTCAGTGCTTTTGTCGCATAGCGGACGGGTTTATTGGGTTATCAGGTTTAGTCCCGATTGTTGGATATTTTTGATGGACGGTTAGGATTAAAAGAGGGATCAAATATATGGATGAGGAAAAGGTAAGGCAGGATGGATGGGCAAACAATTGAAAGTCCGATGGCCGTTGATCTACAGAGATCAGCGGTCCTTGTTTATTTTAAATTTGAAATGTTTGGGTGGAAAAATAAAGGAAATAAGGGTTTGGAAGAAGGGTTTTTAGGCTTTTAAGCGCTTGATTACGGGGCTTTAATTCATATGAAGGTCAGGTTTAACGGACATAAGCCCTTAGGGGCTTAACTCTTTAAAATGCAAAAGAATGTTTATTAGGCCAAAAAAAGGGACTTTTAAGGCCAAAACAAAGTTCCGATGGATGAAAATGGAGGAATTTAAACCAAATAAACGGGGATATAAGGTTTAAAATCGGTTTTGGTGATTTTTAGGAGTTAAATGAAAGGAGGAAGGGGAAATTTATGAAAGGAAAAAATGAGTGAAAATGAAATTGTTTATGAGTGGAAAGGAGGAGTGAAAATATGGAAAATGGTGTTTTATAAACATTTTTTTTCTTTTGGTAAATAGCAAGTTTCTTTAGGACTAAAAGTGAAACAGCAGTGAAGATTAACTCAAAGGGTAATTATCATGATAAGACTTCAAGAACTCACAATTTGGACATGAAATTGTTTCTTGAAGGCCTAAAAACGATTTAGCCACCATTTGGTTGAAATTTTTTTACAGGTGGCTAACAGTGCACACAGTGTTACAGATCTAGATCTTTGGTCTGCATCCATGTGCGTTTGACCCAGCAAAGATATAAATTACAGTATACGTGACAGACTAGATAGCAGATCTTATAGAGAAACACAGCAGATAATATAGATAATTCGTACCTTATCACAGATCTAACATAGAGCGCAAATTCATATAACAGATAGATCTTAGAACCATATATCAGAAATAATTCTCATATATCATCAAAAAATTCTTACATAACCCCAAATCCCACCTGTGCACACAGCTAGTAGGGTCCGCACATAGCCAGCAGGAGTCTGACCGAAATACCTGAAACCCGAGACTAACAATTTTCACTTAGCATTCACTTCTATTCATCCTCTACCTATCGACTCAAAAATACTTACTATTTATACCAATTTAGCCTAGACTTACCATGGTCTGCAAACCATGATTTGTGGACTCCTGGTTTTACCTATTTACCTTCTTACAACTTATTGGGGATTTTATCCGCCTTATCACCCCTATGCTAGACTAAATATAATCAAAATAATACAAAATTGGACCAGCTTTCATCAGTGTGGGAGACCCTACTCCAACAGTCCCCCAACACAATCTTGTGACTCGTCTCAAGTCACTGCAATGGTAGAGCCTCCACCTGTGCGCGCAATTAATTAATATCTACAATTAGGTGGGAATAATGTCGAGACTCTAGCGGGCAGCACTTTGGGCGAGTGTGACAAGATTTTGTGACATTGGTCCTTCCGCAGCTGAGGTGATATTTTCCTGTAGTTGATGGAGGTGAGTTACTGCTACCTCCACATCCTGTGAAAGACGGAAAGCCGAAGCACCCCATGGTTTCATCTGTTGACTGATGGTGTCTCTCTTTCAGCGAAGTTCTTCGATTTCTTCTTGGAGTATGGTACTAAACCTGATGCTTACCAATCTTTGTGTTGGCACCAATGTGGGTAATGTATCTTCGATGCAGGCCACCGCCTCTTCCTTCTGTTTTAAGTCCTGGTTGAGTTGTTGACATTTTGGTGCATGTTGTACCATGGTCCAGACCTGCATGGTGGACTCAATCAATTGAATTGCCTGGATGATCTATATTGTAATGGTATCCATAGCTTTGGTGATGAGGGTGGTGCATTGCTCGCAGACCTCTAGGGTTGTGTCAAGTTGTAACTGATTCTGCAATATGGTAATTTTTTGTGCCAACACTGTTTTTAGGTCTTGCAATTCTGTTTTGGCTACCCTGAATGCCGCTACTAGGCCTGCCACCTTATCCTATGTTGACGTCGTAGCGGGGAGTTCCTCTAGTAGTTCTGTGAAGATTTGGCGAATCATTATAACGAGCTCAGTTTGTCGTGGGATAGATAGAGTGAGGGCAGTGTGCTATTGTTCCATTTTCTGTTCGAGGAGGCTAAGTTGTTGGTCCATCTGCTAGTCTCGATGATGGATTTCTTATGAGATCTTGGTGTGAAATATTTGGAGGGCTTCGCGGGGAAGCATGGCCAGGTCCAACTATATGCTTGTGCCAACGGGGAATTGGATACCTAAAAAGGCATTTCCAGGTATAGAACAAACCCAGTCTTCTACTGACGCGAGAGAGGTACTGGTAGTTGCCGCGGGAGTATCTTCTTGAATTAGGTTGTCTTAAATTACAGTGGTTCGTAGCTGCATATTCTGAATGTTGGTATAAATAGTGGTGAGTGCGACCTCTTGTTGGTGCTCTATTACGAACCAGTTTTCCTCAGAGGTTAGAGTGATGGCGCTTGTAATTTGCGTGAGGTCACTACTAGTGAGAGTGATCGTGGTATCATGGTCCTTGTGTGGATAAAGTGGCTTCTTTCGGGTCCCTGTTTCGTATGCTCTCAGCTGCTTTGCGCCATGGCTATCAAGAGTATTACCTTTGTCCAGAATGAGCACAAGTTGTGACCTCATTTCATATTTGGTTTTAACAGTCTCTAGTAGCTACGTGGTGCCTTTTACAAATTTGGTGGGGCTGGCCTATGGAATCTCCTGGGTAAGTGGTTTTGCGTTTTGCGTGATGGCCCCCCTGGTGCTTTGCCATACAGGAATCCAGCAGTCTAGTACTTTGTCAACTGCTTCGTCCTTGGGGGGAAGTTCCATAGTTGTTTCCGGTTTACTGATTGGTATACAATGGACGCTTACTATTAGGAGGTGGGGAGAAAGGTGGGAGAGTATGATTAAGATGGTATAAAGGATTATGCATTATACAGAATAGGTAGGAAATTTATATACATGATACAAGCCAACAAAGCTACCGGTCCGTCCCTGTGGACAACTCTCGTGGGTAACTAACGGTAATGGCATTCCTTGTTACACCATTTTTTGGTCATCTAACTTATTATCATTAGATGGACTCAAGTACACCATGTAAAACCAATTTTACCCCAAGTAAAATTGTTTTGACTATGAAAATAACCTATTAAACCACCTTTATTAAGTTGTTTATGGTCTAAACAAGAAACCCGATGAGGAAATATTAAATAAATATGCATTTATTTTATTTTCCTCAAGGAATAATTAGTTAAATAGCAGTTTAATTAATATTCCTAGTTATATTTAACCCAAAACAAGGAAATTAATTAGATAAATCATTATTTATCTTATTATTTTCTAATAAAAATTGTTTAAACCCTATTTAAATAATATTCTTTTTTAAATATCACTAATTCACCCTTAAATAATTAAATAAATCATTATTTATTTGATTATTACTCAACCACATCCTTAAAATGATAAATAAATCATTTATTTATTTATTATTTACAAATAAAGGGATTTAACCCAAGTCAAATTCCGTTTCCCTCCAACAAATATAATAAAATATTCCATAAAAGTTGGATCTTGATTTGGTTAATAATATTTTAATTATGCACCAATATCTAGACTAACTCAATATTTTGTTATAAATAGAAGGGTTTTTCCATTCATTTGTCACCTTTTGTTGCCTAAATATCACTCTGGATCTATACTTTTGGTCTGACTATTGATCCACCATCATAGTCATATTTTTCTACTATTTTTTGTCTGGGTTTTCTATACCATCAAGAGAGAGGAATTCTAGATCTGAAGTGTTGAGGACTTACAATAACCCATCCCATTGAGGAGAATAGGGAACACCCTCTCTTTTTTTCCTCCCAGGTGCCATTAATACAAAATTCATTTGATATATTCTTGTCTTGTCTATTGGATGCATGGAGTAAATCTTGTTTTTTCTACTATTTAATGTCTTCTAATGCATAGATCTAGATTTGTGTAGCATTTATCTTGATCACCTAACTGCAGATCTGAAGATATTATAGTCATTTTTATTGTTAGGGTTGTTTTTTATGCGCAAATAAAGTGGTCTTTTTTCGTACGCTTGGAACTAAGATTCATACTGACAACTGGCGACTCCACAGGGGTTTACAATTACGACCGTTGTCGTTTTTCTGATCCTTACATATCCAACTGCTTCAAACCCTAGGATTTCTCTTCAACCCCTTCTTTTTACTTTTCTTGATGTTTTTTTTAACCTATAAAACCCTTAAATGATAAAAATTATGACTTCTATGTGTTTTCGAACCTATTGCGCAGGTGACAGACATTAGTGACAGTTGAGACGACAAATTTTTCTGAAACCTGCCACCGAGAGTGCTAGAAGTGTACGTCACACTTTTAGGCCCAAAACCTGCAACTTGGACCTTCAGGGCACACTTTTTAGCCAAAAAACTGCAACCTCTACTGAAAACAGGTCAGAAACTACGACCTGGACTTTTTGTAGGGATTTTTCTAAAAGTTTTCTGGGTTTGTCTGAGCCTCTGTTCAGGGTTGTATGACCTCTGTATCCACACATTTTGGACCCGTACTTGTTATGTTTCACTCAACTAAGTGGGAACCTAGCCCCCAAGGGATTCATTACCCTCCACTTTTTGTGGAAGAATTTTTGTTGTTGCAGGTTGTCTGAAACTTCAGAGTCTTCAGCCATTTTTTCAAATCTGATACCTCACCTTCAAATCTGCTTCAAATCGGCTTGTTATCCATCCAAATCACCTCATCTAGATTTTTTTTGGTTTTCCTCTAGGGTTCACTCTGTTTCCCTTCAAGAGATAGCCTTTCGCCACCGTTTTTACAACAATTTCTCCTCTGATTTGTTGTTGTTTTCTGCACCACTTTCCAGCACATTTTGTCTTTTAGATCCCTGTCCCTCTTGACCTTAGATCTATTAGCTTTTTTAGTGTGTTTTGATTAGTTTTTTACTCACCTATAGACTAGTTGTTGAGAGACCCGCCTCCTTGGGTTTAGATTATTGCATTATTAGTTGTTTATTTTATGTTTTTGCAGGCCTATATACTGTCATTTTCAGGTTCATTTATAGCAATATAACACACTTTTTATTTTTCTCTACAAACGTCTGGGTTTAAAAATTAAAATTTACACACTTTTACACACACACCCGAAGCGAAAAAGGGCTTGGTTAAGACCGCCAAGAAAAGACTCTAAAACATTAAAATCATTTGATCTTGCACCTCTCTGCCCTTGTTTTGACATTGTAATCAATTGATCCTGCACCTCTCTACCCTTGTCGGTCTCTTTTTCCTTTCTTCCATGCTTGTGTCGTCATCATTTCTCAACCTCCCATGGGCTCTAGTTTTCCTCGAGGGGGGGGGGGCGCCAACATCTCCTACATTTTTTCCCCTCCTGGTAGCACGTATCCAAGATACCGCATGCCTCCTCTTTTTTCCAAACCTCCTGTTTCCTACATTGTTACCAAACCTATTTCATCTGGTACCCTTGATTACCAGATTCTCATGATGAACTCTGATCAACCTTCAATCATAGACATCAATCTTCAGACTCGGTCTTGTAAGTATAACAATCCTCCCGTTGCGTCTGTCCCCGAGTCACCTCCTTCGGTCTCTACAGAGCCTCTTTCGACACCTAAGGTTCCCTTGCAGATCCCTCAGCCTAGGGTGGAGGTTCATACCAAGATCCATAAGGTACCACTGTGCCAAAATGTTGCTTCTAGAAAAGTCGCCCATTCATATAGCATAGTCGATGATTTGGCACAATTCCTTGCTGCCATTTCAACGCTAGAATTCCTCCAGTCGTGTCCTTCACAACGAAAAGCTCTACTATCTGCCGTGGGCAATGTAGATCCTTCTGATGATCGATTGACTATATTTGAGGTTGACCGGCCAAAAAATCCTCCTCTCCCTACTTCCGTCACCTTCCAAATCCTAGTCAAGATCTAGAACGCTAATGTTTCCTGGTGCATTATTGATGAGGGGGAATCCACCAACATGATGTCCGTTTCGGTTTGGAAGCAACTCTGATCCCCTGAGTTGGCTTCTTCCATGATCACTCTTCGAGCGTGGGATGGCCATGCCTCTAAGCCCATTGGCTTATTTCGCAATTGTCCTAGTACTCTTGCGGGAAAGACTGTTTGCGTTTGTTAGGGTCCCGTGATTTGGCCGATTGGTAAGCCAAATGACAATGTAACATCAAACCAGTCTTTGGAGCCCAAGGACCTATCCTTCCTGGACTCAGAGAGGGCTCTCTCTATTATATGTAAAGGATATCAGTGTGTTTTCTTATGGTGTTCAGATATTAGGCTAGTTATGAAGTGAGTTTTTGGTTTTGGTTTTTTAAGTAATGAGGGATGAAACTGATCAAAGATATAAAACAGGTAACAAGAAGTCAGATCAACTGGGCTATGGGGTCAAAAAGGTCAAGGAAGCTATCATATGATGATACAAGGCTGCTGTAGGGCCGATTTGATTCAAGGTAGAAAGGATCTTTGGGAAAAATGGAGTAAATGGACATCAATTTTGGGAGTAACAAAGGATTTCAAGCATAATCAGTTCAATGACAAACATAAGCATGGTAGGGAAAACCATTAATCATGCAAAATGTAACTACAAGCTAATCAATACACTGAAATAAACATTCAAGCCATGCATAGAGGAGTATAACTCTCTAACTTCGGGAAATGGCTATCAGACTTGGGGAAAACACATAAGATAGACTAAAAACTCAAAAAACTATGCCGGAACGCCTAAACACAGTCTTTAAGTTATTGGGCACTTTGACAAACAGGCTTTCATAGTTTTAGGCAAAGGGCTAGATCGAAACTAGGCCTCCTTGGTTCAACAAAATGATAATCCAATCAGTCAAAGAGAAATTTCATGGATGGAGCTATGGCTGGCCATTGGTAAGCAGGGCATACCGTAAGTCATACTTAGCTGGCATAAAACCATTAATGAAATAAGCAACAATATCCTCAAGTTACTAAAGAGCAGTTAAAAATTCTTTAGCATGAATAAGGAGGAAGAAAACATGAAAGCTATGAAGATTCAGGAAATTCATGAATGAAAACTAGAAGACAATAACATAGAAAGAAACACTATACCATTCTACCAAGTCATGGAATCCATCAACAATCCTTCATCATTCATTCAAGAGCATCCAAGAGGCAGTCCAAAATCATAACACAAGTATGTTCTTCAAAGCTCATATGACCAATATATTGCTTCTTCTCTCAAGTTCAGCGTTTGTTTACAATGAAGCCCTTGGAATAAATAGGCTCAAGTGAGGAAAACCTCATGGTGCAACTAGCTATCCCATTGGCCTAATCAAAATATCTAAACTTGTCCTTGAGGCTTTGCAAAGCCCACGGCACAAAATATCCCATAAAATATCTAAAAAATGCTAAAAACGGAAATTATATTGACTTTACATCATTTTTCATGTGCAAAAATAGCTAAACGCACATTTGGAAAAAGCAGATTTTAGAGGTTCAAAAATTACAAAAATACTTCAAATTTTCATCAGCAAAAGGTCCACTGACTTGTCGGAAACATTTGGCAGCCTTCCTGGTGTTGAAATGAGGCTCATGATAGCTCGTTGGAAAGCTCTGAGTGTCTACTTTCTGGTGCAACTAAAATTTCTTCAATCCAATGCCCAGAAGTTTTCCAAATCTGCACCTGTGTGTAAAAAACCAAAAAATTGCAGACTGCTGATAGACCGGGCAGAGTGTGCAAAAAGTGAGAATTTTTTGCTGTTTTGAGGGGGCGAATGATCTCCGAATGCTCTGAAAATCGCTGAGGACATGCTCATGAAATTATGGCATCTAGTGGTACCATCCTCCTCCCTTGAAGAATCCTCAAAATGAAATGGCGAATTTATGAATTTTTGACGAAAAACTCAAAAATGCCAAAAAACCAAAAGTTGTCAAAATGGGCCCAAAATTGGTGTGCATGACCCTCAAGGGTCCTTGGCAACATGTTCCGAAGCTGAAGCCAAAATTTCAAGTGCTGATGTGCCTTTCTTCTCTTTCCATGCCAGGCGCTTCCCCTTTACTTCCTTCAGTTTCTCTTGGGTGACCTTTAGCTTACGCCGGGTAAACTGATTCAACTTTTGATAGTGTTGTGTCCTCTTCCTTTGTAGCTCCAGGTCTCTGTTTGCCTTTTCAAGCTTCATTTCCAAGTGTTTATTGGCTCTTTCTAGCCATGCCTCCTTATTCCCTTCAATTTCTTGCTTAAGTAGTGCAGTGAGGGGAAAAGATTGAAGATGGGCCTGCTCTTCTTCTTTTTGCTTTTCCAAGGCTCTTTTAAGCCCTATAGTTCTAGGTCTCTTCCGCCTAGGTGTTACACTGAAAAATTTCACCTTGACATTTTACTGACTGTATGAGCTCATTAACACTCATACATGCCTCCTCTGCAAGTCTTACAACCTTTGTTCCTCATTCCAAGCCTCAGAACTGGAAGAAAAACCCTAAAAATCTCTGAAACTCAGGGTACGCAGGTAACATGAGACCTTCTTGCATTTTTAGCTAAGGTACGCAGGTAATGTGAAGATAAACTGCGTTCTAGAACGCACTTTTCCAGTGTAATGCCTGCAGTACCCCTGTAAAGGTAAAAAAGCGCGAAATTAAACTGAAAAAGTTGATTTTTGGTCAATTCTGGAAGGTTCTGGATGAGATTTTTTGGGGATGAGTACGCTTTAGTAAGGTGCATGTATCCCACACCTTAAGGAACTAATCCCTTGATGTGAGGAGCCTATCCCTTTGAAGGAGGGTTCTATCCCTTTAATGGTGGAATCCTAACCTCCTCATCTGCTCTATAAAAGGAGGCATTGCGTAGCCTTTTGGGAAGGGAAGTTAAGTGGAGATTGAGTTGAAGTGCTGTTGAGATTTAGATTTCCTTCTGCTGAGATTTTGAGAGGAAAGATCACATACCTCTTTATGCTTCTGGAGGAAGAGTGCAAGACTTATCAGAGTAGAGGAGATTCCTGCTTCGGACCCCGGGAAGGCCTTTCGAACATCAAGGCTAAGGTTGTAAGGTTCTTCTGTATATTTTAAGATTAATACAATCAAGTTCTGTTTTTCTCAATAAATTGTCATTCGATTGTTTATTTCAATAAGTTGTCGTTTGATCATTTATTTCATAGATTCCTTGATCACTATGATAGGTATGTTTTATGATTATTTGTTATACAGGTGCTATTTGATATTTTCTTGTTTGTGATTTCAGATCAACGAAAGATGATACTTTCTTGTGACAAAAGGGCCCTTGTTGCAACGAAGGATTATTGATGCAACGGAAGCACTACGACCGCAAATAAGCATTTGGATCTAAGGTAAGATCGACACCTTCATAACATTTATTTGTAAAATGAATATACTTAGAGAAATACAAACTTAGTTGTTCGTTTGTTGCTAGATTGTCTTCTGACACTAGGTAGATCGGTCTTGTCCGCAAGAACGATTTATCCGGCCAACACTAGGCTGGTATTCTTCTTCTCCCTCATCAAAATCACCAATGAGCTCCTCTATTTTGGCTTGTGCCTTGGTAGCCTCATTCTTGTATTTAATTGCCCGTGCTTCATGAACTGCCATGTGAACACTCATCTCTCTATTTTGGGTTTCCAAG
This sequence comes from Pinus albicaulis, assembly GCA_034641835.2. Taxonomy (NCBI): domain Eukaryota; kingdom Viridiplantae; phylum Streptophyta; class Pinopsida; order Pinales; family Pinaceae; genus Pinus; species Pinus albicaulis. The sequence continues at coordinate 1,240,733 of MU968381.1, forward strand.
AAATAATTGAAGTTCCCTGCCCGATGAAGGTCTTTTTCCAATGCCTCAATTTTCCCCTCTCTATGGATTAGGAGGTTTTCAAGAATGCGGGCTTCATTATCGCTGTCATCACTTTGGATTAGAATGACAGCCAATGCACCCCCATGTTTTTGACTTTTTCCAATCTTGCCTTTCCCTTTGTTCTTGAAGGCTAATCTTGCACTTTTCCTTCTTGGCATGTTAGTGAGAGGTTCCTTGGGCGATTTTCTTTTGCTAGGGACAAATTTTGTCACTTTTGGAGTGGCAGCCTTGAGCTTTTTTTTCTTTTCTATCCTGGGTTTAATCTTCTCAGGAGAGGTAGGCATGATGGCCTTGCCCTTATCACTTTGTTTGTTACCTTCCGGAAAAATCCCTTCCTCTTGAGACTGCTCTGCAACTTGAGGAGGTTGTACTGTGTTATGAGAGAACTGTTGCTGCTCATCTTCTTCATGCTGTTCAAACTGCTATCTCTGTTCACCAATATCAAGCTGCTGGCCTATCTCAACCCCTATTTCAGTTTGTGGTTCAAGCTGCTGCCCCTGTTCACCAACATCAAGCTGCTGGTGTGTTTCAACTTCATGCTCACTTTGTGGCTCAAGCTGCTGCCCCTGAACATCAAAAACAAGTTGCTACTCTTCCTCTTGTCCCTGTTGTTCATCATCACTGAGATGTTGTTGTTCAGCACTCTTTTCTTCTTGCTCCTGCTACTGGCCTTCACCACTGTCCTGTCGTTCTTCATCTCTTTCTTCTTGCTCATGCCCTTTCTCTTCTTGCTGTCCACTTCCCTCTCCTTCTTCATCTTGTCCTAACTGTTCTGTGGTACCCTTGAGCCTTCTAGGAGTAGGCCTGCTGGACAAAGGTACAAGGCGATGAATAGGCTGGGTGGGAGATATATGGACAGGAGGAACAGTGGAGAAATCCGGGTGACTGATAAAAACATCCCAAGAAACCCCTTTCTTCTCCAACTGATGTAGAATGATAATTTTGATCAGAGAATGATGGAAAAGGGAAGCTATTTTCAGAGATGGAGTCTTCTTCTGGACTGAGGATGCCATCTTCTCGATGCTTTTGCATAAAAAGTAAGGGAGATTTAGCTGCCTAGTTCTAGTGAAATGCATCAATAGTCGGACATGGTAGGCATAAACTCGAGTAAATCTCCCTTCGCAAGTAAAATACTTCATTATGACCTTCATTAGAGGAGCATAGCTGTCAAGAAGATAAGAGAAAGGAAAAATAGCAGTGCAAGTATCTCTATGCTCGGGCTTGATGAAAGGCTTGTAGTCATCCAAGTCTAGATGGGTCTGTTTGAACCATTTCTCGCCATGATATGGAATTTTGGTGGCTTTAGACACTGACCTAGGGGAAAACTTGAAATCAAGGTCTGCTACCTGGAAATGTTTGCTTTGGAACCTCAAGGTGCATAGGTGCGTCAAGGGCAAGAAACTTTTGACTTCCTGTACCTTCTGGCAGAACTCTAAACAACCTACCTCATGAAAATTGAAGAGGATGGATGGATGTGCATTGACCTCTTCTGTAGAGATTGGCTCATATATTTTATGTAAACCACTTCTGTTGTCTTGCCTGGGCGGCATTTTGGGCTAAATAAGCTCTTGAAGCACCAAACAGTCTTGCTACCTTTAAACCGCCTTCTTTGAACCAAACCCTGTCAATTCACTGTTTAGATAGAGAAACAATGTCTTTGGATGACTGTACATTGTTCCCTCACAATATAAAACCCTTTTTCTTTTAAAAAAATGGCCTTTCCACCTTTAATGTACCTCAGCCAGCAGACTTTTTAATAAGAAACAATATAGTGGAATGAAGACAGACTGTTAGGTGAAATTGCTGTGTAGAGGGTCAAAAATCGCCTTGCTCTGTGATGTTTGGAGCTCAACAACCTGTTTTGTACCTTTGACCGATGGTGAACTTTCCAATCTTCACAAACTTTCCTTGCCTAGTGTGTCAATCAATGAACACAGTTCACACCATATACAGTCAATCTTGAGTGTAATCATATAATCAATTTCACTGTTTATAGAACCAATGTGACAGAGTTTTTTTGAAAAATGCTTCAAAAAGTTCAACAAAGCCTGTAAGAGTTTTCTCTTTTCAAATAATCAAGGCTCCTTATCAATGTAACACCCTTGTCTTTGTAGAAAATTCCTTTGCTCCATATGAATATCAACTTATCAAATAAGCTCGAAGAACAAAAGACAGTCAAGCAAAAACACAGTGAAAACTGTCCTTTTTTGTGGTTGGTAAGGGTAACCCGCCCCTTGACATTTTGAGGATACAAGACACCTTTTTTCTTTGATTAGGGAGGTGAAAACACAGCTTTCAGTTTAAAACTCTTTCCCTGTAGGCATTTCATCAGTATATTCAGCTCTACACCATAGCTTTAAACCCAGGATATCCTCACAACAAAAGGCACTTGTCTATGGATATGGTGGCAGAGTTTTGAGATGTTTTATGATATCAAAAACACTCTTCTATTACTCAAACTGTGAAAGACTCCTTTCGCACAAACTTCTCTCTCCACACTCTACTGCTCTTTGCACTAATCTGACCCACCACCTTCCAACTATACATGGCAGTTTTCTCACAATTTCAAATAGTGCATATGCCCGACAGCTTCGACCTTGTTTCACCAGGGTAGTGGGGGTATTTTGATGGTCCTTTAATAAAAATAGAGCTCAGAGGTGTTTGATATTTCATCAATCAACAGGAACACATCATTTTGTTTTCACCTCAAAGCTTGAAATTGTGGCCTTCTAACCCTTATACCACTTAACAATCTTTTGAAAAGCTAAGAAGGGTGCAATAAAATACCTTTACAAATCGATGGAAAACCTTTTGAAAAGCTTGTGCCACCTTCAGCAATGATTTGGAGGCATGTTGGAGGGTTTAACAAGTGCGCGGCACTTTCATGGACGAGAACGCCGCGCAGTTGCCTTTCGGGTGGCCTGTCGGGTCGTGGTCGGGCGCCCGTGACCGGCCGCTACAGGGGCGCCGCACGCGGCTACAGAAGCGCCGCGCCCCTTTGTTGCACACTGCAAAATTTCCACCCAGGAGCGCCGCGCGCATGTACAGGAGTGCCGTGCGGTGCAAACACTCTCAGACTTGTTAAAACCTCTGCAAACTGATTTGAAAATTTGTCTTTCGGCCTTGGGAACTGCAAATGGATACTTGCTCGTGCTTGGGGGACCTCAAAATGATTTGGCCACGGTTTTAATCCCTTTGAAAAGGTGCAAAGGCCAATGGGATTTTGTCATTTAGAAATGCAAAAATGAAATCCAACTCCGTGGTTAGCCTTTGTAAGGCTTTTTTTAAAGGTTTGCTTTTTGCAATGCTGCCTTGGTGTACCCTTTGAAACTCGAAAACATGTTGACTTTATTTGAGAGGTGCCCACCCTTTTGAAATGACTTTGGCAACAGATTTTTTATGCCTTTAAATGCTAACAGAGTTTTTATGCCTTTAAACAATGCTAACAGATTTTTCATGCCTTTAAACAATGCTAACAGAGTTTTCATGCCTTTAAACAATGCTAACATGTATCAACCCCTTTATAGAAAGCAAATATAGTTTGAAAGGTCAAAACTCTGTTCATTTATGCATATAGGTTTGAAAGGTGATTCCTGTCAATTTTGTCTCTTTGGTGACAATTTAACACAGAAATTCCAACTTTGAATAATACCCCGATGACCTATAGACCATCCTTTGCCACTTGTTAACACTTTCGGTGACACTCATTATGTAAAATCCACTCCGAATCTGTTTGAAAACTGCTTTGTCATTTTGAAAGGAGATGGCTTATCTTTTCAACTTGGTCAATAGCTTATACCTCCAGGTGTCTCATTAGCTTTTTCCTCCAATTATAGGAGCCAAAATTTATTGAATTTATTCGGACCTCGCCATCTTCTGTTGACTAAGAAGGGTGCTTTTTCCAATACACTGTCTCTGCTTAGAAGATATCATTATGATATGTCTGTCCCTTGAATAATGAAGACCTGCATTTGTTTCAAGCTTCCCAAAACTAACAGTGTGTCAAATGACCCCCTTTTGCATATTTAAACAATATTTTCAGTGATGATGTCTCTTGGTAACAAAAGCTCAGATTGCCTTTGCCAGCTGATTGTCTTTTCATGCTTTTCAAAGTTTTCAAAACTCAGATCATAAATTTTGGAGAAAGACGTCTTTTGAAACTTTGACTGTTTCTCACTTAGAGGAAGAAATGTCTCTTTTTGTAGCAGTGGCATTTGGATTTTGCCTTTGATGATTTCCAGAACCTGAAACACTATGCCAAAGCTCTTTTTGTACTTGATGAGCTTTTATACCTATTTGCAAGAGACAAACTAGATCAAATACATTGTTGCTCTGGGTATTATGATATAATCTTGTCTGTAATGTAAATCTAATCAGGTGACAGGTGTTGCTTGGCTGTAGATGCAACTGTTAGGTGTCTTTGAGTTTTCTTCTTTGACTGTGGGTAGAAAACAAAACAGGAGATGATACACCAGAGTTAGAAAGTGAAAAAAGGAGAGCTGCCCTTTTGTTTTTCTGTGAAGGAGGTCTTCACTGTCTTATTGCAGTGCTCTTTGCTGAGGGGAAAACTGAACTGTCACCCACTTGCCTTGGTCAACTTATGATAAGTCATTTGAAAGATAAACTCTGTGAGTAGGGAGATTAGTACTCTTTGAAAAACAACCATCATTTCTTTTACCTGTTTAATGACATGACTTGTCAGCCTTTCTTCAATTTGGTTTTGTTGGAGCAGCAGGCTGTCTATAAATAGAATTGTTTTCACTAATGACATGTCTCCCCAAAGGTTTAAAACTTCATATCATAACCTTTTTATACCTCTGTGTTGAGAAGATAAGTATGTGAGATGTGAAAAAGCAGCTATAATCACTCACAGACACCAAGGTTCCTTTTGGTCACTTTCTTCTAATGGAGTTCTGAAATCACCAAACCTGCTGCATCTGAAGGATACACTTGTCTTTGTGGTGGAGTGTGGATTGCAGCAACTGGACTTACACTGGCGCTTTGATTGATATCAAGATGTCTTATGTCTGGGGCTGGGTACTACTTGCCTACCTTTCTCTATGTTTATCCAGAAACCATAGACTTTATCTCACAGCCCAACAGAAACATAGGAGCACACAGAGGTCCTTTTTTCTGAAGTATTTTCCTCCTCAAGACAGATTTAAGCCATTCATACTAACAACCCTGCAGAGATGTTTTGTTACAATATCTTTGATCAATGGAGTCTCTTTTTGTTGCGCCATGATGATGATGTTGTGCTTACAGTCAGCTTACAATTGTTTCAAGTCAATATTGGCCATCACCCTCTACTTGTAGATGAAGGAGGCGCCTTAACCCTCAGCTTGTAGATGAAGGAGGTTCTTGGCCATGACAAATTACTAGTTTTTTTGACAGTTTTGTCTTTCTTCTACTATGCTGTCAGGCTGAATGAAGCTGTAAGAGTTTGAAGAGTCACTCCTTACCCTACAGATGTATCTCAGGCTCATGTTTACATTGAGAAGTAACTGTTCTCCTAAATGTAGATTCAAGAATTTTCTCCTGAGCTGATGACAGTTTCCTGTGTTTGTAAAATCCATAAGCAGTGTGAAACACCTAATAATCAGCTTGAGACTGTGGTCTATGCAGTGCTGAGACTTAGGGGTGTGTAAGTGGCGCGACTTAGAGCTGTGATCAATTTCATTAGCAGAGTGGGAGGTCTGTTATGATTGGTCTGTAGAAGATGGAGGTTTTTTGGCCTTTTGATGGTTGCCAAGGGTAAAATGCCTTAAAGCGCCACTTCCTAACTTAGGGGAGGCTTTTGAAATAGACTTGGATTGTCCTTTTTGGAGATGATGGGCAGACTAGTAGGGCTAAAGCTAGATAGGATAGTGATAATGAGGTTTTGCCTTGACATGGGCGGACTGAAAATTAGGAGGGCGAAAAAAAGTTTTATGAGGGTTTTCTAGATGACAAATTGACATATGGAGATCAGCTTCTAGAAAACTCAGCTATGGATTTAGTCATCACCAACAAGTGAAAAATACTGATGACTAACAGCGTTGACGTAGAAGTCATTGATAACCCCTTAGATTACAACATTCTATTGGGTTGTAGCTACACTTATGCGATGTTTGTTGTCCCTTCCATGGTCCACCGCAAGATTTCCTTCCCTCATAATGGAAATATAGTCACCATTGACCGGTTGATATATTACGAACCGAAGTCTCAGACCTCCCCTGAGTCCACTATCTCTTCGGTGGCCAACAAGAAAACCATCAATACTTTGACCAGTGTTTCACCCAGAGTCTACAAAGATTCCTCACTACTTGGTATATTCCCTGGTCTTCCTCCTCCTGTCGAAGATCCCATCTCATCAAATTTTTGCATGATGCAATCGTCTCGGACTGCCCTCAAGTGGCCTGCCTCAGCTAGTCAACAACCTCCTCGCCCTACGCAGCCTTCTCCTAGCCCTTTGATTCAACCTTCTAGACCTCCTCCTCTTGGCCCTTCAGCTGGTATTCATGAGCCTCTTTACCCTCCTGGAATGGTTCCTTTAGGCCTTAACCATTTAGGAGTCATCCCACCTGGCCATTACCCCTCTGGTCAGATACTGTTCCTAGCTCCCCCACCAGGAATCTATACGGCACCAGTCATGGCCACCCTCTCTCTTCCTAACTTGACCCTTGGGATTCCTGTCTGGTACCTTGATCCTCCAGCCTCTACGCCGCTAAGTCAACCCAAAACTTACCTTTCTTTAACCTTGGTTCAATCGGTCCCTATGACTTCTTCCGCTGCAACAGTGCCTCAACCATCTCAACAGGAACCCCCTCCTGTTACGCCCGCTCCGGGTAAGAAGAGAAAAGCTTGCAAGAGGGCCTCTAATGACAAGGCTACCCTGACGGACCCTACACCTCCCCCTCCCAAAACGCCCTATGCTTTGTGTGATGTCGTTGGCCATGCCACCCATAATTGACTTGAACTGCCCCATATCAAGCCCATGGTTAAAGTTGTGTTCCCTGAGTCTGCGGTCCCTAAAGCCCCTATTTCTTCCTCGAAAGCCACCAAGAATCCTAAACTATTCAAACTAACAAACCTTGTGCATTTTGTGATCTCCATGGCCATTATTCTCACCATTGTCCCCGCCTTACACATTACCACGCCTCGTTAGAGGTAGTTCGGAAGTACAAGATTGAACAAAACCAATCCGCCTCTCTCGTACTTGCGCAGTATGCTGAAGGCCAAACTGAGGATTTACCCACTCCCATTGACATTCCTTCCCCTGATGTCAAAATGAAGGAGCCTGCGGCCACCATCTTCTACCTTTCATCATCCATGAGACCTTGGGTGGAAGCTCCCTTTGAATCTTCCCCTGTTGTTTCGCTCAACCTCCCTTCAGCGATCACCTCGGGCTCAACATCCGTATCTGCTTGTTCTTCCTTCATCCCCTGTGATGATGTGCATGTGAACCTTTCTTCTCATGATGATGACTCAGGTAGCTTCGCCACGTCATGTGGCCTTCCTTCCTCCAGTCAATCCATCTTCTATTGCGATGATGACATCTTGGAATCCACGTCCACCCCTGACTTCATATTTCTTGCCCATCAAATCGATAGCACCACCCGTGCCCATGGTGACTTTATTAATATCAGCACAAGTTACACCTCCGGTAGCTCCCACACTCCACCTTACCGTCGACGTGTGAGTAGTAGACATCTTACCCAGAACACTCCCTCCCACGGAGTGCGTTCAATTTCTAATTTGTGCTTAGGTTGCCAACATTGTTCATCATCCTCCCATTTATTGTCTTGTGGCACCTTTCATATAGACCTACCATCCACACCTTATATCAGTTATGCTGATGGTGCAATTCGCTACTCCAAGAATCTAGCCTCGGTAGGTTGGGCCATTTTTACCCCCTTCACTCCCTTGTTCTCTCGAATGGGGCATGCATTAGTATTGCTACCAATAACTAGGCCAAATATGATGCAGTAGTAGGTTTATTAGCCAATTCCATTTCACATCACATCCTCCACCTTCATGTTCATTTATATTCCCTGCTTCTTGTCATGCAATTGAATGGTGTCTATTGTGTGCATAATCCTATCCCTTTTAGAAGATATTTACAAGTGAAGCTTTTGATGCATGAATTTGAAATCATTACATTCAGTCATGGAGCACAAAATCACTATGTAGATAACATTGCAAACAATATTCTAGATTGGAATTTAGCACACGCATTTAACACAAGACGATAACACAAAAATATCAAAACAATGCATATCCATAATATGTGTCGTATAATATGTTTTAGAGTCCATCCACTCTAATACATATGACATATCCATAGCATGTTACAAAACTGAAAACTGGGGGCAACATCTTCCCCTACACACTAATCACTATCTAGAGGATCCCAAGCCAGTGGCTCTGCTCCCGCAACTCGTAGATCACGCATGCCCTATCCATCCATCGCCATGCACTGCATGACCCCTCACCACTCAGACAGTAGACCAATACATGGCTCTATGTACTGGTCATCTAAGTCCTGCTAGCCGCACTCTGAAACACCAATCATAAGCCTCTCACATCTATGAAGGATATCATCTAGGAGGGTTGTTGAATCCTCATTTTGCTGCGACCTTTCTCCACTAAGTCCTGCGGTCCATGATACTGTAGGTCGCTCCATATATCCAACCGGTTTTACCGGTGTTGTATCTGCATACCAAAAGTGAAAGAATCAATACCACATAAAAATTTTCTATACCTTTACATGCACATAAAATATTAGTAATTTTTCACTTACCATCAGGCCCCCATATCAAACTAGGTGGCAATGGAAAATTCAAATCCCTGCAATAACTCATCCCACTATAGGGATAGTCGTCTAGATACAGTGGCATTTGGTCCCAATGAGCAAAGAAATCGGGTCAGAACACTCGTCCAACCACCCCACCTCCTCCTCTGCACAGTAATCTCCCCCACTAGCACATCCTAGGCTCTCTCAAGCCCCCATATTGGAGTTGTATGCGAGTTTGAAGTGTCGAGATCTTCTCAAAGAAGAATGAGCAAAAAATTGTACCATATGCACAGTCATGATTCAATTATTTCTTTCATAGTGAAAATTTTCATTTCAGCGACGATAACATCATTTGGGCCCACCCATAGTAGGTCCCACTCAAAAAATTCTCCACCAACATCATCTGCCCTCCACTGATGTGATGAAGTGTCTGGTTTCCCAGGATTTGCAACACTGATGTGGCCACATCATGGGTCTCTAACCTCTCCAAATCCCTGATGGGTATCCAAGTCCCCTTGACTTGGAGACCTAGTCGACAATGGCGCTCTACAAACTCTATGATATTTCTCCCCCACGGTAAAACTAGCTTAGTATTCCCTACCATCCCAAGTGGTGGGAGACCAGTCAGGAAACATATATCCTAGACCGTCAACTTGATCCGATGCCCTTGCACTATAAAGACCTCATGGTCCGGGTCCCAATAACTGACAATCTAGGAAAATAAGGGCTCTCCAGATCTCATCAAATGGTTCTCCACAAACTTCAGAACCCCAAACCTGGCCAATGCACCGTGAACACCCTGTTCCTCCTGGATCTTCGACCGTAATGCGCCCAGGTCTCTTTCTCTCCATTTGATCCATAATTCTACCATATCTACACAAAACCATCATATTTGTTAGAATACAGATAGGAAAGACGGTACCTCATCATAAAAACCCAGTACTCAGCCAAAAAATAGCACCGGAAAACCCCTCCCTGACAGGTCACACTTTTCAGGCCCAAAGCTGGGATAGGTCATAGTTTTTTGCCCAAAACTTGCTACCTAGGTCACACTTTTTGCCCCAAAAAGTCTGACCCGGTCATGAGGAGGAGCAAGGGTCTGTTCCTAAGCCCTAGGAACCTAATTTGAACTTTTAATCCACTGAAAACAAAGAGTTGGGTTAGGCCTCTTACCTGCAACTGACGTATCTCAATTCCAACGGTTGGTTTTTCCACTACGATCACCGCAAGATTTAGGGCCTTCTCTCCTCTCTAAATTCACCACAGCTCCACATGCAAATGAGTGAATTTGGAGAGAAAACGCCTTATTAAAAGAGAAACCCCCATTTTTTCTTTCACCTGTTGTGACCAAACCATAGATCCATTCACCAAATCGCCTGTACTGTTGGAAAGCTCTCACCGAGCCCTAAAATGGGTATATCTTAGTTTTTAGTGATTTGATACTTCACTAGGACACATTTTTTCCAAGAAGCATCACTTCACCCCTCCTCAAAATTGAATTTCTTCACTTGCAACACTCGTACTGGGGGAACCACTTTTCCTCCATAATTTTCCACGCTCGTGTCGAATTTTGTCATGAGTTACCATCTTATACTCATGTTTTTATGGTCCCCATTAGACCTATTCTATGTGGCAGCACCATCGAGTCACCGTTGTTTCGAGCATCCGAGTTGAGTCATCATTGCATCCATGGAGTTTATCCTGAGTCCCTTTGAATCCCATTAAAGTCATCCATCCTTCATTGCTTGGTCCCTCTCTCATGTCGCACATTATGGCCTTCAATCCCACTATCCCCTATCCCTCATGATATTGTGTCAGTCGCTGCCAGGTCATCCATGCCCTTTATGCTCTAACAAGGGAAGTCGTATATTCGCTACTCAGTACCCCCCATTTCATCATCATCATTGGTGTCAGTCTGTTAGTCGCTCTATTATTTTATCTCGTGCCTTAGTTGAGGATCCCTTATTGCCTCACCTATGGAGGACCTCCTTCTATTGACATCAGCTCATTCATTCCAGAAGACAGGTCTAGAGAGTGGTGTACCTTGGTTCCAGCTTCCACTCTTGTTCGGTGCCTCAGATCAGGAAAAGGGACTCCTTATTTCCCTTTGACTTGATTGTTTCTCAGCTCCAGCTCCTTTCAGCATGATCAAGATCTATATACTCGATGGTTCAATGATGATGCAGTTGATATCGGTGATTCCCAGGTGTGTGTGAGATGTCTCAGTCCTCATGAGGGGGTGGCCCTACAGGTAGCCCCCCACATACCCGGATGACCTCTTCATCACGTCCTTTTGATGTAGCTCCAAACATTTGATGATGTCGGACTTAGCCGCCTGCAGTGCTCATTATTTTCATATATCAGTCAGATTTTCAGAGTCCTTTCCTTTTCAAGGGCATCTAGGTCGCATTTACACCTCATGTACTCAGATATTATTGTACAAGTCTTGGTTGTTATCCCAGGCGCAATATGTATATGAGATTGATTATTGTGTTGTTTATCTGGCTTATGTTTATGCCAGCATGTTTTATATTGGCCAGTTCTGTGGTTTTCCGGACGCCTTATTGTTTCTACTTTGCCTCGGCAGGCATAGGTATGCCTCCCCCACCACCTATAGCATAGGTACTTACTCATCAAAGAGACTTGTCACACCTGTAGGTCTTGCCTCCTCAGGTTCTAGTTCTTTTTTAGCACTTTGGTCTACCTTATACTTCTCTTTCTTTGACTCCCCCTTCGATGTCTATTGGTTGAGTTCTTACAACGCACTTCGGTCATACAATTAGCTCCTAACACTCACACACTGGGGGGCAATCTGTTACACCATTTTTTGGTCATCTAACTTATTATCATTAGATGGACCTAGGTACACCATGTAAGACTAATTTTAACCCAAGTAAAATTGCTTTCACTATGAAAATAACTTATTAAGTTTTTTATGGTATAAATAGGAAACCCCATGAGGAAATATTAAATAAATATGCATTTCTTTGATTTTCCTCAAGGAATAATTAGTTAAGCAGTAGTTTAATTAATATTCCTGGTTATATTTAACCCAAAACAAGGAAATTAATTAGGTAAATCATTATTTATCTTATTATTTTCTAAGAATAATTGTTTAAACCTTATTTAAATAACATTATTTTTTAAATATGACTAATTCACCCTTAAATAATTAAATAAATCATTATTTATTTGATTATTACTCAACCACGTCCTTAAAATGATAAATAAATCATTTATTTATTTATTATTTACAAATAAAGGGATTTAACCCAAGTCAAATTCCTTTTCCCTCCAACAAATATAATAAAATATTCCATAAAAGTTGGATCTTGATTTGGTTAATAATGTTTTGATTATGCACCAATATCTAGACTAACTCAATATTTTGTTATAAATATAAGGGTTTTTCCATTCATTTGTCACCTTTTGTTACCTAAAGATCACTCTGGATCTATACTTCTGGTTTGACTATTGATCCACCATCGTAGTCATATTTTTCTACTATTTTTTGTTTGGGCTTTCTACACCATCAAGAGAGAGGAATTCTAGATCTGAAGTGCTGAGGACTTACAAGAACCCATCCCATTGAGGAGAATAGGGAACACCCTCTTGTGTTTTCCTCCCAAGTGCCATTAATACAAAATTCATTTGATATATTCTTTTCCTATCTATTGGATGCATGGAGTAAATCTTGTTGTTTATATTGTTTAATGTCTTCTAATGCATAGATCTATATTTTTGCAGCATTTATCTTGATCACCTAACTGCAGATCTGAAGATATTAGTAGTCATTTATGCTGTTAGGGCTGTTTGTTATGCGCATCTAAAGTGGTATTTTTTCGTACGCTTGGAATTAAGATTCATACTAACATTCCTACTTGGGACATGTCATCGGATGAACGGTAAAAAATCTTATGTAATCTCTTCATTAATTTCCATTTGGTTGTGCCCATCAACGGTAAATTGTCCTTGTTACCAGAGTTCATTGTTCCAATAGCTACTTTTCGTAACTTCTGTGTAGTGGTTGTGTCTGCTATGTTCTGCCCCTGCCCCCCCGACACAATCTTGTTTCGTAGGGGCTATTGAACTAGGGAGGGCTGACTTATGGCAGTCTGGCCTAGCTTTTTCCAAAGGGAGCCACGTAGCTTGGTCGCACATGATACATACTGCCAAACCAGCTTTCAAACATATTGGGTGTACCCAATGGTTGCACTGATATGTTCCTTCCATCAGATAATAGTCTTTTTTTTGGCCTCATCCTGAGTGGGGTATGTTTCTAAGTCCCTGTTACGCTGCCCAACTAGCCCTACAAATTCATCCTTCAGTGTATCCCTGTAAGGGCTTTGCTAGAGTCCCCTGTCTATGTACCCTGTGGTCCTATCTTCATAGGGACCTTCAAACTCCAAGGAGGTCTTGTCTTGCACATCCGTTGGTGCTTCAAATCATAGGACCATCATATCTTGACATTCTTCCCATTCATGGACAATCTCCTTATGTATCTCCCACCATTTTTCCGGCGCACCGCGTAGTACCTGTTCAAGGGCTTCCAACCGGTGCTCTCATGGAACCTCTCTTTCGAATGCTTGTAAAAAATCTTGAATGGGACCAAACCCATGAAACTGGGGTAGACTTCTTACTTCGGATGATATGCTTCAGAGATACTTTTTCATACAGTGCAATGTAGGTGCGTCTTGTAAGTGTGGTGACCAGAATTCCGACCCTCTACTTGAGTCCCCTTTCTGCCAGATAATACCATCTGTTCCCTCCTTCGTAGTTAGCTGGTATGGTTGCACTCTATCTGTATGTCGTGATCCATCCATAGGATCTAGTGGGATTGTTACTTGTGTTTCTTTTTTCTCAATATTCATACTGTGTTCCTTTAGATTAATGATACCACCTATAGTCATGGCCCAGTCTAGGCCTAGGAGTGCTGGATAGGGATTTGTTTCTCCCACTGTGTCGATAACATCAAAATCATCTCATACCTTGACTCCAGCAATGTTTACAATAACCTGTGGTAATTTCCCCAAAGGTGTTATCATCTGCTGATTAACCATGTGCAGCTGGGTGGTGGTCTGCTCTAGTGTAGGTTTTCCCATTTGCTGCCAAGTCTACTTAAGGATTACGTTCACCTCAGATCCTAAGTCAAGAATGACTTGATCCATCTTAAAATCCCCAATCTCCGCAGTCAATCGCATCTCCCAACCTGTGCATTTTTATTTATGCATTTTTCGTACCTACACAGCTGGGTAGGCCTGGCCATCACATCCCTTGAGTAGAGTTTGTATATTCTCTATGGTCTGCTGGTGGCATAGAAGCTGCATACATACTTGTAGGAATGGTTTGATATGTTTCCCACGTTCATCATTAGGTGCGAGTAGTGGGCCGCAATCGTCCTCCCTTCTAGGCACAAAGCTGATTTCCTACGGGGGCTGCACTCTTACTTGCGTTGTTGGGCCAGCGGTTGCTTGTGTCCATGCTTCACTAGGTGACCCTGTCTCTCGTGGCTCTACCTTTACCCACTGCACATTTTATGTGGTAGCCTGTTGTTTTTTTTGAACCTTAGTTATTAGAACCAGGCAATCTTCGATCGAGTGATCCAACTGTCTACAGTATCGACAGGTATATCTAGTTGGATTGACGAAATCTCTTGCAAAATGACCGATTTCCCCACAGTTGTAGTGGATAAGCTGGCCCTGCCCTCGACCGGTGCTTCTTCCTCGGCCTCCTCCCCTACCTAGACCTGGGTATCCCCTTACTCCCGTGGGGGATCTGGGCGATGTTAGGTTGGACTGAACCCGGAATAGGCTCCCTCACCCCATCAGTAACTCATATGTGCAGAAATTATGTTCATCATGGCCAACCGATCTGCAGAACCGACACCACGGCTACGCTCCACTTGACCTCGTAGCCTCCCTATGTCGTAAGGGACTAGGCGCTCCAGTCTGTGTATATGCAGTCAGTAGTGGGAAGTTATCCTTGTTATGACCATTTACTCGGCACCAAATGCACCATCTGTCCAGGCTGACCACTGGTCCGCGTTCCTTGTGCAAATTTTGAATCTCGAGATGCATTGCTTCTAGCTGACCTTGAATATGATGTACTCCGAACTGAGTGTCATCTCTCGAGCCAAATTATAGTTTCATATCCACCTCCAATGCTTTTTCCTGTGTTTCGATAGATTGTTGCCCCATAGGTATCCGTAACTGAGGTAGCAGCATAGCGATGAACCATTCTTTGTGTTGTCTATCATCATACTGGAATCCACCTTCTCTAATTTCTTTCTTTAATCGTTGATCTACTTCCCATACAGACTTAGATGGCCCTTGCTTGATATCCTTTAGTTCATTTATTGTTTACGAGTAGGATTTAGGTCTCTTGAATTGTTGCTTTAGTGTAGCCTTAATTTCATCAATAGTTGCATTTGCCTTCTGCCCAATGTACCCCATATACCAATCTAGAGCCCTTTCCTCAAAGGCAAGGGATAACTGAGCCCGTCTCACTGCATCACTTAGTAAGTTCTGCGCAGCCAATACTAACTTTGCAACAAACTGGAATCGATCAATATCCTCATCACCCGCACCTTTAAAGGTTGGGAGCCTTAAGTGCACAACCATGTCAACTGCTGGTGGGGGTGGTGGGGAGTTTTTAACTTGATGAGAGCTCGATGGAGGAGTTGATGGAGGGTTGAATCTAGAAAAATCCATTTGGGGGCTATATGTATCCCGATCTCCTTCCTGGTTGGTTCTATAGTACTTCCTGCTATGTGTAGTACCTTCGTTTTGGTCGAAATTCATTCACGGCGTATGGCTACATAGGATACTTTTCTCGCACAGTAAGGTCTTTATTAATAGTGGTAGCATTTTCAGGAACTTACCATGGAACCCTTTAAAGAATCGCCTTTCTGTTTCATAATAGGATACTGACTAATCAACCACAAATTCTATCACAAATCCTCCTAGTACGTTGTCCACCCAGTGATCTACCATCCAGGTGATATTATTGTCAGTCTTCTCTAGCTGTGAAAGTTGTTCTAGGGTCCACTGCATAACTCGCTCGTCCTTCTAGCATGTTTGGAATTCAACTAAGTTGGCCAACCACTCCTAAAGTACGATCACAATTGTTACAAAGAAGATTTTGTAGCTCTCTATGAAAATATATTTGTTCTTCCACTCTTTAGTAGTTATCTTTGTACTGCGATTTTCTTTTATCGTGAATTCCTAAACTTGTCTTCTAAATCATTCATTAATCTCTTTCTTTTCAAGTTTCCAATATGGCCTTGGCATTCCCTAATCTTTCAAAATTCTCTTGGTCCCGGCAACGGAACCATTTGTTGGCTTTAGGGGCCTTGACCCAAGTTCGCACGTTAATGTTTTCCAACAAACCCCTATACTACTAGCCCTTTCGGCAGTGACCTGCTTGCATAGGTCAAATTCTCACTCGAAGCAGTATGGGAGGGTGCTAGAACTAGGTTTTCGCACCCAGAAAGAGAGCAGGTAAGTCAAGCCAGGAAAAACACACAGATTTATGGGAACAGATCTAGTTCACAAGCTTAAATAAATACACGGTGCACACAGTGTTACAGATCTAGATCTTAGGTCCGCATCCACGTGCGTTCGACCCAGCAAAGATATAAATTACAATATACGCGATAGACCAGATAGCAGATCTTATAGAGAAACACAACAGATAATACAGATAATTTGTACCTTATCACAGATCTAACACAAAGCATAGATTCATATAATAGATAGATCTCAGAACCATATATCAGCAATAATTCTCATATATCATCAGCAAATTCTTACATAACCCCAAATCCTACCTGTGCACACAGCCAGTAGGGTCCGCACACACATCCAGCAAGAGTCCGACCCAAATACTTGAAACCCAGAACTAAAAATCCGCACTTAGCATTCACTTATATTCATCCTCTACCTATCAACTCAAAAAGACTTACTATTTATACCAATTTAGCCTAGACTTACCATGGTCTGCAAACCGTGGTTTGTAGACTCTTGGTTTTACCTATTTACCCGCTTACAATGTATTGGGGATTTTATCCGCCCTATCACCCCTGTGCTAGACTAAATATAATCAAAATAATACAAAATATGATAGGTGCTTCATTTCAAATTACAACAGCTCTGTCATTGTTGGGAAGCCTAGATCCATATTGGGAGTCTCAACTATTGGTGGAATATTCCAAGAACCTCTTCACATGTAAGGTTCTTTATGGGCAAGTGGTAGATGGGAGGTATAGAGTGGTTGAGGGAGTCATCTATTTCCATGATCAGATCTACTTGACTAAAGACTCCAAGCTCAAGGAGGAGTTACTACAAAGGACTTATGAAGAGTTCTTTTTCAGCCATACTTATTCCATGAAGGCCTACAACACTGTCATGGAAAGCTACACTTGGAAGGGCTTTGAAGAGGAATTATATCAGCATTTTCAAAGATGGATCAACCATGTGGAGATGGGAGAGATACATAACTCCATGAAGGATTTAATTCAACCACCTCTTTCCTCTTTTGGAATGAGAGGATATATATCTATGCACCACTCCATTTGTATGAGGAGAAATTTTGGTGAATAATATGCTTGTGTATCTCATGATTCATTTTATTATTACTTGCATTATTTTACCATGTATATGCAGGCCATAGCTCTAAGAAGGAGTATTTTTCCATATAGACTTCATGGCAAACTTTGGGCCACAAACATTTCTGAACATGGCCACTCCCTTGGAGGACATAGGGAGATATTATCTCATTGTGGGTGCATTCCAAAAGCACCAAACATATCTCACACTTTCAGCCATTGTGAGAAGACTTGGACAGCAAGTAAGTGGTGGGGAAACCACTTACCATATCATTATCTGATGCAGCCAGGAGACATACTGTGTTGGTTCCACATATGGGACTATGATCCACCTCCATTCTTATGTATTTCTATTCCTATGTACTTGGTTTTGATCCCATACATTGATGATGTACTTATTATTTTTATGGGAATAATTGGAGGGAGGATAGAAGGATTGGATGTGTCCTTTGGGAGAGATATTTTCCATGGTTAATATGTTTCATATGTTTGGGAAAGCATTGGACCATCCATGATTTATACATTGGGTCTCTTGTTTCCTTATGGGATGAGCCATTTGGGTAACTTGAGCACTTGGGAGGTGCCTCTCATGAGTAGAAGGGAGGAGTTTTCTTATGAATTACCAATTTGGAGGGTGATTCATTTTGTATGGAGCTCCATATGGGAATAAGGGTTCAGTTCTGTCCTTGCAAGTTGCTTGGGGACAAGCAACACTTGGGAGGGGAGGATTGTAATATTCCTAAATTAGCCATAAACTAATTGGAATATTAATTTTTGTTTTATTTCTTTTTTTAAAGAATAAGAGGGCAAAGGAGGTCCATATTTCTCCTTAACCATAAATAAATCAATGCCAAATTTGAAAGAGAAAAATCTTGGTAGCTTAATTGAAGCACCCTTGGTGTGAAAAGGGCTAGATCACTTTCACGGGGTCAACCTTGACCAAATCTATAGTGTCGTCATGGAGGAGTGGCCATCAATGAGGTACAATGCATTTTTATATGGAGATAATTTTTGTGAAAGGAGTGTTATCATTGGATGTGGTTTAGGTTTTGCAAGCTCTTGACTTATAAAAGGAAGAGGATGGCAACACTAGAAGGTTGTTGATGTTTATCATATTTTCTAAATATATGGTTTGTTTAGACATATATCTGTCTCTTGTTGTTTAGCTGAGATTGACTGCTGTTTAGCATTGGGTGTTCTTGATCGGGAATCCCACCTCTTCCCATTGATTAGCTCTTGGGAGAGTTTGTACTACATTTTCCACTGTCTATCTTAGGGCCAAGCTTCTTCTTTCAACTACAGCACAGATCCTGTTGAGGGTTTGCTTGTTTTTGCAAGCTGTAGCAAGTGGAGACTAGATCTTTCAAATCTAGGCCATTTCAGTGGAAGAGGTTTCTACTTCATTGGGAGGACAATATTGAAGGCATTAAGCCTCATTTTCAGATCTTGGCATCAGGCCAACAATTTTTTGATCCCTACAACATAGTATAGATCCATATCTGTGCTATTCCTATAGGTGCAGTTGTAGGGTGGTTCAACACACCAATTGGAGAGTTGATTTTCTCAGTGTTGGGGATCTTCCCTTCACTTTGGATATCTATAAGAGGAGGCTATTTTACTATTCATATCAGATCAACCACACTTTCTAGATCTGTATTTTTTAGTAGATCTGCAGTCCTAGATCTTAGATCTACAACTTGTACTTGGTATTTTGCTAAAAAACCCAAGGGGGTTCTTTAGAGGAGCTTGTATAGTGCATAGATATGATATAGATCTAAATTTTTATACACACAACAGCTCTAGATCAAATTTGTAATCTACAACTGTGTAGAACCAGTAAAATAACACTTTAAGTCTTTTTCCAGTCTTTATATATGGCTGCAACACTTCATTTTGAGGGGTTTCTTTCATTGGAGGCTTTCTTTTCTTGTTATGCATCTTATGGGCCACTTCTTAAAAATATTTTTCTACTGTAATAACAAATGAAAGGTCTCCATATTGGCCTCTTTCTATATAAAATATGATCTGCATTATTTTCCTATCATTCTGCATCATATTGCTGCATTCCCCTTTTGGGAATATTACAGAATTTTATATATAAACATCCAAAACTACTCAAGCATTGTAGACAAAATTTTTTTAAGGGGATGGGCATGTTAGGTCCCTATAATACTAGTGTAGCCCCCTTACTGTTATTGTTAGTGTATACCACTTATTGTTATTGTTAGTGTAGCCCCCATATTGTTAATGTTGTGCCCTATAGAATCCCATATTATTATTGTTGTGACCTTGCATTATTACTTTTATGTAGACTCCGATAATATTATGATCCCTTAGACTCTTATATATACCAAGGATGTCTTGTCATTTGAATCATCCGAGAATTTTTCATTGATGTGATATAAAGTAGGTTTCCCCTCGAAGAGGCTTTTCTTCAAGTCATATATATATGTATATATATATCTATATATGTATATATGTATGTATATATGTATATCTGTATGTATATATGTATATCTGTATGTATATATGTATATCTGTATGTATATATGTATATATATATATATACATATATACATATATAGATATATATATATATATATATATATATGTATATATATGTATATATATGTATATATGTATATATATATATATATATATATATATATATATTGTGATGTGGTTACATAATGTTAGGTTCCTGTGATTTGTTAGATTGGTGAGATCAAATGCACAGGGTAACACCAGACCAGTCCTTGGAATCCTAGGACCTAGCCTTCCCGGACTCAGAGAGGGCTCTTTGTATTTTTGCAAAGGATGTGAACTTGTTTGCTTCTAGGGTTTTGATTTTAGGCTAGTTGTTAAATGTAGGGTTTGTTTGATTGTTTTGGTTGGGTAGGATGGTCAAGTAGAATAGATGGAATGAGGAAATCTTCAAGTCATTGGGATATGAAGTCTATAAAAGTCATGGAAAGTTCAACAATGGATTGGGGAGAATCACATGGAAAATCTAGCATTGGTCAATGGATTTTCAAGGTTTATGGGAAATGAGATGGACATCAAGTTTGGGAACAAATGTAGAGCAAAGGGAAATCAAGATTCCTTTATCATGTACCTTTTTAACAAGAAGGGACTTAAATACATAAGCATAAAGAAGAAATCAATAGACAGGTCAAACCAGTAACTCTTTGATTCAAATTAAGCAAATAAGCATTCAAGACAAACATTCCAATGAAATATAGAAAGCGAGAAACTCATCTAACTTCTAGTGATTTCACCTTCAAGGTTATAAAACATTCAAGATTCACACATAAATTTAATCAAGGAAGAGGGAACTCCAAAACATCATTGATCACAACTATAAATATCTTTGAAATAATTTTTCAAGGATGGACAAAGGGTATGATCGAAACATAACCTCTTTGGAAAACCTAAACAATGGTACTTCAAAAAGAGACCTCAAAACAATGTTTTAGTGATATCAAACAAGCAGGGATTACCATGAAACATCTAAGATATCTACTGTATTAAACCATTCATGAGATAAACAAGCTTAGGGGGTCTATAGAGCAATTAATAATTCTCTAAAATTTCCTAGCAGAAGAAAAATCAGAGGTAATGAAGAACAAACAGAGCTAAGGTGCCTTTGAAGAACATTTCTTAGTCTAAATCCTTTGCTCTATTGCAACATAGAAAGATGGAAACATAATGAAACATGAGAAAACAATAACTGAAATAGAAGCACTTCACCATTAACCAAGTTCAGGGATCCTACAAGAAAGCCTCCTCCATCAACAAGCAAAACAAGCCATTCACAAGCTCCACAACACCAAATTTCTCTTCAACCTCCAAAAGACTATGTATTGCTCCAAAGAGTCATCAAATTCCAACACAATAAATTGGACCTCCTTGCTCTATTTATCTAGCAAAGGAGGAGGTGGAAACCATAAGAGTCTTCTAGAAAACATAAATACATCATAAATGGCATTTATGTGCTTAAAGACCATGCAAGGCCCAAGACACATAATATCTAAGCAAAAAAATGAAAGATAACATATCATAACTCCTCAAGCAAATCTGGAGTGATTTTCCCAAGAAAAAATTAAAAAAACATTTTTCCATCAATTTGTGTTTTTTGTTGAATTTTTGGCCAAAAACACACAGTGCAATCTATAAGCGCAACGCCATCCTAGGTAGAAAATAGGTCCTATTGCAGCCAAGTTTTGGGGACCTTCCCAATGTCAAATTTGTCCTGTGATGGCCCGTTGGAAATATGGCCGAGTCTACTTTCCAAATCTACCATTAGTTTTCTGATTGATCTCCTGAAACCTGTCCAAAGGGAAAGTTTCTCAACACTGCTCTAAGCACAGCGCTAGGCCTGAAAATGAGGCAAAATGGTATAAAATGAGGTGTTTGTTGACCTTTTGAGGCATCAAAAATGCTCCAAATGCTCTGAAATTTGGTGAGCATAATGTACCAGTCATGAGAAATCCAAAAATGTGAATTTTTCCCTCTGAATATTACTGAGATAAAAGCGTAGCACCAGTGGCACTACGCTTATAGGCCTTAGCAAAAAACCAACATTTGTCAAAAATTTCCCGACGCATAGCACCTTTTGGAGAGGGAATTTGGAGGCCTTCCTGATGTACAAATTGGGACCATGATAGATTGTTGGAAATATTATCTTTTATAAGTTTTAAATATACCATTTTTTCTCTAATTAGAGGTTATTTTCCCTGTCAAATGTTGATTCTCCCAAGACTGGTCAAAAAGTGCTGAATGATGGTGCAGAAATGCAAAGTGCTGGTGCAGACAACTTTTGGATGCCTTACTAAACTCCAAATCGAGCTCATGATAACTCATTGGAAATAATATCCTGTATAATTTCCAAAAAAAGCTTTTTTTCTCTGATTGGAGTTGATTTGACCTATCAAAAGTTGATTTGGCCAAGACTAGTCAAAAAGTGTTGAATGGTGGTGCAAAAATGGAAAGCGCTGGTGCATAAAAATTTTTGATGCCTTCCTCAACTCCAAATTGAGCTCATGATAGCTCATTGGAAATTTATTCCAGTATATTTATCTTTTCACCCATCAAGAAAGTCATTTTGGACACTCCAACTATGAGAAAACCTTCTTTTCCCAAGGTCAATCTAGAAGTGCAGCAATTCTCCCGTGACATCAGTATTTTCAACATTGCTCCCAAACCATAATACCTGTGTAAAAGCTGAAGGAGGTTTTTCTTCTTGGGCCTATGATTGAAAAAAACTCTCTCACTTTTTTCAAATTCATATATTTTTGGTCAGAAACATAGTTTGAAACAAAACTAGCCCTAGGTGTGGCAAATGATTTGTCCTTTGGAATGAATTCTTGGAAAATGATGGAGGCATGATGTTTATGAGTTGGTATGACTTTATGCTTGCTAATATGATATATCATATGGATCCTTTACTCCTATGCCCCTTTTCCATAGCAAACCTTAGCTTAGTTGGAAGACGAAATTAGGGTTTGGTGTAGGGGATTTAGGACTGCCTTGTAGAGGGAGGGGAATGAAGGGGTTAAGGGTTTTATAAATTATTGGGGAAATTTTGGAGGATAGGTGTTATCACAAAAATCGTATCTGATTGGATGTGATCAAAAAACTTTAGTGTAACTATTTCAAACCAATATTGTGACTGAGGCTTGGCCTCCTCAGCCTAAGAGGGCTCTCTCAAGGGTTAATGATATTGATTAATGATAAAGATAGATGGCTAAATCTATGAACTATGTCTTGGTTTTGTATGTTTACAGGTTGAAAGGATGAAGGCTTGCTACCATTGGGCTGTGGAGTCAGTGAAAGGGATAAAGATAACAATGGTTTTCCTTGTGGAATCTGAGGCTTATATATACTTTAATGAAAGAATAACACATTCAGGAAAATCCCAATAACTTGAGTCTCAAAGGAAATTAGAGAATGTAGCACACGAATTCTGATTAATGAGACATCAAGGTATTGAAAGGAAAATATTTAAAGAGTTTCATCAAAGCTAAACACTTAAGGGAATTCAGAGCATGAACAACAATGAATTCTGAGTAATAAGCATTAAAACATTGAATAAAACCTTTCAAATATAGGACCTAAAACTCATTTGACCATAGTTTAACACTTAAAGGAAGTCATAGCATGAACAACCATGAATTCTGAGTAATAAGCATTAAAACTATGGAAGGAAAACATTTCAAAGATAAGATATGAACTCATTGAAATACATGAAGAATCTCAAGTGAAGGAAAATTGTATTCCCTCTGTATATATATCAGTGAATCCAAAGCTTTACAAAAGTAGCCTATTGAGATAACATTTTCCAACCCTTCATACGTCGAAGTCTTCACTACTTATAGGCATTTAGCCTTTACATCCAATCTGGCAAGTGGATATACCATTAAACTCTATTACTGACACAAAATCTAACCACTAACTAAATTTTTACAAGTAAAAAACACGTTTTGAACTAGGAGTTAGAGTCCTACTATGACTCAAACACCTACTTATTACATTTAAACTAAAGAGATCCAAATCTTCCTTGAAAGGAATCATGTGTTTCAACCATGTTGGCCATAAACAAGACATTAATACTCTAATTTTCTTCGTGGAGCTACTCTACCTACTATTAAGGAGTTGTCAGTTTGATGATATGGCAATATAGTGAACTAGTATCTTCGAACTGTATCCTTAACAAAATATCCCCACTTAGAAAACCACTAATCTGATACTCTTTGTCATTTCCCTGATACTCTTTGTCATTCTCATGGAGAAAAACTTTAAAATATCTGTTTACCCTTCTCTTTCTTCCAAAATTAACCTTGCTGTCAAAATAGAGTTTGGGCTACTTTCGTAGCTAGTTTCGTAGCACAAACAAAAAAGGTGATGTGTGGTAATATTATACTATTCTCAAGAATTGGAGGATGTTAAGTAGTCAAAAAAAATTAAACAAAACCTTCAAAACTCCTCATCCCTATCATTTTAAATACCTAAAAACAAAAAAGGATTCTTCAAAAATTCCGCAGCAGAAAATGGGCTTTAAGCCTGACATACGCTGTGGAACTGCCTAACATTTTAGAGATTTGAAAAAACTTAGGATCTAAACTCTGGAAAGATCCATGAATATACCTGCATGTAAATCACGATAATATAAGACAAAAAAGGGTATATAATCCATTGTTACCTTCTTATTTACCAGCAGTTTCTTCATGATCAGTTTAATAGTTTTCTCCATAGTTCCTGTTTCCAAATATTTCTTCTCTAATTTTGTCTTCTTCATCTCCATATTTTATTCCAAATCTTTGACTTGTCTTTGAATATTTCTCCTCTCTGCCTGAAACCATAAATTCGTCTTCCTTGTGCATGTCATCATGATGCATAAAGGCTGTGATTTCTTTAACAAGTTTTTGACTTTTCCAACAAACTGTTCGAAATGAGTAACCTGGTTATTTAGTTTCTTTTCCACCTCATCTATCATTTGTTTTTCTTGCTTGCACCTTTCCAGCTCTCTCTTTTTTTTAGACGACTATTCCTCAACTTCTATTAACTGATTTTTAAGAATTCCTTTTCAGTATGCTATATGACTTTTTCCTTTCCCTTTCTCTGTTTGATTGTTTCTTCCTTGTCTTTAATCTGTCCCTTTAGAGAATTTGCTTCAGATTTATTTTGAATCTTTATTTATATTGACCTTTATTTTCTTTAGTAACCTTTGTCTCAATAGGATATATGACTATGAATTCTTGTACTGGTGCCTTTTTTCCTTTATCTTCCTTCCACTGCTTATTTCCAATAGTAATAGTTTCAGAAATATGTGATCTAGTGAAAGGCTTTCTAGGCTTAAAAAGAAAACCTGAATCTTCTGAAGAAAAATCTAGCTTCTTGGCTATAAGTCCATTCCCTTTGGCCTTGGATCCTTCAACCTCAGTTGCTTTCACTACAATTGTTTCAACAATGTCTATAGCCTCTAAGATGTCTTCAAGCCTGCCTTTACCTTCAGTGGTTTCCTTTGTGCCTATTTTAGACCTTTTTACTGCAGATTTGGTCTTACTATCTATGACATGCTTCTTAGCTTGCTTGCTAGTTGTTGGATATGGTGTTGTCTCTTGGATGAAATTAGCTTCTTCTACCATGTTTTTAGTTGTAGATTTTAAACCCTCTTTTTGATTTCCTTCTAATTCTGTAGTGGCACTCAGCTCTTGCCTAGAAGAAGAAGTTTTGATTTTAGAGGATTTCTTTGGAGCTAAAACATCCATTTCATACCCATTCATAAACAAGAAAGATGCCCAGTCTTTGTCTAGTTTACTTAATTCTTCCATTACTAGTAATTTCATCAATCCATGGTGAAAGATGGAAGTTTCACTTCTTTCAGGTCTTCCTTGCACTTTTTCTGCCATCTTTCCAAGACTTCTAAAAAGGTAAAATGGAATATCTATCAACTTTTTCCCTGTAAAATGAAGCAACAGTTTGAAGTGATACATGTAGATTGTTTGGAATATACCTTCACATGTAAATTATTTTTGTATGATTGTCAACAATTTAGAATAGTTATCTCTAAGGCAAGTTCTGGGAATCCCTACAGTCATATTTATCCCTACATGTTCAGACTTTAGATAATCATCACAACTTTTCAAGTTAAACTTGGTAGCTTTAAACCATTCTTCTCCGATCCTTGGAATCCCTCTTGCTTTAGAAATATTATTAGGTGAAATTTGCACGCAAAGAAAACCGACATTTGTATATGTACCTTTGAAATTGAGTACGAAATCCTATGAGACCTGTTTGTGATGACCTTACAACCATTGACATAACTGAATGCATCTTGCTCTTGTAAAAACCTCAACGAAATATGGATCTTCCATATTTGGACTTGTCGACTCATACCTGAATGGAAGACCTCCTTTATTAATTGCGGCAATAGACTAGGTTTTGTAGAAAAATAATGAGTTTGAGAGATAGGAGTGATGGGAAGTGTTTATGAAGGTATATTAAGGATAGGGGAAAGTGTAAGAGCATCAGGATACAAGCCTTGTTGATGATTTAACCATGGAAGTCATGAAACCATGAAAATTTCCCTCAAAAACCCTAGTTTTCATGTCTTCCTTGCTGCAAGATGTCATCATTGAGTAGAAAACCTCTTACCTTATCAGTTTCTTCTTTTGTTTGGCCTCTTATTACTTCTGCAAAAGTTTCAAGATAGCCCATTTCCTTATGTGCAGAGTTTGAAGCTAAATGGTAGTCTTTTTTGGAGATGATGACCTTGAAACACATGAAACCCTAATTGACCTAGTGGGGATTCTTTGACCTCTCTTTGACTGAAAATTGGTTTGGAATCTTCAAGTGTAAAAACAGAGTATTGAAAAATTGGTGTATTGAAGATCCAAAATCCAATGTACTTGATTTCTATAAAGAGTCTACAGAGATAGTTTAAATACCATCAATTCTTGAGGAACTTGGGGATCATGGGCATGAGTTAGGCTTGTAGGAAACCCTAGATGGAAAATGGATTTATCAGCAAGGAAAAAATAGAGTGATGAGGTTATACGTGGGAAAATAGGATGTATATGAGCGGCATAAGCCCATGAAGGGTCTTTTAGGAGTGGTAGGTTGACCATGGAATGACAAAATAGTAGAATAGTGAAAAAAAAAATCTAGTAATAATGAAGGCAGTGAGATTTCTAAAACTCACAATATAGAGGAATCTTGTTTTTAGAAATCTAGAACTAATATATAGTCATCTACAGATAGTAAAAATTATTGATGACTATTAGTGGCTCCACTTGGGGAGGGCAGCTCCTTTTCGGGAGCTGTTCAGAACCTCAGAGTTCCGATCTTTGAGCTTTAAAGACCAGTGCCTTACTTGCACTTTGCAGATCTTTCTTTCTTCATTTATTGATGTTCTTTTGAAGCTATGATCTCACAATCTGAAAAGACATGTTTTCTTCAACCTCTTTCCTACCTACCCATCTTACTTGGCCTAACATTTTTTCTTCACTTGGGTGCACTTGGAATGGGAAACTCTTGACATCATTTTATTTTGAAAGCTTAAAAGACTATCTATTTATACCCTTATTACTTCCAAGAATTCAGATTAGGCTAATGAACTCTCTTATTCTCTACCTAGTCTAATCATTTGTCAAGATTAAGTTGTTTGACAAACTTTATTATCTATTCTACTGACATGAAATTCAAAACATGATCAAGCCAGGATTAGGCAATCTGATTTTCCATGGGTTGTGGCATTCGGACAAGCTACACACATGCATTATTTTTGTATAATGAAAAACTAGAAAACATGAGGGCTATGATTCAAAATTTGTTAGGCATCCCTATCTTTTCTCTTTAGTTCAGAATTGAGCATGGAGAACCAGTATCTTTTCTTCCTAATCTATTCCTATTGACAAGTCAAGTTTAGATGCTTTGACAAGTTCTCTTTCACTAACCTATCAAAAAAAAAATTGAAAACATGTTCAGCCATGATTAGGCTAGATGACTGAAAAAGACTCTTTTGGAACAATTAGCGGCATTTAGGCTTGCACACTTTTAGCAGTACTCTTTTTTTTTGTATGGATCTATACCTCTTTTTAAATATGCCCTATTTTTCATCTTTTCTTCGTTTTTGTGTGTTTTCAAGGTTAGTATTATAAAATTAAAAACTAGAAAGATGATCATAGTGCTGAGCTTATTTTCATGCCTATCTATCCTAATCTAACCTATACATGATATACATTCAGCTGGTGAACTCCCTTTTCCAGTACAGCCAATCAAGCAGATGATTGCATGAGGGATCTTGGTTCAACTCTCTGAGGGTTTTGAATAAATCAAAAGGCCACTCCCACCTCACTTGTGTTTGAACAGTAGTGCCCAAAATTTTCTTTAAACCTTGCATCAAAGTGCTCTTGACATATTTTAATCCCTCTTCAACTATCTCTAAAAAAATAGCAAAGGGATCTTGAAACAATACTTGAATGTGAAGATTTGGAAAATAAGCTTCATCCAGGACTGCTTCTTCCTCCACTTACTAAGCTTAGGACCCTTTTGGGAAAGAAACTCTTCCTCTTCTGCATGATCATCTGAAATAGTAGACTCATCATAGATTGCAATGTTGTCCTCTAGCACACTTGATATGTTTTGATTGAGTGGGTTGAATTCCATGGGGAGGCCATCATGTTAATGAGAAAGAGTATTTTTTGGCAACAAATCTTCTTGAGGAGGTAGTATAACAAATTTCCTATGATTATTCATTCCAAAGCCTTCATTTGTAATCTGAAATTCAAGGGAATTTGGTGGCCGCAAATCTGGAGCCAAGGAAGATCCTATGTCATCAATGATTTCCTTAACCATTTCAAGAAAGGCTTCTCATTAACAAATTTCTCAAGAAGTTCATCATCTTCCCCAACTTCTAAAATTTCAAGGCTTTCCTCATCAGTGTCATATATGGTATGTATTGGCTGACTATTGTTTCCAAGTCGATGAAACTGATCTTCCTCCCACAAAAGAATTGTTGATAGCTCTACAAGGTTAGCTTCTGTTTGGAGGACATCATCATTAGACTGATCAAACTTTGGAAAATCATCAAAACAAGCAATGTTACCAATCAAGAATATTGGATTATCAAATGGTTTTTCTTTGAATTTATCTACAAGTTCACTTCCTGATTTATGGTAGATGGGATTAGTAGGAGAAGGAACATAAATGTTTTGTTCACATGAGGGTTTAGAGGTTGGCTGCATGTTTAACATCTGATCTATCTCTTCTTCAGTTAAAGGAGGAGGTATTTTCTGTTTTCTTTGGATTGGGTAGCAATTTTTTTCTTTCTTTTATGGAGGTTGATCTTGTGGCTGAATGTCCTCTTGCACTTTACACAAAGGGCAGATTGATTGTCATTTGTTTCAACTTCTTCAAAGAGATCTTGTGGATCTTCTCTTACTTCTTAATGGATTTCATCCTCAATCAAATCTTCTTGGCTGTCATGATAGTTATATTGAGTATGAAATGCATGAATCTCCTCTAATAGATCTTCAAGATGCCAATTTCCTAAATCTTCACCAATGCTCACAAGGTATTGTATAAGGTCTTCAGATTGATCACAACAATTTTCAGCTAATGATAGAGATGGATAATTTTCTTTATAATTCTCATAGAACACCTTTTGGAGATCCTTTAAGGAAAACAAACTACCTAGTTTCAAACCTTCATACCATTGCCTTGCCTTACCCTCTAATGTTGCCATAAACATTTTCATGAGGCAATCCTCGTGCCATTCAACCTTTAACCTCCATACATGTATATGAAATTTGATGAGATGTAACAAGGGGTCATCAAATTTTTCAGCTTGAAATATAGGTAGGTTTTTTATCGAATTTATCTAAGGCATTTTTTGTGAGAATCCAGGGACATGATCTCTACGCATTGGGGCATATCTTCGTTGTATTCTTGTATCCATGTTTGTAAATCAGAAAGGGGTCACTGTATCTTTTCAACCAGTCTAGAGTTCTCTACCAGTGGAGTCTTTAGGTCTATTGAGAGTTGTGGAGTCGCCAGGTGGATGATTTCAACTTTTTTGTCCACCATCAGCATGATTGGGATTGCTTAACGCATTCCCAGGGGATTTTATAAGAACTAGTGGGGTCAACAGGGCTAATGAAGACCAGTGGAGTCGCTAGGTGGAGGATGCTTACTATTTTAAGGATGTACTTGTTATCCACCATCAACAACTAAATACCAATCTAAGGATGTTTGAGGGTTTTCTGAGGTCTTAAGGATGTCTAAGATGTTATTTCCTCATAAGGTCCCACCATGATCGCCATTATGTTAGGTTCCCGTGATTTTCTAGATTGGTGAGACCAAATGCACAAGGTAACATCAGACCAGTATTTGGAGTCCTAGGACCTAGCCTTCCTAGACTCATAGAGGGCTCTCTCTATTTATGCAAAGGGTGAATTTGTTTTCTTCTAGGGTTTTTATTTTAGGCTAGTTGTTAAATGTAGGGTTTGTTTGATTGTTTTGGTTGGGTAGGATGGTCAAGTAGAATATATGGAATGAGGAAATCTTCAAGTCATTGGGTTGTGGAGTCTATAAAAGTCATGTAAAGTTCAACAATGGATCAGGGAGAATCACAGGGAAAATCTAGCATTAGTCAATGGATTTCAAGGTTTATGGGAAATGAGACGGACATCAAGTTTGGGAACAAAGGTAGGGCAAAGGGAAATCAAGAATCATTTATCATGTACCTTTTTAACAAGAAGGGACTTAAATAGATAAGCATAAATAAGCAATCAATAGACAGGGAAAACCAGTATCTCTTTGATTCAACTTAAGAAAGTAAGCATTCAAGACAAACATTCCAATTAAATATAGAAGGCAAATAACTCATTTAACTTCTAGTGATTTCACCTTTAACATTAGAAAACATTCAAGATTAACACTTAAATTTAATCAAGGAAGAGGGAACTCCAAAACATCATTGATCACAACTATAAAGATCTTTGAAATAATTTTTCAAGGATGGACAAAGGGTATGATCGAAACATAACCTCTTTGGCAAACCTAAAAAATGGTACTTCAAAAAGAGACCTCAAAACAATGTTTTAGTGATATCAAACAAGCAGGGCTTACCATGAAACATCTAATATATCTACTGTATTAAGCCATTCATGAGATAAACAAGCTTAGGGGGTCTAGAAAGAAATCAATAATTCTCTAAAATGTCCTAGTAGAAGAAAACATAGAGGCAATGAAGAACAAATAGAGCTAAGGTGCCTTTGAAGAACATTTCTTAGTATAAATCCTTTGTTCTATTGCAACATAGAAAGATGAAAACATAATGAAACATGAGAAAACAATAACTGAAATAGAAGCACTTCACCATTAAACAAGCTCAGGGATCCTGAAGCAAGCCTCCTCCATCAACAAGAAAAACAAGCCATTCAAAAGCTGCACAACACCAAATTTCTCTTCAACCTCCAAAAGACTATGTATTGCTCCAAAGAGTCATCAAATTCCAACACAATACATTGGAATTCCTTTCTCTATTTATATAGCAAAGGAGGAAGTGGAAACCATAAGAGGCTTCTAGAAAACATAAATACATCATAAATTTCATTTATGTGCTTGAAGACCAAGCAAGGCCCAAGACACATAATATCTAAGCTAATAAATGAAAGATAACATATCATAACTACTCAACCAAATCTGGAGTGATTTTACCAAGAAAACATTACAAAATCATGTTGCCATCAATTTTTGTGTTTTTTGACTTTTTGGCCAAAAACACATAGTGCAGTCTATAAGCACAACACCATCCTAGGCAGAAAATAGGTCCTGTTGCAGCCAAGTTTAGGGGACCTTCCCGATGTCAAAAATTTCCCTGTGATGGCCTATTAGAAATCTACCTAAGTATACTCTCCAAATATACCATTCTTTTTTTCTGTTTGAGCTCCTGAAACCTATCCAAAAGGCAATTTTCGCAACATTTCTCTGAGCACAATGCCAGGCCTAAAAATGAGGTGTGTTTTGCCCTTTTGAGGGGTCAAAAATGCTCCAAATGCTCTGAAATTTGGTGAGCATAATGTACTAGTCATGAGAAATCAAAAAATGTAAATTTTTCCCTCTAAATATTCCTGAGAGAAAAGCCTAGCGCCAATGGCGTTGTGCTTATAGGCCTTAGCAAAAAACCAACATTTGTCAAAACTTTCACTACGCGTAGTGCCTTTTGCAGAGGGAATTTGGAGGCCTTCCCGCTGTCCCAATTGGGCTTATGATAGCTTGTTGGAAATATTATCCTGTCTACTTTCCAAATATACCATTTTTTCTCTGATTAGAGTTGATTTTCCCTGTCAAACGTTGATTCTCCCAAGACTGGTCAAAACATGCTGAATGATGGTGCAAAAATGCCGAGTGCTGGTGCAGACAACTTTTGGATGGCTTAATCAACTTCAAATTGATATCATGATATCTCATTGGAAATATTATCCTGTATAATTTCGAAATATACCTTTTTTTCTCTGATTGGAGTTGATTTGACCTATCAAACGTTGATTCTCCCAAGACTGGTCAAAAAGTACTGAATGATGGTGCAAAAATGCAGAGTGCTGGGGAAGACAACTTTTGGATGCCTTCCTCAACTCCAAAGTGATATCATGATATCTCATTGTAAATATCTTCCAGTCTAGTTGTCTTTTGAACCATCAAGCAAGTCATTTGGACACTCTAGCTATGAGAAAACCTGATTTTCCCAAGGTCACTCCAGAAGTGCAGCAATTCTCCCGTGACATCTGTATTTTTGACATTGATCCAAAACCATGATACCTGTGTAAAATATGAAGGATTTATTTCTTATTGGACCTATGAAGGACAAAAACCTCTGTAAATTTTGTCAGATTCATCTATGTTTGGTCAGAAACATAATTTGAAGCAAAACTAGCCCTAGGTGTGGCAAATGATTTGTCCTTTGGAACGAATTCTTAGAAAATGATGGAGGCATGATGTTTATGAGTTGGTATGGAATTATGCTTTCTGATACAATATATCATATGGATCCTTTAAGCCTATGCCTCCTTTCCATAGCAAACCCTAGCTTAGTGTGATATTCATAAATTAGCTGCAGCTAATAGGAATATTAATTTTGCCTTGTTTATTTTGCATTTCATGATTGATGAATAAATTGTAAAGGAGGACATGTAAAACTCCTGAAAACCAAGAATAAACCAATGCCTATGTGAACAAAGACATATCTGGGCTATGTAAATAAACTCTTGCAGGTGTAAATGGGTTTAAAGCACAAGACTGGGTCAACTTTGACCAAGTCAACAGCGCAGTCTAGATGCATTGAACCTCTTGGAGGGACAACGCAGTTCTAGAAGGAGACTCTAAATGTGAAAGGAGCTAAACTAATGAAGTGGTTTAGGGTTTTGCAATACTTATATCTTATAAAAGGAGGAGGAGAGAAACAACAGAAGGTTGTTGAAGATTATTATTTCTAAAGGTATTGTCTGCTCAGACATCCCTTGTTGGGTCTTCCTGTTCAGGAATCCCACCTCCTTCCTTGAGCAGCTCTTGGAGGAGATTTGTGCTATCTTTTCCACATCAGGCTTTTAGGCCAAGCTTCACCTTACACCTAGAGCATTTCTCTTGTTGAAGGTTGAGTTTTCCTTGTGAGTTGCAGCAATGGAAGACACTAGATCTGCTCAGATCTAGCTTATACTAGTGGCTCTTCTCAGTGACTGTGTCTTTTAACCTCCTGGAAGAGGTCATTAGTTGATTGTGCTTCAGATCTACATCTTGGCATCAGGCCTAATAATTCTCAAAGGCTACAACGTAGTTTCTCTCCCTGGACTGCATTATTTTCAAAGGAGAAGTTGCAGGGTGTTTTGTCTGCATTTTGGAGGAGAGATCTCTGGTGTTAGGAATCTTCCTGTCACTGTGGTGATCCATGGATTGGCCATCCAATCCATGTATGTTACAGATCTGGTCTGATGTACCATTTTATTATTCAGAAATTTTTGAATCATTCTGCAGATCTTCAACATTAGATGTTAGATCTACTCTTTGTGCTTCATGTTTTGCACAAAACCCCAAGAGGAATGTATAGATTAGCATTTCTTGTACACAGATATGTATTAGATCTAAATTTTTATGTACAGATCTGCTCTAGATATGAATATTAATATACTGCTACTTCAGCCACTAAAAATAACGTTGTTATGATTATACAATCTTTTCTCATGGCTGTAGCACCTCATTCCTGAGGGTTTTTCCTATATGGTCTCATTCTTTCTCTTGTACAATGTATGGGTTGTAATGCACATCTGATTTTCTATTTTAAATATAATTTCTAAACCTCTATATCAGCATCCTAATGTGCTTCAGTGGATCTGTGTTATTTCTGAAGCAGTCCTTTGCATAGAGCTGCAACCCCTCTCTTTGGGTGATTTTCAACTAGACTAGTTTGTGGGACATATTTTTAACCCACCTAATCTGATTTTTTTTGCTCTCCTTTTGGATTTAAATCTTAGATGATCTGATCTAAGGGATCTAGGAGCTGCAAACTCATTTCTATGCACAGTATTCTCAGAAGTGCATTATTTCAGCAGGCTTGCTGAGCTATTCCAATTTTGGAATATTACACTTAGTTGGAAGAGGAAATTAGGGTCTGGTGTACAGGATTTAGGACTGCCTTGTAGAGGGAGGGGAATGAAGGGGGTTAATGGTTTTCTAAATTCTTGGGGAAATTTTGGGGGATAGGGATAGATGTTAGAGAGTATGGGAAAGTGGAATTTCAAGGATTGAGTGAGGGGAAGGGGTCCAAAAGGGAAAAACACAGGCCTAGGCTCAAAAAGTTTCAAATTGTGGCAATAGACTAGGTTTTGTATAAAAATGATGAGTTTGAGGGATAGGAGTGATGGGAAGTGATTATGAAGGTATATTAAGGATAGGGGAAGGTGTAAGAGCATCAGGATACAAGCCTTGTTGATGATTTAACCATGGAAGTCATGAAACCAAGAAAATTTCCCTCAAAAACCCTAGTTTTCATGTCTTCCTTACTACAAGATGTCATCATTGAGTAGCAGACCTCTTACCTTATCAATTTCTTCTGCTGGTTGGCCTCTTATTACTTTTGAAAAAGTGTCAAGATAGCCCATTACCTTATGTGCAGACTTTGAAGCTGAATGGTAGTATTTTTTGGAGATGATGACCTTGAAACACATGAAACCCTAATTGACCTAGTGGGGATTCTTTGACCTCTCTTTGACTGAAAATTGGTTTGGAATCTTCAAGTGTAAAAATAGAATATTGACAAAGTGGTGTATTGAAGATCCAAAATCCAATGTACTTTATTTATCTAAAGAGTCTACAGAGATAGTTTAGAGACCATTAATGCTTGAGGAACGTGGGGATCATGGGCATGAGTGAGGCATGTAGGAAACCCTAGATTGAAAATGGAGTTATGGGTAAGGAAAAAACAGAGTGATGAGGTTATAAGTGGGAAAATAGGATGTACATGAGTGGCATAAATCCATGAGGGGTCTTTTAGGAGTGGTATGTTGACCATGGAATGACAAAATAATAGAATAGTGAAAAAACATTTCTAATGATAATGAAGGCAGTAAGATTTCTAAAACTCACAATATTCAGGATTCTTGTTTTTATAAATCTAAAACCAATCTAGAGTTATCTAAAGATAGTAAAAATTATGGATGACTAACACATAACATCATATTCTTGGAGGCAAGTCATCCAGTTGGCCCTTCGTTCCCTAAATTACTGCTATAGAAACAAAGATCTAACTTACATATGTACTCAAAATTTTAACATCCTTGTACACAATGTAAAATTACTTGTCCATATTTGGATAGTTCGGTTTTGATTCTTGCATGCCCATACTCATAAAGGATATAGGTCGTTCATTTCCTTGATCATATTTTTGAGTAAGAACAACTATTAATTAAAAATCTGAAGAATTAGTATATAGCCTGAAATCTTTTTCAAAATTGGGATTGTATAGGGTGAGAGCTTTAGCTATAGCTTGTTGGATTTGGGTGAGAGATTCCTTCTCCTTTTGGATCCATTTATAAATTATCCTTATTGATAATATCTTGTAGTGGCTTGATGATTTGGGCGTCATATGAAATAAATTTTGAAACAAAATTAATTTTACCCAAAAATGATTACATGGCCTTCTTACCACTTGGATACGAAATTTGATTGATGTCCTTCATGTGTTCAGGATCGTCCATAATACCTCTCTTCGTGATGATATATCCTAAGATATTCCCTTCGAACATAACAAAAATTATTTTCTTAGGATTACGAGATATATACTGTATTTCCTACGACACTAAAAAAATTGACTCAAATTACATTTATGATCATATGTTTTCTTTGAGAATGTGGTAACATCATCAAGATACACTATCACACTCTCGACAATAATTCCTCTAAATTCAATATACATTTTCTCTAAAATGTAGCTCCAGTGTTAATTATTCCAAAATGCATACATCTAAAAGACAAGGTTCAAAATTTGGTTTTGAAAGTTGTCTTCAATATATCTGGCTCATGTACCAATACATAGTTATAGCCAAAAAATACCTCTAATAATGAGAACATCTCAGAAGCTAAGACTATTTGGAGGATATATTCCCTTGGGGGAACTCAATAGTTATATTTATCTGAAGCCCAATTGAGATTTATAAAATCAACACATCAAATAGATCTCTCCATATTTCTTCCCTACAATTACTAGATTTGATACCCACGTCAAATCGTTGACTTTAAGCATAATTTGCGCATCAAACAACTTCTTTAATTATTTTGGATTAGAGGGTCAAGTTTTGGATGTACCTTTCTTAGTTTTTGTTGGAAAGGCTTGAATCCATCTTTGATTAGAATGAAATGTTGAATAATCCTTGTATTGTATGTCTTGAGCCATTTGAAAGTCTAGGTAAAGGAATATTGTTATTATATAAATAGTTAAATGAATACTTGTCTTTCCTTCGGTGAACAACATGTACCGAAATTGAGGAATGTTAGGTCTTCTTCTATCTCGAGATTGATTTATTTATGTGATAGTGTTGAACTTTGATTCTTCATGTTAGGAGGTCCTTTAAACCTATTTTGTATTTCAAATCACTTCATAAGTTATACAACACCTTTGGGAATTGGATTTCCCTCTTATGTGTTATATCTTTCTTCTAAGGCTATATCGTGTTCATCCTCATCTACGGAAACATATTTGAATATATCTAAATTAGAAAGAAAGTCTAATATTTGTTGATCATCATTGAAAATGCATAAGTTAGTCACATTATCAGGAACAACATGTTTATAAATTATTTCAATATAAAAACCATCTCTGAGAGGTGTAAACCTAGCGGTTGTGGATGAAAATGTGAAGTTGGGTTACACTTTTTTCCCTTTTTTGAGAAAAAAAACTTTCATTTTTTTCGGTTCTTAAACTTTCTGCAAGCTAAAAAAAAATTCTGTTTAGAATTTCATTTTGCGACAAAAATAAAAGTTGTCAGAAATTTTGATAGCTTTCTATTACCTATTTTTTGGAATTTTTTTATACACATTTGATATGTCAACTTAGCGTTTCTTTGAGTGTGTGTTTTTTAACAATCAATGGATTCATAAGAAGTCATGTTAATACACAATGTTGTATTCTTTGAAAATTTGTGTTTTTGAGAAACAAAATGTGTTACAACAATCAAGACAGAGTCTACTTCGGTTTCTTCATATTTTCAAAGCCAATGGATGCATATCATAATTACTAAAAAAATTTGAACTGGTCCAATATGAAAAACTACATACTTTGAATATGTTTCACGATGCAAGAAATTTCTTAACATATAAGTTATAAACTAAAAATATAAAAGCTACCCATTAGAGACGATGGACCAATGTAATGTACCATAATTTTTTCAACTTTTTTTACAATGTATTTTGGAAGATACAAAATTTTGAGTTCACTGAATCACAATGACCTTCAGAAATTGTTTGCATCCGTTTTATTAAAAAATTAATTAAAATTAGTAAATATTTATGAATTTCAATAAAAGTTATATTTCCTAAAAGTAGATTCAATTCTAAAAATGCTTCTCTTGGTTCTGACAATTAATTCAGAATGTTTCATGGAGTTTAATCAGTCCAAAGTTGTAAAAACATATTTAGGACTTGGCTCTACGTAACTGGTGACGCCTTAGTTCGACCGAACTGTTTTTTGCATCGACGGCCCGTTAAGTCAAAAGACAAAGTATTTCGGCCGAACTATTTCTAAAAATTTCAGCCGAACTTTTACCTAACTTTCTGTCAGCGAGAAAGTACCGCTAAGCCCCTCCAAAAAACATTTTGTGGCAATATAAATTTCCGCGAAATCATTCATTATTTTCACACGTTTGGTCTGATTTTACAAAAATTTTGATCTTTTTGAAAATAATTGTTTTGGGTTTAAGGACTTTTCGTGGAGGTACATTCAAAGGAATTTTCTTTGAGGCACATTATTTTCATACATTTGATCTGATTTTGCAAGGAATTGTTTTGGGTTTAAAGAATTTTCTTGGAGGTACATTCAAAGAACATTTTTGAAGACTTTTTTTGGAGGTACATTCAAAGGACATTTCTTGGAGGGATGTGATACAGCTTTTTGGCTGTGTTTTGGGCTTCATTTTTTTTTAAGTATGGATTTGGGCTTAATTTTCATTATTTTTGAAGGTATGGATTTGGGCTTAATTTCGAAAGGACATTTTTTGGTTTTGGGTTGAAGTAACTCTTTTATAATGATTTTTTTAAATGAGTTTTTGTGTAACTTTTTAAATGAAATTTTTTTGTAGGACTTGGAAGGAAATATTTTGAACTTCGTTTCATTTTTATAAGAAATTTTTTTATTGAAACTTTTTAAGTAAGTGTTTTGGATTGGAGTATGTATTTTTTGCAAAAATTTTAAAATGAGTTTTTTTTAAATTAAATCTTTTGTGATGTTTTTTTTTAATTTAGTTTTTGTCTAAATTTTTGAAGGAATTTTTTTTGAACTTCATACTCTATTATCATGGGAAATCGAAGGAATTGTATCAGAAAATATGATCGAAAAAGAGACCCTGAGGAACGTAAAGAAAAGATGAGACAATATCGCAAAAGAAAGATAGAAGCACTCTCAAATATTGAAGGGGAAAATCAACCTCAAATAAAAGTTGAAACAGGTATGTAAATGTAAATATTATGATTTTGATATATTTAAAATTTTCCTAGTGTAAAATGTGAAGCTTAATTCTTATTTAATGAACTAATTTGAAAAACATTTTGCAATCTAAATAGAGAGAGATATTCCTCAAAACATTGATGATGAGATACAAAATTTTGAAAGTGAAAGTGAAAGAGATATTGAACCAATGATTGAAGATGGTGAAAATGTTGAAATAAATTCAAGTGAAGAAATTGAATCACAAGGTATATATATATATATATATATATATATATATATATATATATATATATATATATATATATATAAGTGAACACATGCACATATTATTTAGAAATTATACATATATTTATTAGTTTAGTTATTTATTGAATATAACAAACTTATTATGTACTATTCATTGAATATGTACGAGATGAAATCAATGTCAACGATGATAAGAGATGTTAGAAGATGTTGACACAAACACATATGGGAGATAAAAAAAGTAGTAATACAAAATCATTGCTAACCACATTTTAGAAGTATTTCATAAAGGAAAAGGTGACATTTCAAGCCCATATCTTGAGGTCTCCTATCATTAAAGAAATTTAAAAATACGACTTTTGTGTGTATTCAAAAATCAACCAAAGATAAAGCTGAGAAAAATGTGATACAAAATATAAATAGTGCTATAAATTCGTAGAAAGATCTAGACGAGAAAAATGTTTCGGTTGTCGGCAAGAGAAATACATAAGGCAGTGGTTTCATCAAGTACTAAAGAGAATCGCTTGGTAAAATCTATGGTGCGAGCATTTGGAACCTCACGAAAAACTTTGCAAAAACATCGGAAATTTTGGTTGCAAATAGATGTAAATTATGAACTCGCTTGTTGGAGAGATATTTGTAGGCAACCATACAAAGATAGACTTGGATAAAATGTTAAGAAAATAATATATGAATATTGGAAGAACAATTCGCGTGTTTCGCCAATTGCAAAGCATGTGATGCCAATAATAATAGCATGAAATCAATACAAACAACATGAAAAAAAATTCTTGGAAACCACTCGGATAGAGTTGTTCAACAAGTTCAAAGAAGAGAATCATGAAATTTTTGTGTCAATCAGTGCTTTTGTTCAACAAAAACCATGGTATGTAAAACTTATCACCGTACGCAACACGTGTTTTTGTCATTATCATGTGGAATTTGAGTTATATTATGACACATTCCTTGAATTTGGTAGAAAATTTTGAAGGTTATCTATGTTACTATCGATCGCACCTATAGAATTCTATGAAGAAAGATGAACCTATTTTACAAAAAGAAATGTGTTGGTGGTAAAAAATGTGATGATTGTGGAAATTTGACTAAATTTCAAAACAAATATCGTATTGATATAAATGATCAATCATTCTCCAACATGAAAGTGCAATGCAGAGATATGAATATATCCATATATCGATTCAAGGTGCAAATAGTGTTAAAATAATTGAATTACGAAGAAAAAATTTTAGATAGACTTTTTGAGAAAGTTTGAGGCAGAAATTTACAACTACACCAAGCATTCCCATAGAGCTCGATGGCAAGACTTGCAATTCAAAAAATATCATGAATTTTTTCCACTAGGGACCATTTTGTTAGTAATTGATTTTGCAGAAAACTACACATTTGTTCCACAAAAATAAATTCAGAGTGAATACTATCATTCTGACCAAGTCTCCATGCTCGTCCATATTCTATATAAACATGTTGAACAAAACTTCGATCATATAGAAAGCACCAATGAAGATCAACATATTATTAAATAATATCAGTTTTATACCAGTGATGATCGTACACATGATACATATTTTGTACAACATTGTTTTGGAAAAATTTATGATTCCTTGAAAATTCATGGAATAAAATTCAATGAACATTGGATATGGTCAGACAGATGTGCAAGACAATTCAAATATGCATGATCATTCTTTTGGTTGTGTTGTCTTCATAAGAAAACCCACATTAAACATTGTTGGAATTTCTTTGAGACTGACCATGGAAAAGGAGAACATGATGGTGCAGGGGCATGCATAAAATGAGCACTTCGAAGATATCAAATGAACCCCTCTGTAAGCCAACTTGTGGATGCGAAAGATGTTGTTCAATGGTGCATCGCTGCTCTAAGCCATGAGACTAACTGATCAAGGGAAGTGTGAAGGTACATTCAATTTAATTTTTATTGAATATCTAACTAAATAAACAATGTACATTTATCACAACGATTATCTTTGATAGTATTTTGATATCATATTTACACTCTTCTTTAAATTTTCCATATAAAGGTTCTTTTGGCATATTGGGATCGAAGACGTAGATAGATCAATTGGAAACGACGTTGAAACAATAAAAGGGACTTAAAAATTGCATTCAATTAAAACAGAGTCATCCAGAAATGTGTGTGCATTGGATAAAAGAAAATATTCTTGTTTTTTTCTTGTTTTTATAGAAAACACAAAATCCAATGGCATTTGTGAAAAAAAAATGTATGTGAAAGATTGGAAACATACAGAGCTAAATACAAAGGGAAAAATGTCCGTTGCAATGTTTGAAGAAATGTAATCAAAGGAGACTACAATATCTTCCGATGGTGATCGAGTTTCTGATCTTGTTAGAGAAGGTAACATTTGAATTTCTTCCTAATGATAAAGGTCTAGAAATAAATTTGAATATGTATAATTTTGTGAAGTTTGTTTTATTGTACATGAGATGTTTTTGTTGTAATTGCACCTACTGAAAATGATGAAAATGTGAAGTATTATTTGATGCATTTCACTGAAATAAAAATGGAATTATTAGAAGACTATAATGATCATGGATTTCTATATGAAAGAGGATCTATTATAATGAAAGGTTATTTTTTTCAGACAAACTAATGAAAGTGGGAATTTTGTGTACTTTGAAGACTATGAACCTGATTTTATAAGTTGTCAATATAGTCACTTGGTGTGTGCAGCACGCATAAATTAAATCGAGGTTCAATCAAAGAAAAAATTAAATATTAAGAAATGGAAAATGTCAAAATCCGATCATGAACGGATTATTGAAAATGGCATTCCATTGGAATTTTTTTGATTGAACTGCCCAACAATTTATTCTCTTTGGATTATATGTTCTAGAACTTCCAATACTCAATAAAAAATTGAGCTACCTTGTCATGTTATCTGTGCAAGTATTTGTACATGTACAAATTGTTTTGGTACATGCACACTCCAGTATCAACTGAAAGTAGTTTTTTTATACATGCATTGATGAAAAATGTTGCATACATATTGGATATACATGTATATATATATATATATATATATATATATATATATATATATATATATATATATATATGTTCTAGAATGCAATTAACTTTTCAAGTAGTTTTAATATGTTCATTGATGAAAAATGTTTCACGTACTCAGTATATATGTTCTAGAATTAAATTAACTAAAAGTAGTTTTTCTATGTGCATTGATAAAAAATGTTGCACGTACTAGATATATACATGAACTGAATGCACGCCTAGTTTTTATTTTGGGATTTTTTGGTAAAAAGTATCCACAATGTAAATAAATCATCCTTTGTATAATTTTTGGTAAAAAGTATCATTTCAGACAAGACACTTGGAGCACTTCTCCGACTTTTGGTGGGATTTGACCCACATCTCTATTCCTGATTGAAAATCTAGTACAAAAATTGTTTGTTCAATGGTCGGACATATTCGATGTGCATTGATGAAAAATGTTGTGCACGTATTGGATATATAGATATATTCTAGAATGCAATTAATTGTTCAAGTAGTTTTCCCATGTGCATTGATGAAAAATGTTTCACGTACTGAATATATATGTTCTAGAATGCAATTAACTGAATATCATCAATTTACCAATTTATAAATCAACAAGGCTACATATTTGAGTGCATTAATGACATTGACCCGAGTTCAACAAGCACATATCTACTTCTTATATTTCCAATCAAAATTAAAGGGATTTATATGGGAATGAGGCAAAACATATAGCCCATGAGCTACATTTTAGAGGTCAATGAAAGTATCATCATGTGGGAAAATGTTTCAAGAACACTTGATCGTACTTAAAAGTAATCTTAAGATTGTTTTTGATCTCTACATAATACATACTATTGTTTGAGTGAACAAAATTTCCAATGAAAATAACATAGCTTTTCAATACAACTAACCATATCAATTGAGCTCTATTTCAAAAAAAAGTAAAAAAAACCAAAAAACCAACAAAATAACTTCCTTAGTTGTTATTTTTATTGGAATAACTAAATCATAGTAAGGGTTCTCTTCATTGAAATTGTTTTTCGATGGAGAATCCTTAAAATATGATTTAGCTATTCCAACAAAAATGACAACCATGCATGTTATTTTGTTGACATGTTTTGTGGCATGTTAATGTTTCTTTACTCTTTTTTCAATTAGAGCTCAATTCATATGGTTACTTCCATTGAAAAGCTATGTTCTTCCCATTGGAAATTTTTTCACTCAAACAAGAGAAGAGTATGTATAGATCAAAAGCAATCTTAAGATTCCAAATGTACTTCAACCATCCAAAACGTGAATTTTACAAACATTTTGATTTTATCAAAACAAATTACTTAACATGTCATGCCAATTGTAGTTCAACTATCTAATAAAAACATTAAACATTTAAAATTATATCATATTCCGAATGTAGGTTGATACCATCCAAAACTTAGTTTTAAAAACTTTTTTATTATATCACAACATTACTTCACATGCCTAATGTCCTTCAACCATCCAAAACTTGAGTTTTAATTTTTTTTTTATTATATCACAACGTTACTTCACATGCCATGCCAATTGCAGTTCAACTATCGAATAAAAACATTTAACATTGTATCACATGCCAAATGTAGATTGCAACCATCCAAAACTTAAGTTTTAAAATATTTTTGATTATATATCACAACATTACTTCACATGCCATGCTAATTATAGTTCAACTATCCAATAAAAACATTTAACATTATATCACATGCCAAATGTAAATTGAAGCCATCGAAAATTTAACCTTTAATTTAACAAAAAATTATAGATCACAACATTACTTCACATGCCAAATGTACTTCAACCATCCAAAACATGAGCTTTAAAAACTTTTTTATCATATCACAACATTACTTCACATGCCATGTCAATTGTAGTTCAACTAGATCCAATAAAAACATTAAACATTAAACATTATATCATATGCCAAATGTAGATTGAAACCATCCAAAACTTGAGTTTTAAAATTCTTTTGATTATATCACAACATTGCTTCACATGCCATGCTAATTATAGTTAAACTATCCAATAAAAACATTTAACGTTACTTCACATGCCAAATGTACTTCAACCATCAAAAACTTAAGTTTTAAAAATAAAACAAATTATAACACATCCTTACATAACATGCCAAATGTAGTTCAAAAGAAAAGCATTAATTTATATATGACAACATTACTAGTAGTTCAATTATCCAAAAATTAAGTTTTAAAAACC
The DNA here is from genome assembly GCA_034641835.2 of Pinus albicaulis. Taxonomy (NCBI): domain Eukaryota; kingdom Viridiplantae; phylum Streptophyta; class Pinopsida; order Pinales; family Pinaceae; genus Pinus; species Pinus albicaulis. The sequence continues at coordinate 1,285,434 of MU968381.1, forward strand.
AAACAAATTATATAACAACATTACTTCACATTCACATGTCAAAAGTACTTCAACCATCCAAAACTTAACTTTCAAAAAAACAAACAAATTATATTAACGCAATAAAATATGTGCAAAAATTGTAGATGTCACAAGTATCAAGTATATATATATATATATGAGTGTGCATCTAGATAATATATAAAAATGTAAATTTAAGACTAGAAATATCAATCAAATCTACAAATCATGTCCATCAAATACAGATGGATGTAGTGTCTTTCCTAGCAGAGCCTCAATCCATGTGCTATCTTGTGAAGCATGGGGAACCTGTACACAATGCCTGTACAAACATTAAAATTTGATTTTTTAAAAATGAGTGAGAATATATAGAACTTCATGTAAAAAAAAATTTAAAAAAATCATGCAATACCTCATGAGGTTTCCTCTCCATTTTTTCGCCTACTACAACTTCCCCCATGGGAACATTTCCAACAGTAAATTGTACAATATACATGTACAATTATATATATATATATATATATATATATATATATATATAAAATATGAAAATGCACGTGTACATATATAAACTTATTTTCAATAATATTAAAAAAAAAGTTAGAAAACTTCTTCAAATGGTTGAAATGGTGTGGATGTTCCTACCTCCGTCACTAGAGTCTGTGTATTAAAGAAATCCTCTATAGAAACCTAAAAGTCAAAATTTCAAAAGTATAAAATAACCCAAGATCAAGATCTCAATTTATAATAAAACTTAAATAAACTTCAATTTATAAATTAAAACTTTTCTAAAAAATATATATATTTAAAAGTGAAAAATTGAATACTTCTAGAGGTGAATTTGGGACATCTCCTAAGAAAGGCTCCAAAGGAAAATCTCCAAAAACCTAAAATTCAAAAAAAATTAAAATAACTCAAGATATATATATATATATATATATATCTCAATTTTTAATGGAAATTTTTGAGGTGGAATATATATATATAACCTAAACATAAATTTTAAAAGTGAAAAATTATCCATACTTGTTGTTGATCTGGCACATCTCCTGAGGAAGTAGAAGGTACATCTCCCAAGGAAGAAGAAGGTACCGCCATCCCAAAAACATCGGACAGAATTAGAATCTGTTAAAACATTATATTTTTATACATGTACATGTACATGTGTGCACAATTATATATTTTAAAATATCATTAAAAAAAAACTAACATTTGTCAACATATCTTGATGGTGAGATCCATCTTCATTGTTTGAACTAGAGGCCCTGAACGTGATATTAACATTTTCATCATTCTTCATGCGTGACAACTGCAAATGTTGTTTTAACATATAATGATACATTTTTTTTAGATTAATACATACTTACAAATATATGTATATATATACATACACATGTATTTATTACAAATTGCACACATGTATGTGTTACAATAATTGAACCCTAAGGTCATTAAGACATACCGTTGTCGTGCCCTATTCCTCATAAAGAATTCATTATTGTGAACCATTGCGACAATTCTTTGCATATATTCTGAGATCTTCAACACTCATGTTGTCAATCTCTTCATCTGTACAATACACAAAATTGGCACGTGCATTCTCACGTGCTCTTTGTCGATTTAGACAAACATCGACTCCACCCAATCCGCTGTGAACATTGTCGATGATGACATCCCTTGCTTCTCGACTTATTTGAGAAGTCGCATCCATCTCTGACCGCAAAGTTTCGACCCAAAAAGGTCAACTCACCAATGGCGGCTCAGGACGAGGCAACTCCACATCTCGCCTAGAGCCCCTACGGTCATGCAATCGACCTTTCCCCAAACCATGGAAGATCATTGTAATTGGGTTTCATTTCCAAAAAGAACTATACGTAAGACAATTTTGCAAAATAAAAAAGAACCTCGTCATTCCATGGGAGTCTTCCATAGGCCGCAAAGTTCCTATCATACAAATAGTGAGCTATATCGGGGTGCTTGAAATATTTCACCTTCATCATTTTTCTTTTTGGCCCTTCCTTGAAATTAAACATTGACTTCGCCATTTCTTTTGTAACTCTTTGTTCTACATCCTCCCATTTATCGAGACCCATTACTATTTCCTTTCTCTTTCTCATGACTTGTACAAATGTATCAGACGTTGGCCCAAGATTTTTGTACAAATTTACTAGTTCGCCCAATGAATGTGTAAATTTTTTTAGGCTTTGTCGACTCTCAGCAGGTAGAGTCAAAACCATGAGATCTCTCCACAATTTTGCATGAATTTTTTGACACCTTTCTAAGGTGCATTGCACCACGTTTATTTCCCATAGTATATCATAAATGTCGGCCGGATAAGTTGTGGTGGGTAGACAACCGTCTTCTTGAATGTAGCATTCTACGCTGCGTCTATTTTGACCAACATTTGGAGCATTTTCAGCCTCTGCATCAATATATATATATAATTTTTTATAATATAAAAAACACATGTAAACAAATTTGTACAAATTGAATGAAAAAAATATTGAAATTGATGGCAACCTCGACATGGTTGGCTAGCATCTTCTCCACCCTGAAACTGTTGAGAACTAGAATGACCCTGTTGAGAACTAGCACCACCAGCCGTTGATTGGCCTCCGGGGGAATAAATATCACCACCTTCACGCAACCTACTACCACTTATTGGTGGCCTTCTAAGGGGATTTTAACCACCACCAACCTCTCGAGAGGAGAGAGAAGCTTCATAAACAAATAAGAATTTATAATCAATTGAAAAATGCATGCATACATATAAATACATGTGTACATATTCATTGATTAAATTGTGTTCAAACCATACCATGACTGGGTGAAACATGGGCATCCATGGATGGCATAGAGACCCTTCTCTTCTTATTAGCTCCTAAAAAATAAAAAATGAAACCTATTAACAACCAATTTAACTCACAAAGTTGATAAAAAATAAATTCCATATATACACACATGTATGGAGATTTAAGATTATATTTAAATTTACCATGAAGAGCTTTCGATCCCTGATCCCCCCCCTCTCATAGAGATATGGGATTCTGTTGATCTTCGTCGTTCATCCTCCATGAGATATATATCTATGGTGAACATTTATAATTATTTTTTTAAATAACTAATTTAAATTAAATTCAAAATAAATTTCAGAAAATTAATGTAATTTAGTGTAAACAAATTATGTAAAACACAACTTTCAAAGCACTAATTGATGTGTGAAACTCAATTTAAGCAAAAAAAAGTTATAAAAATGATAATTTCACCAAATTGTGTTTTACATGGTGGGAGCACACTTGGTATAAAATTGAAAAAAACACATTGCCATTAAAAAAGAAGTGAAACTCCATTTAAACAAAAAAAAATTGAAGTCCCTACATTTTAATTTCATAAAAATGTGAAGTTCACCAAGTTGCGCTTTACATGGTGTGGTGGGAGCACACTTGGTATATAATTGAAAAAAGCACATGGTCATTAAAAAATGCACATTTATAAGTACACAGCACACCCATATCCAAGATATGTTACAATGTCGATCAATAAATGTTTAAGGAGAGCGTCTCAACACTAATTCATCTTTGAGAGATGAGTCTTGAATTTTTTAAGAAGAGCGTCTCAAAAATAATTCATCTTTGAGAGATGAATCTTGAATTTTTGAAGAAGAGTGTCTCAAAACTAATTCATCTTTGAGATATGAATCTTGCATTGGCATTGCCCCATATAATTCTAATTCATCTATTAATTCATCTTTGATAGATGAATCCTGAATTTACATTGCCACATGCAATAGATCAACAGCCATCTTATTCACATTTGTACAATGCCTTATACTAAAAACTTGAAATTGGCTAACAATATTGTTTGCTATTCCATGCAATTCTTTTAGCCTCTCCTTCTTAACTCGGTACATGCCATTCATCTGGTTGCACATAAGTTCAGAATTGGTGAAAAATACAATTCCATTTGATCCATAATCTATCGTTGTTCCCAAGCCTTCTATCAATCCAATATAATATGCCTCGTTGCTTTTTGTTCTTCCTGGTATATTCATTTTTCTTTGGACGACTTTGCTAGTCACAATATTGGAAAGCATATATGTAATCACTGCTTTCCCTGGATTGGGATAGCAATAAACTTCTATGCATAATTTTCATTTTTCAACCATATTTAATGGTTTTCTTATCCCTGAAAAAAAACAAATTCAATAAAAATATATATTAAATTGACATTTATTGCAAATGCATTGGAGAAACGAAAAACTTCTATTTAGATCTATTCCAGAGATTGATTGTAGGGGCATTTACTAGATATGTCACCTTTCATAAAAGATGAGATCTAGAAGAGGCTACCCGTCCCTTACAGATCGCCTATATAACTACCACGGATATGAAAATGAAAAACTTCTAATTAGATCTATTCTAGAGATTGAATGTAGGGACATTTACTCTTACATTAAAACCTATGTTTTGTATCAAATCACTTATGGTTTCAATGGGAAACTTTTATGGCTAATTTGTGTTTTACATGTTGAATATAAAAGGTTTTTTCTCTCTCATTGTTTGAGACCATGGATATAAAAATGAAAAACTATATACTTGGTTAAAACCTATTTTTTGTATCAAATTACTTTTTGTTTCTAAATACTATATACATGTTGAATATAAAAGTTTTTTTCTCTCTCATTATTTGAGACCGTGGATATGAAAATGAAAAACTTCTAATTAGATCTATTCTAGAGATTGATTGTAGAGGCATTTACTCTTAGGTTAAAACCTATGTTTTGTATCAAATCACTTTTGGTTTCAATGGGAAACTTTATGGCTAATTTGTGTTTTACATGTTGAATATAAAAGGTTTTTTCTCTCTCATTGTTTGAGACCATGGATATGAAAATGAAAAACTATATAAAATTGGTTAAAACCTATGTTTTGTATCAAATTAATTTTTGTTTCTAAATACTATATATACCTATTGACTGTAGGGGCATTTAGATCTATTCTAGAGATTGACTGTAGGGGCATTTACTAGATATGTCACCTTTCATAAAAGATGAGATCTAGAGGCTACCTGGCCCTTTACAGACTGCCCATAGAACTACCATGGATATGAAAATGAAAAACTTCTAATTAGATCTATTCTAGAAATTGAATGTAGGGGCATTTACAATATTATGTTAAAACCTATGTTTTGTATCAAATCACTTTTGGTTTCAATGGGAAACTTATGGCTAATTTATGTTTTACATGTTGAATATAAAAGGCTTTTTGTCTCTCATTGTTTCGAGGTCGACAAGGGAAAAACCAAAACTCTCTATTTAAACCATTCCAGAGATCAATCATATAACGCAGCATTCTTAGGTTAAACCTATGTTTTGTATCAAATCACTTATGGTTTCAATGGGAAACTTTTATGGCTAATTTGTGTTTTACATGTTGAATATAAAAGGTTTTTTCTCTCTCATTGTTTGAGACCATGGATATGAAAATGAAAAAATTCTATTTAGATCTATTGTAGGAATATGGCTAATTTTTGTTTTACATACATTGAATATAAAATGTTTTTTCTCTCATTATTTGAGACCATGGATATGAAAATGACAAAGTTCTATTTAAAACTATTCCAAAGATTGACTGTAGGGGCATTTACTCTTATGTTAAAACCTATTTTTTGTATCAAATCACTTATGGTTTCAATGAGAAACTTTTATGGCTAATTTGTGTTTTAAATGTTGAATATAAAAGGTTTTTTTCTCTCTCATTGTTTGAGACCATGGATATGAAAATGAAAAACTTCTATTTAGATCTATTCTAGAGATATGGCTAATTTGTGTTTTACATAAATTGAATATAAAAGGTTTTTTCTCTCATTGTTTGAGACCATGGATATGAAAATGAAAAACTTATATATTTAAAACTATTTGAGAGATTGATTGACTTGTAGGGGTATTTACTCTTAGGTTGAAACCTATGTTTTGTATCAAATCACTTATGGTTTCAATGGGAAACTTTTATGGCTAATTTGTGTTTTACATGTTGAATATAAAAGGTTTTTTTCTCTCTCATTGTTTGAGACCATGGATATGAAAATGAAAAAATTCTATTTAGATCTATTCTAGAGATATGGCTAATTTTTGTTTTACATACATTGAATATAAAAGGTTTTTTCTCTCATTGTTTGAGACCATGGATATGAAAATGAAAAACTTCTATATTTAAAACTATTCGAGAGATTGATTGACTTGTAGGGGCATTTACTCTTAGGTTAAAACCTGTGTTTTGTATCAAATCACTTATGGTTTCAATGGGAAACTTTTATGGCTAATTTGTGTTTTACATGTTGAATATAAAAGGTTTTTTTCTCTCTCATTGTTTGAGACCATGGATATGAAAATGAAAACTTCTATTTAGATCTATTCTAGAGATATGGCTAATTTGTGTTTTACATACATTGAATATAAAAGGTTTTTTCTCTCATTGTTTGAGACCATGGATATGAAAATGAAAAACTTCTATTTAAAACTATTACAGAGATTGACTGTAGGGGCATTTACTCTTAGGTTAAAACCTATGTTTTGTATCAAATCACTTTTGGTTTCAATGGAAAACTTTTATGGCTAATTTGTGTTTTACATGTTGAATATAAAAGGTTTTTTCTCTCTCATTGTTTGAGACCATGGATATGAAAATGAAAAACTTCTATTTAGATCTATTTCAGAGATTGACTGTAGGACCATTTACTAGATATGTCACATTTCATAAAAGATGAGATCCAAAGGCTACCTGGCCCTTTACAAAATCTGCCTATAGAACTATCAAATCACTTTTGGTTTCAATGGTTTGTTTATTGGCTAATGTGTTTTTATCAAATCAATTGGATGAAATTTATGTGCAGATGATGGATGATGAATGAGGTGATGTTGATCATAACCTTTACATTTATATGATAGGAAGATTGATATACATAACAAGGTTTAGACTAGATATAATTTTGGAATTTATATTAGTTGGAATATTTCAATATAACAGAGTCATATATTACCAACAAACAGATATTAAGATACTTGAAAGGTGATAACTTTACATTGACAGCATAGAGAGATTCAACTAGGCTTGTGCGGATGACATGAAAAGTACAAGTGGAGAATGTATAATTCTACTTAGAAGAGTCTTTGGTTGCATGTTTAAGCAAGAAATATTCATTACTTGGACAATGTATAATTCTACTTAGAAGATTCTTTGGTTGCATGGTTAAGCAAGAAAGAGACATTACTTTCTCTATCTATAGTAGAAGTGGAATACATATTAGTTACTTCTTTTAAATGAAAATGGAATGAATCTAAAAATGAATATGGAATGAATCATTGTACATTATGAAAAATCTTGTATTTAAATGACTTTTGATCTATGAATAATATGGAATGAATCATTGTACATTATGAAGAGTCATGAGATCCACATTTCCACCATACTATTTGCAAGTTCTATATGAAGATATGTAGTCTAATAACTAATTAGCTATGATATTTTTGTAAATATGAAAACGGTTCTATGATATAAAGGCCAACATGGGATCAAACTACAATGTTACATTTCATTCCATCACTACTATTCCTCTAAATCCTTTAGCTTTGTATTATGAAAGAAAATTTATATATGCTATGTTATATTTGAATGCTAGATTTAAATGTATACAAATGGTGAATGGTTAAAGTATTAAAGTAGAAATTGGTTGTAAATCTTATAAAAGATAAAATTCATTTGCAGAAGAAGAATTAACATCACATTCTTCATATCTCTCCAAGAGGACTATATTTATCACAATGTTTTGAGTAGGTCATGAAGATAATTAAAAAAAGACATTTGGAAAAGGGAAATAAAAATCTAAATGCATATGACAGTCAATAAGGTAGAGAATAAATTTAAGAAAACAATAAAACAAAGCTCAAAGAAATACTAATATTGCAAGGGAATTTCATACATGCAATAAAAAAACCAGAAAAAGAGGGAAAAAAAAAGTTTCACAATCTGATATCATTGAAAGAGACACCACTAGTACTGATATATTGAATAACTTCATGCATTGAACTACTACAAATGGAAATGAAGAAACAAACATCAATAGACTCTAAATGGCCTTTCATACAATTATTTTTTTGACAGAACCCTCTAAGACTTAGACAAATGCCCTACAATGAAGTTTTCACATACAACCAAAAACAATAAAAAATAATTGATGTTCTAAAGATAAAGAAAGAACCAACAAATATGTATATATCTGCAAAAATCCATGTACCTACATAGAAGGATTGAGAAACAAACAAAATAAAAGTGAGCAGGACACATTAATAAACAAAACAAAATAAAAGGGATCAAGACACACTAAGTTGGGGTAAGAGGAGTTTTGTATTGGGAGGAAAGTTAAAAAGAAATTGTTTCAAAGAAGCATTGGGAGAGGGTACACATAATTGGGCGAAACTGAAGTGTACCAAGTTATATTGTAATTTTTACCTCTAGATTGTAATTATTTGGAAAGGACAAACAATAAATCCATTGACGATTGATTGGAGCTCGGGTCATGTTTATAGAAAACAGAACAGATTCGAAAACTGGTATCAATCTAAAACCAGAACAGATTGGAAAACTGGTATCAATCTAAAAATAGAACGGATTGGAAAACTAGTATCAATCTAAAAATAGAACATATTGGAACACTAGTATCAATCTAAAAACAGAACAGATTGGAACACTGGGATCAATCTAAAAATAGAACAGATTGGAACACTGGTATCAATCTATGAATGGAAAAACAGAACAGATTGGAACACTGGTATCAATATATGAATGAAAGTAAGTAAGAAATATGAAATAATAATGAATAATTTTTAAATAATAAAATATATAAAACGAATAGATTTGGAGTAAATAGGTGATTATGACCAGTCCATTATTACTTATACATGTCTCTCCCTGTATATCTGCCATTCGTAATGCCTCTGGTCATTGTACATCATAAATGAAAAAATGCCTAAATCCACATACTTTTCTCTATGCTAAACCCACTCCTAGTTCGGAAACAAGCCTAAATCTCACCTTTAAATCCAAATAAAGAAATGTGAAAAAATAGACATGAATAAACCTTTAGAATATTAAACTAAGAATTACGTTATTGTATTAATATCATTTCTAATAACCAAAATCATCAAAATTATTTGGTATCACACTCCGGCCTTAATAGCTTGCTGTGGTGTCTCTCGCATGTGCTTGTGGTTAAGTACTCACTGTAGTAACTAATTGTGTTTCCATAGTAGTAAGCTGTGTAGGGGTGAGTTTTTTGTGTCCAATTTTATTATTCCCTCAATACTGACTTACTTACTGGCTTTCAATATGTGTAGCCTTACCATTACATGGCTTTCCATGTATCTCCATAATCAATACAATCCCTAGAAGAAGCACCATATTAGGGGATGGAGTCTCTAGAAGCCAGGAATACGATAGTTGCTAGAAGGTCTAGCCTCTATTAACTACTACCTTTGTTTAGTATTTCACCTCACAAAAATACAATATATGTTGTTGTTCTAGAACATGAGGTCTTTAAGTTACCTATTACCTTTTAGAGCCACCCCTACAAAGACCAAAAAAACAGACAGATTAGGGGATGTGTTGGGATAGACTAGAAGTCAGGAACACACAAACAAGTAGCCTTAGATATGTTCATAAAATCTACTCGAACATATGGGATATAACAAAGCTCTTATAAGCGGCCTTAATAGCTGGTTATAATAGCTTGTTGTGGTGTCTCTGGCAGGTGCTTGTGGGTAAGTACTCACTATAGTAACTAATTATGTTTCCATAAGAGTAAGTTGTGTAGGGGGGAGTTTTTTGTGTCCTATTTTATTATTCCTTCAATACTGAATTACTTACTGGATTTCAATACGTGTAGCCTTACCATTACGTGGCATTCCAAGTATCTCCGTAATCAATACAAGAACATATGGGATATAACAGAGATCTTATAAGCGGCCTTAATAGCTATGTGTGGATGTTTAAAAAAATATAAACAATCAGAATAAAATGAACACTGTCTAGAATGTGTCCATTAAGATGATACCCTACTTAAACAAGGAGAAAATATTCAGTCACGATTAAAGAAAACTCTCTTAACTGTATTGGAAAACACCTCAGATAATTCATTTCATGGTTTTAGATTACCTGGAAATTCGCTCAGCGCAACTCCCAAGAAGAAATTTTCGGGCACCAAATCAGCAACAGAGTGGCAGCAGTGCCACAAAAACGAATAGAAACGAAAATCACAGCAGAATCCCGTGAAAAATAGATTATGCAAACAAAGACACGTGAAAATGAGAAAAGTTCGCAGGTGATATATTTATAAAATATGAGTTTGGCCGAACTATTGTTGCTGGTTTTCCCGTCTCCGACCAAAAATCTATTTTCCCACACCATCAATATGTCGTCAACCTAAATGGTAAAACGAGTTTGAAATTGCAGAAAAATGTTTTCCACCCCCGATTCTCACAAAAGTGTAACCCAAATTTACATTTTCACCCATCTACTATGACGTTAGTAATTCTTGTCACTAATTTAAGATCATATGAGGTGGAAGGAAAATGAATAATATTACACCCATGTATAGTCATAATTATAGAACCACCAATTATTTTCAAACAAACTACCTTCAAGTCGATAATTTTCTTCAAAAAAAGAATCAATATCTAATATTTTGCAGTTTTGTTAGTACAATAAAATTCTAAATGAAAATAAATAATAAACTTGTTCTTCTTGGGATCCATTAAGATTCATCCTGCATCATCTCCATCCTGTGTTTTCAATCCATCATAATACACAATCCACAAGTCAGTATCTGTTTGATTAGTATCTAAAAATAATACTATTTACATCTATAATACATTATACATTTCCAACAGCTAGATGACAAGGAAGGTGTTCTAGTTGTGTTTATGATGAGACGAGTGATTGCATGGCTTGATAGAAACTGATATCATATTTGAAGAAATAATTTCCCAATTATTTCTGAGCAATATTGATGCGTTCATTAGGCACCTCTCACTTAGTAACCATATACTTCATGTGTGACTTGTTGATAGCCCTAATTTGATTGGTATTTCCTTTGTATGGGATCCACAAATGAGACCAGTATATCGAGAAGTAACCTTGTATCTTACTCAACTAATATCTGATTAATAGAAGCCCATATTCCTCGGGAATATCAACAACTACAATATTGATACACTAATGAACCCTTGAGTTGGAAGATAATATAATTAGAACATTGTTGATTTATCCCATGAATTAAAATATGTCAAGTTGAATAACATTTTCATCTATTTTCTCTAATTTATCATTTATATTTTTTCAAATAGATAGAGGCATGACATTTTTTGATGCATTAGATCCAACTAGAGAGTTATGCACCCTATAAATGTAGATCTCCAATGTTTACAAAAAGGTGGGTATTGATGATATTGAGTTAACATTAGCCGCATTAACAATAGATTAAATACTTTCCATGGATTTAGACTAACCGGAGTAAGAATTCTCGAGGGAAGAAGTGGCTTTGCTAATGGAAGGAAAGGATGTTAAAGTATTGATAATTAACTCCATCTTCCTAGGAAACTTAGCTAGCTCAAAGAGTGATACATTTTCTCATACTTTCTTTTGATATTCAATGATTTTATAATCCATATTGCAATATACACTCTCATATTTAGATATTTTGGCCAAGTTTGTTGTTTCATAATTTTTTCTAGATACTTTAGGCATGTTGGAATTACTTTTAGAACTCTTTGATTTACTCTTCGAAGCTTGACTAGTTGAATATTTTGGAGTGGAATTATGAGCAATGTATTTCGTAGGTAATATACTTCTCAAAAGTTCTTTATTATTATCATCCAAATTAGTTTCATATACTAGTCCTTTATTCCTCAAATTATAAGTCTTATGAGGATTAGAAAGAGGAGTCTCTCCAACCAAGGCTTCACTAAATAATTAAGACTCACAATCTCTAACAATATCAAGCACCATTACAACTGATCCAAGATTATACTCAAGAGGAGAGGACTATTTTTCCTCTTTTGATTGATCATATTGGTCTTCAATCATTTTATCATCAAGCACATTTCTACCATTGTGGTCATATTATGCAGCCATTTAAGGAATGTTTTCTCAAAATGAGAATCTTGGTGAAAAGACAATTGAAATACTTTCTACCACAAGATATTTCACTGGTATTTATTTTAATATTAGACACTTAATTAATTAATTGTTTGAGATATTTTTTTATACTTTAAAAATCAAATGTGTCTTTTTCACTAGACTTATAGGAGGAAGCTTGAAATTTATTACCAATAGTATTTTGTTCATATTAAACCTCATGCACTCGTATGGAAATCATGTCCTTCTCAACAAGAATGGTTTCAATACAATTCTTAGCTAAAGTATTTTTTTTTCCCTACTAATCAACATAGAAATTTTATATGGAAATCTTAAAGTGTAATAGTAAATCATGATACAGTAATAAAGTGGAAAATTGTTAGGAAACTTGTTCAATATAGTAGTGAAATTCGGAAGCCTGAAAAAAACCCTAACTTCCATAGATCATATCTCTGAAAATGTTGTGAAATAATATCTGAAATATTTACACGACATTCCTTAGAATTTTGTCTTCGCTCTGTAAAAATTTTAGCTTCTAAACCTTTGTAGAAAAATATTTATAGCGAAAATTCCACGATGACCTGTTTAGGTGAAATTCAGGAGCCTGAAAAAACCCTAACTTCCACAGATCATATCTCTGAAAATATTGTGAACCAAGATCTAAAATATTTAAACAAAGTTCCTCAGGATTTTGGCTTCGCTCTATAAAAATTTCAGCTTCTGAACCTTCATAGAAAAATTGTTATAGTGAACATGCCACGATGACTTGTTTAGGTGAAATTTGGGAGCCTCAAAAACCCCTAACTTCCACATATCATATCTCCGAAAAATATTGCGAACCAAGATATGAAATTTTTACACAACGTTCTTCAGGATTTTAGATTCTCTTTCTAAACATTTCAGCTTTTGAACCTTCGTATAAAATAAGTTATAGAGAAAATTCCATGATGATCTGTTTGGAGCAGTGAAACCCTAGAATCCAAAGCTATGATACCAAATGTTATGAAACCAGCTCCAAAAATAGAAGAAAAGAGAGATAAAATCCTTAGAAATTAGCCACTTCGAGGGGGAAACCTCCAATACATTACATAAATGAACAATTCTTAGATGATACAAATGACAAAACCTCCTTCTATATATAGGAGTCCATGGGGTCACAAAATAATCCTAGCTGACCTAACAATAATAATGTAAGGTCACAATAATAACAATATTGGGGTTATAGGGGTACAATAATAAAAATAAGGGGGTTACACTAACAACAATAAGGGACTATACTAGTAATATAGGGACCTAACAGAAACATTTAACCTTCTCTTTTTCCCCATTTTAAACGAGCCCAACTCTTTAAGCAACATAGAAATTGTCTTCTTTTGAACAAATTTTTCTAGGAAAACTTTTATAAACTCATCCCAAGTCCTAAAAAATGACACAGGAAGAGTATGATACGATACAATGGCCTTATTCTCAAATGTGTATGCAAACAATCTACAAACAATGCCCTCATGTTGCACATTCATAATCCTCATTGATAGATAAAATTATTAATGTGGTATTCCATAAAAATCCTTTATTTGGGTCATACTTAGTGAGATGTTTATCAATATGGTGAGGTAAATCAAGAAGAATCCCTTGAATATCAAGGCTATAGTGAGCCATCAAGGCCAGAGGTTGTGGTTAATTTCAATCCATGTTGTTATCTTCATTTCTTTCGGAATATGTTGACGGTGCTGGAAATTTGTCAACCAAGGGGATCTCCCCAATGTGAATTCCCAATTATAACTCACATTTTTTGGAGTATTAGCCCCATCTGGAGTATCAACCCAGCTGCCATGTATCCTTGTATATTTTTCTTAGCTACAAAGTTCAACACAAGAGAGTAATACATAGGTATTTTCGAATCAGCAAGTGAGTATGCCTTGTGAAAAGTTCAGCTGCGAGAAGTATCTGTTAGGTCCCTATAATACTAGTGTAGACCCTTATTATTATTGTTAGTGTAGCCCCTTTATTGTTATTATTTTTCCCATGTAGCCCCCATATTTTTATTATTGTGCCCCATAGAAGCCCACTATTTTCATTGTTGTGCCCTTACATTTTTATTGTTATGTCGGCTAGGATTATATTGTGACCCATTGGACTCCTATATATAGAAAGGAGGTTTTTTCATTTGTATCATCCAATAATTATTCATTTATGTAATTTAAAGGAGTTTCCCCCCTCGAAGAAATTGATTTCTAAGGTGTTGATCCATCTTTTCTTCTATTTTGTGATTTGATTCCATAACATTTGGCATCGGAGCTTTGTATTATAGGGTTTCGCTGCTACAAACAGGTCATCGTGGAATTTTCGTTATAAATTTTTTTCTACGAAGTTTCATAAGCTTCAAAAAAACCCATTTGGGTTGAATTCCTGAGGAACATCATATCAACATTTCAGATCTTGGTTCACTATATCTTAGGAGATATGATCTAAGGGAGTTATTGTTTTTTCATGCTCCAGAATTTCATCTCAAAGAGGGGACCTTGGGAAAATCGTCATAAATATTGCTCTGAGAATTAGAAATTAATTCTATAAAAAGTGGTTGAAACTACATGGACTTTAGTTTATTTTTTATCAATTTCAGAGTCGAAGTAGGAAACAATGACAAGTGACAATCCATACAATTTCCCTCTACTAAACTAGTCGATAATTAGGTCATTGTGGGAGATTAGGCATATCATTATTTTGAAGAATACGAATTAGGTATGACTTGTGGCATTGGAAAGAAGACTCAGAGGCCTAATACACAAAAAAAATTAAGATATTGAAGAACTGAAATTTCATATATAATTCAGGTTCAATATCGACTTCCTAAAAATCAAGAAAAAGTTGTGTATTTGTTTTTTAAAATTGCATAAGTTTTGTTTGAAAAAGAAATTAGAAGTGATTCCAAGGGAATATTGAAGCATAGATATTAGTATTTGGTTTTAAAATTCCCCCAAAAAATAATTCCAAACCCATTAATCCCTCAGGAGGCTCTACTATGACTTATGAAGAGGAATAAGTGTAACATGATATATCAAAATTACGAGACCAAGTGCAACAAATTTTGCTCTCGCAAAGAGTAACAAAAAATGAAATGGAAGCTAACATGGACGGTTTGAAGAAATACATGGATGGATTGAAGAAAGGAGTGGAAGCTAAGATGTATGGTTTTAAGAACATCGTGGAAGCTAATATTGATGATCTAAAAGAATATATGGAAAGTTTGAAGGAAGGTTTGACAAAGCCGCTACAAGAAAAGGATTCCTAATGGTGAAATGGTAGTAGATGTAACTCGTGATGAGAATAAAATAATTGTTAATCGTGATTTCATAGACCCTAATGTTGGATTTAAGACTCACCATATTCCAAATATCGATATGAGGAAGTTTGATGGAAAGGATCTAGTAACATGGATACTACAGATGGAGCGAGCCTAAGTTTAAGAAATATTGTCAAAACTTGATGAGGAAGGAAAAATCATATTGGAACCTGAAGCAGTCACAGAAAAAAGAACTCGACAACTATGCAATCAATAAATTTCAGAGCATCTCATCAAGTGGAAGAACTTACCAACTGAAGATTCCACATCTGAGGATGATAGTTTTATACAGAAGCATCCATAATTAATCAAGATTTGAGGACAACACTTTTTTGAAGGAGAGGGGAATGTTAGGTCCCTATAATATTATTTTATCCCCTTATTATTATTGTTAGTGTAGCCTCACTAGTGTTATTATTTTTCCCATGTAGTCCCCATATTATTATTATTGTGCCCTATAGAAGCCCACTATTGTTATTTTTGTGCCCTTACATTGTTATTGTTATGTCGGCTAGGATTGTATTGTGACCCATTGGACTCCTATACATAGAAAGGAGGTTTTTTCATTTGTATCATCCAAGAATTTTTCATTTATTTAATGTAAAGGAGGTTTCCCCCTTGAAGAGGCTGATTTATAAGGCATTGATCCATCTTTCCTTCTATTTTTTGAGTTGGTTTCTTAACAGTATCAAGGTCCTTCTACCGAAAAGGAAGAGAAAAGTGGTCCCTTTAAAGACAAGTAATAGCAGTACTCAAGAAAAGGAACATGAGCATATACATATGAATGAATCGTTGATCAAATAGAGAAATAGTTCACAAGGAAGTAACAATTATTAAGGAAAATACAACACACCTTCTACAAGATAAGTACCAAAGCCACCAAAATAGTTCAATTTCCCTAGTAAAAATAAAAAAAACATACATTTCAAACATTCAAATAATAGTCTTAAAATATTCAAAACATATTCATGAAAGTGTGTTTTCTCAACATCTTTCTGAATTAAGTAAAAGTTCCAAGATACATCAATATAGTGAACACCACTAGCCCCAATAGTGGATCATTAAAGCAGTCACTTGCTCCTCGAGAAAAATTATCTTCCTCTCTAATTCCTAGTAAGAGGAGCCAAGGTGAAAAGTACATTACATGAGAAATGAGGGTATATATGTAACAAGTGGGGTGATATATCACCTCCCTTATGACTCTTGGACTTCCCTCATGACCGCTTGACTTCTCAATGACCTTTCAACTTCCTACATGACTTTTCGTATTACATGGATGACTCTTGGACTTTTACTTTACATTACAGTTCTCTAATTTTTAATCTACATAATCCACAAATGATGTGGAAAATGATGACTCATGACAAGACATGACATGACATTGATGATATGGACTATGATGATGTGTAAATGCCAACATGTCCTTCTTGTTGTTTTGTCTTTAATAAAACATGCATCCAATACATCATATTCATGAAAGATATGATTTTTTCTCCATACCCACCGTCCAAAGGGTTATGAATTGGTATGGAGTCTTCATGTGATCCTGACCTTTTCTCTTTTTTGTACTGATATGGTGTTCCTTCATCCTCTCAGCTAATGATCATCTTATCTATTTAACTCCATAGGTGTCTTCTAACATGGTCTCCTTCTCCTTTTCATTCATTATCATCATGTCATAATAAAATAGAGTACCTACAACTGAAACAACTCATGACAAGCTGACATCAGTCTGAAAACTCTTAATCTAACATGCTTCATGGAATCACTTGTAAGGACTAGAACCGGGTGACTGATTGAGTGCTTGACTGAGGGATTCCAGATTTCGATAGTCCAATCTCTAGGACTAAGGATTAAGACTATGTAATGTGTAGTTCATGATGGCTAAGGTAAAAGGATTAACAATTCATGTGTTTAAGAGCTTAAGACTAGGGATTGAGGCATTAGGTTTCCCAATGTGCAGTTCTGAGAGGACATACTAGGTGACTACGCAGTTGAGGGGCTCAAGAGCTCAAGGTTGAGGTTGAGGCTTGGAGTTTCCAAATTCACAGTTCTTGCAAGAGAAAAAGCTGGGAGATTGTGCAATTGAGGGGTCCAAGGGCTCAAGCTTGAGGCTTGAGCACTAAGTTTCCAAACTACGTAGTTGTGGAAGGACGAGAGGCCAAGTGATTGCAAAGTTGCACAATTCAGGAGCTCAAGTTTGAGGCTTAAGGACTCAAATTGCACAATGCATAGATAAGGCTATGCTGGAGATAAATATTAAGTAATTTTGGAGATGAGGGGTTGGGATTGAGCACTGATATTGTGAGTGCCCAGTTCTTGGATACAAAGACTGCGCATTTCATAGTGTCAAAAGGAAAGGTTATTGCTTGAGGACTAAAACTGTGCAATGCACAGTTCAAGATGGTTGAATGAGGCTCGGTGGCCTGGCCGGCGAGTTTTCCTAATTTTGACTAAGTGTTGGATCAACGATATGCAGTTAAAAAAAACAAGGTTTTAACATGATCACATAATTGGTTCATTTGATTACATGACATGTAACACTCATAACACATGAACAACATACTTTCCTCAATGTAATAACATTGTGACAGCTTACTCCAAGTGCGACACTAAATATACACTATGCAACAACAGTGAAGACACTTATGAAATAGTGCTTGAAACTTTGGAAATGAGCGTGATGCATGTTCACATGATGGAAAAAATTCATTAATGAAATTATTACCCCTTTCTAGCCATCAATAATAAATTTTGTCTTATAAAAATGATGGCTAAAATGAATCTGCAGCCTTCAAGAAACAAATTTCAAGCAAATATGTAAATTTCTTGAAGCCTGGCTGTGTCCTTTGTCCTAAGAACTCACCTAAAAAAAGCCTTCAAGTAGCCCTGCTATTTCAAAAATAAAGTTTCCTTCAAAAGCCATCATTTCTCCATTTCAAAATGTTCCCTTCATTACACCCATTTTTCCCATTTCTATCCTCCATTTCCTTGAAAAATCCTTTAAAACCTCATTAAAATCTCTTTATTTGGTTTTAAAACCCATTCTTTATACCCATCGGAACCCCTCAAAAGGTTAAAAACCTCATTTTTTGCCTTTTTTGCTCATTATTTAGCTTAAGGATTTATGCGCCTTTTTTTTGAACCCCCTAGCCCCTCATTCTTCATAAGACCGAGGTCTGCGACCGTCAGCTAAAAAATGTCTTAAGCCCCCCCCCCCCCCCCCCCATCGGCCATCGCACTGCGGCATTTCTCACTTCCACTTCCCCAAATATCCACCGAATTTCATATCCGCCGATGGATTTGTAACCGTTGATCTCCACCAGATCAGGCGGTCTGCGCTTCATCGCAAACCACAACAGGTTACTTCCGCCTTCCCTTTCACCGCCGATACGTGCTCCGCCGATATGATCTCCACCATTGATCCATCAGATCTAACGGCTAGTTCACTCTCGATTTTCTCCTCCCGCTCCCAATCATTTCCCTCTACCCTCCTTTCTCCGATATAATCTGCACTGTCGATCCTCCTGATCCAATGGTCATCGCTCTTTCACATTTCACCCATCCTCCCATACCACTTGTTATTTGTGCGGTCTGCAGATATGATCCCAACCGTTGATATACCCAATCCAATGGTGATCGCCTTCTTTCCTTTTGTCAAAATCTCACAACCATTGCATCATCCCCGTCTGCCACCTGTAATCCACTACTGAAGTTGCACCCCACCATCGAGATGAACCTGCGTCGTAGATCTCTTGGTTAGAGATCTAACGACCTGCACCCAATTTCACATGGATTTTGTCGCCAAGGGTTAACACCTCTTTTTCGGGCAAAATAAGCGGTTTTTCTTGGGACGCATGGAAATCTCTGAGTGGAATCACGTTCGTTGGATCCCAAACCACTTACCGCCAATCTACCGCGCGATAAACCACTCCAGTTTTTGAAAAACTTCTCATTTATTCTTCTCGCCATAATTTAAATCTTTTCCTCCTTTCTGCCTATTTCCACCTCTGTAAACCTTCCCCTGCTCATCTGTTGCCTCTAAAAATTGCTCCAATTCCTCATAGGTCCCCTAAAAAGTAGTTTAGACCAAAAACATAGGTTTTATAAAAAAAAATTTGTTTGCTACAGGTTTCATGGTGGCTAAAATACACAGAGCCGTCCCATAGTAACAGTCAGGATATCACAGCCAAGGATGACGATCCTCGAACCTCAAGGCTAGAAAAATGAATAAATGGGAGACTCAGGGTTTCAATTCAATGTTTAAACCAATGCCTCATAAACATTGGATAATTAATGAAACCCCCTAGTGCAACAGAAGACCTGTACACAAGCGAATCAAAGACAGTTAGTGAAGATCAAAGAAACAGAGATTAAAGGCTTAATTTATGATTAAAAGTTAAAACACGGTTAAAGGATAAATGCATAAAGGATTAAAGAATTATGACAAGTGTTAAAGGTCAGCATGATAAGTTATGAAGGCTAAAGTAGAGTCAAGCCACAAACACCATTTAAAATGGATTAGTTAAGAAAATATAGGCTAAAGTAGCCTCGAAAGCATCAAAGGGAAGCAATTATTCACTCAGAATATCTAACTGACACCTATAACCTACTTTCTATCCATAAAGCCAATCAGCAGTTATTGTCCAGTTAAATATATCCTAAAATTTCAACACATTTATTGTAAAGATAAGACACAGCCTTAAAAATTCAATCTTTTTTCCTAACTACCTCTCAGAAGTTAAGATAGACTTAGTGAAATAGAGACGTAATTGTACCTATTCCTACCTTATGACTTGCATGGTTTTCAAGGCTAGGAATGCATTTACTCTGTAATTAATAACATTTTGAACCATAGAAGAGTTCCACCTCCTCATTTGTAGTATAAATATTGCATTGGAACTCAAATTTCTGTTGTTGGTTTTTGGTGTTTGATAACTCTTTGAGTAATACATAGTCTGGCTAAATTTGAAGAAAAATTAAAGTGTTGGAACTTGTGGATGTCTTGACCTGTTTGTTCATAGAGAAGGCTCTGTCATTGGATCCCTGAGCTTGGTTGTTGGTGAAGTGCTCTAAATCTATTACTTTTATTTCCTGTTTCATTCTGTTTCATCATTCTAGTTCACAGTAGAGTAAAAATTTTAGTCTAAGAAATGTCTTTGAAATCACCTTAGATCTATTTACTCTTCACTGTCTTTATGTTTTCTTCTGCTGCAACATTCTGGAGAATTCTTAATTGCTCTCTTGAACCCTTATGCTTGTTTACTTCTTGAATAGTTCAATACAGTTGGCCTCAACAATGATTTATGGTTTTTCCCTGCTTACTTGCTGCCACTTAAAATTTGTTTCTGAAGTCTCCCTTTAAAGTGCCATTGTTTACAGTCTGCCAAAGAGGTTTTGCCCCGATCATACCCTTTGTGTTGGCTGATATAATTGTTTTGAAGGTCTTTATAACTGTAACCAAAGATGTTTAGGCGTTCCCTCTTCTATGAATATAGTTATTTGTGCATCTTTATGTTTTCTAAATCCTTGAGGGTAAAATCACCAGAAGAGAAAGAGTGTTCCTCTCCTTCTATCTTTTACTTGAAAATTTTGTCTTGAAATTATTATTTGCTGAAGTGTGATTTGTATAATTTATGATCAGCCCTGTCTATTGGATGCCTCTTCATGTTTAGATATTTTTTTAAGTCCCTTTGTCAAGAATTATATATAATTAAGGATTCTTAATTTCCCTTAGTTCTACTTTTCATTCTAAATCCTTGATGTTCATTTCATTCCACCTGCAAGACCTTGAAGATCCACTGGCCAAGTTAGATTTTCCCTTTGATACCTCTAATCTATTGATTAACTTGTCATGACTTCTATTTGACTCCATTTCCTAATGACTTGGAGATTTCCTCATTCTATCTATGCTGCCTAGATCATCATGTCCAACCAAAGAATCAAACAAATCCATGCTTCATAACTAGCCTAAAATAAGCCCTTTAAAAGCAAACAAGTCATATCCTTGCAAACAATTGAGAGATCCCTCTCTGAGACTAGGAAGGCTAGGTCCTAGAGCTCTAAAGACTGGTTCTAATGTTGCCTTGTCATTTGGTTTACCAATCAGCCAAATCATAGGAATTCAAAATATTGGCGATCACGGTGGGACCTCTGAGTTCATAGTTGCCCAGCAAGCCCTTATAGACTCATTATTCCTTCAATTACCTCATAAAATCAGTTGATAAGCCATAGAGTAGACTCTATTTGTTTCAACACCTTAGCTAAGTGATGAAATCAGGTATAGCACACTCTTAAAAAACCATAGAACCATATTAAAACTCAGAAAAACCCAAAACATTTCAGATTGGTTTTCAAATAAATCACTGGTGGTGGACCATAAAACATTTTACCTTTATAAAAGCTAAAAATCTCCACCTGACGACTCCACTAGCCCAATAGGCCTATTACCGCACGAGTACTCCAGATTTCCTTAGGACTGTGTTAACCATCCCTGAAGAAGTTTTGAAATCTAGTCCCTCTTTTTAGAAATTCATAAAAAACATTGTGAGAGGTCAACTTTTGAGAAAACGGTCCTTAAGCTTTACCCTCTCCAAAATTTTGAAAATTGAAATCTGGCTACACATATGATCTATACCGGATCTCACCTAGACCCTAATCCTCCTACAATAGTTGATGACCTAGAAAATATTTTGTGGCAAAACTCTAGATATGGAAATTTAACTTCTGATAGGACCATCCCAAGAACAAGATATGTTCCTGAAAATCTTACAGTCTTGAAAGATCCTCACTTTGACTTACCTCATGCAAATAACCTATTTAGAAATAAGTCTCAAAATGATTTGAACCAAGCTGATTTTGAAGCTACAGATTTGCAACAGAGCTTTAGCGAAGTCTCACCTTCTACTCCACCTGATTCTCAGCTTCTCCATCATTTCAGCTTCTTCCATAAAAAATCTGCTCATCATCATATTGCTGGCCCAAGTGTTTCTTCCACTCCTGTCAACACATACACTGTCCAAAGCACTCCAGCTCAGCCCACTTTTTCTCTTATAAATCCACCTCTCATAAATCCCCCATTATTTCCTATCATGGTAGCATGGTATGCTCCACTAGTGTTACCACAACCTCTGGTTACTTCCAATGAATATCAATCCAAAATTCCCCACTTCACTGCAAACGAACCTACTACTGCTCAACAACACATAGATAAAATGAATGATGCTTTTTATTATATGGAAATAGAAGAAGAGACCATTAAGATGAGAATTTTTGCTCAAAGTTTAGGAGGAGAAGCCAAGAAATGGTTTAAAGGCTTAGCTCCACACAGCATTAATGATCTCCCTTCTTTATACCAAACATTCACAAACAAATGGGAAATTAAAAAGAACCCTCTCCAAATACTTTCAAATTATAATAACCTCAAGAGAAATACTGGAGAAAGTGTCCAAGATTATTGCACAAGATTCAATAGTGTTTACAATGCACTTCCCCCAGACATGAAACCTCCATTAGGCTTAGCCTTGGCTAAATTCTCAAAGGGCTTTGATCCTGAAATGGCCTACCAACTAAGGGAAAGAGATCCCTTGACTTTATAAGACATGCAGAGGGGAGCCATAAGTGTAGAGGCAAATCTAATTGAGAAAAGAGCTAGATTGAAATCAGAAAAAAGAGTTACTTATAGGGATGATACAATAGCATCAACCTCATCATCAGACACCAAAATTTATAACTTAGTGAGGGTGATGGAAAGGATGCTAGAAAAGATAAATTCGAATGATAGAGTGCCTCCTAGAGAAAACCAAAACAATCCCCAAAACAGAAATAGAAACCTAAATTTCAGAAGAGACCCTAATCAAGATAGGAAAAGGGATAATGACCAACAAATTAGACCTCCCTTTCAAAAAAATTATGTAGAACAAGAGGAGGAAAGTGAAACTAAAAGATTGGAATAAAATCATGTGAATCTGATAGGATCTGACAGTGAGACAGATATTTTTCTCACTGAAGAAGAACATGAATTCTTCTCCCCGGGACAAACTGAAAATGATCATGAAGATTCTAAAGATTATAGATTGGGGTTTGAAAATTCAATCATGGAGGTACATAAACAATATGATCTTAGAATCAAAGGGAGCCCAGAGATTCCCAATGACAAAAAAACTAGTACTGCTGTTAGGAAAACTTCAGAAAATCAGCCCAAGAAGACAGCAAGTAACACCAACACTATGGCCAAGAAAACTAATCTAAATAAAGACAAAAAAAACCAACAAAGTGTGGAACAAAACTTCCCAAGTACTTCTGAAAATGGTGCTAATAAAACTATCCCAAATAAAAATCCAAATAAAATTCAGCAAGTCAGAATTGCTGAGAGAATTGTAAATAACAAAACAGATGTAAGTATGTCAAAAATGATAGTTCCTTTCAGCCTTGAGGGAGAAATTTCCAAAATAAAAATCACTATACCCTTGGCTGAATTAGTGACCCAAGATGTATATAAGAATCAATTTTTGAAGGCTTTGAGTATAAGCAGTGATACTGATACTTTAAACTTGACAGATGATAAACCATAATTATTGTTTGGTCCTGAAGTTGAAGGAAAATATCAAGAAGGGGTTGTCCCTCCCTTCTATGTTAGCTTGAACATACATAATAAAATCTTACACAATGCCATGCTAGACTCAGGTGCTTCACATAATCTTATGCCAAAGGTAGTAATGGAAAGCTTAGGCTTAGAAATTACTAAACCATATAAGGACTTGTATTCCTTTGATTCAAGCAGAGTCAAATGCTTAGGTCTAATCAAAGATTTATGTGTTAACCTATCACAAATTCCTACTAAGAGTCTAGTGATGGACATAGTAGTTGCTGACATTCCCCCAAATTATGGCATGCTTCTATCTAGATCATGGGGGCCAAACTTCAAGGTAGCCTTCAAATGGACATGTCCTATGCCACCATCCCAGTATTTAACCAAACCAGAAGATTATACTGGGAATCTCATATGAAATTCATGGTGAGCAACATAGATAGGCCAAACAACACTCCATTTTATTCTATTCATTCAGACTTAGACTCCTTTATCTTGTACAATGAAGATGAAGTCATCCAACAAGAAAAGGAAAACAAAGAAGAATCTAGTCCAACGGAACAGTCAAATCTATTCTCAACTTAAGCACAAAACAGTTCAAATTTTAACACCCTTCAATAGCATAAAGGAAATGAAAATGAGACAGAAACACAACATAAAGGAAATTAAAATGAGACAGAAACACTGTGGGAACTAAGCTTTGATGGCTCTTGTAGCAAAACAAGTTCCGGAGCTAGTGTATGGATACACAATACAAACCAAGGATACTCTTATAAACTTGATTTCCAATGCACCAACAATATTGCAGAATATGAAGCTCTTCTACTCAGCCTACATTTGCTCAAGGATTTAGGAGCTAAGAAAATATCAATCCAAGGAGATTCTGAGATAATCATTAGACAAATCAAAGGGGAGTATTCAGCCAAAAACCCAAAACTCAGAGAATATAGAAATGTTGCCCTTGATCTCCTAAAAACTTTTGAAAAATATGAACTCATTTTCATCCCAAGAGCTTAAAATCATCTAGCAAATGAACTTGCATTTGTTGCTAGTAATTTCCAAATACCACAGATAAATGAACAATTCAACATAAAGGTGAAAAACAGGCCTGCAATACCTGACAATGAAGACTATTGGCAAGTATTTGAAGGAGCCAAACACAGATGATTTTTTGCAATCAAAAAATGACTTTGCCATACCAACATCTACTTTAAGCCATGAAGAAGATTGTTTAAATAAAGAACAAATCCCTAAAGCAGAGTTGTCCTTTTCTGCTGATATAAACCAAGTTGAACATATTTTTAAAGCAGAAATAGTTGATAATACAGACCAAAAAGACCTAGAAGTTTTACAATGTAAAAATGATACAATTCCAAGAGGTCTTACACCTTTAGAGCAGCTCTTTGATTTTAACGACGTAGCCAAAGAACCAAGAATGAAACCTATGGAAACAAATATACAAGAACATAACATAGGCAGCCTAGCGGAACCCAAAATGATCAAGTTATCTGACACTCTTCCAGCTCATATCAAACAACAATACATAGAACTTTTCAAAGAATTTAGAGATGTGTTTGCATGGGGATATAAGGATATGAAATCATATGATACCAGCATCATTGAACACAAAATTCCTCTCAAGGAAAATAAGAAACCTTTTAAACAAAAACTAAGGAGGATAAACTCTATTTTATTACCTTCAGTTGAGAAAGATATTTGGAAGATGTATGATGTTGGGATCATAATTCCTCTCAGGTATTCAGAATGGGTTTCCAACTTAGTATCTGTTACGAAAAATACTGGGGAAATTAGGCTTTGCATTGACTTTAGAAATCTAAATAGAGCCTCCTTGAAAGACAACTACCCCTTGCCCAAAATGGATCACATACTTCAAAAGGTGGTTGGGTCTAAAAGAATTTCACTGTTGGATGGGTTCTCAGGTTACAATCAGGTGTTAGTACTCCCAAGTGACCAACATAAAACTTCTTTTACTACACCTTGGGTACATTCATGTATGTCAAAATGCCATTTGGTTTGATGAATGTTGTGGCCACCTTCCAAAGGGCCATGGATATATCCTTCTCAAAAGACATAGGATATTTTATAATCATTTACCTTGATGACATTACTGTTTTCTCTAAAACTAACGAAGAACACTTGATTCATTTAAGGAAGGTTTTTGAGAAATGTAGGAAATATGGCTTATCTTTGAATCCCAAAAAGACACTCGTTGGTCTCCAAGAAGGGAAGCTTCTTGGCCACATAATTTCTGAAGAGGGAATCAAAGTAGACCCTAAAAGGATTGATGGCATATTAAAAATTAGCCATCCTAGAAACCTCAAAGAATTGCAGTCTTTCATTGGGAAGATTAATTTTCTAAGGAGATTCATCCCCAACCTTCCTGAGCTATTAATAAATATTACGAACATGCTTAAGAAAGATATAGGTGTTAAATGGACAATACAAGCTAAAAAATCATTTGAATTGGTAAAACAAGCCCTCAATCAAACACCAGTTCTTATCAGTCCTGACTTCACCAAAGATTTCTATATCTTTTATTTTGCATATGAACATAGAATAGCTGCAGTATTGCTACAAAAGAACAACATGGGGCAAGAACAACCAATATCCTTTTTTATTAGGGCCTTAAGAGATGCTCCACTCAAGTATAACATCATGGAGAAACAAGCTCTAGCCTTGGTAAAAGCATTGAAAGAGTTTAGGGTTTACATTTTACATTCTCACATCATTTCTTTTGTCCCACATATTGTTGTCAAGGATATTCTAAGTCAAGACCCTGATGGTAAAAGGGGAAAATGGATTGTTTTTATTTTAGAATATGACTTAGAAATTAGGCCTACCAAACTAATCAAAGGGTAGGGATTAGCAAGACTCATGTCTGAGTCAAGCTTCCAAGCACTGGATATGAATATGGTTGATGTCTTAGAAGAAACAGAAGAATTCACAGCTCCATACATTGAAGAAACTTTTGTGAATTCACCTTGGTATGTTGATATCATATATGTGTTGCTTTATCTAAATACCCCTCCTTCTCTGTCTAAAACTAAATCTATATTTTTAAAATAGAAGCTTTAAATTATTGCATATTAGATGGGGTGTTATATTGGAAAAATGTTGTTGATATATTAATTAAATGTTTTCTTGAGGTTGATGCAGGAAAAATCATGCATGAACTGCATGAGGGAGAATGTGGAGGACATATTTACTAGAATACCACAACAAATAAAATGCTCATATCTAGTTACTATTAGCCCACCCTTTTCCTGGATACTCATAAATTAGTCATGTCTTGCCATAAGTGTCAATTTTTTTATGGCAAAAGAAAAATCCTTCCCTTACCTTTACATCCCATCAATGTTGAGGCTCTTTTCCAACAATGGGGCTTGGAATTCATTGGGGAATTTCACCAATCTTCATCAGCCCAACATAAGTGGATCCTCACTGCCAGTGATTTTTTTACCAAATGGATAGAATCCATACCTTCTAGGAATGCTACTAACTCTGTCATTATCAAGTTCCTTGAAACCAACATACTATCCAGATTTGGTTGTCCTAGAAAAATCATCACAGACAATTCTGCTACCTTCAAATCTAAAATAATGGTTGACTTCTACCATAAATATCATATTACCTTGGGTCATTCCACTACCTACTATCCTCAAGGTAATGGATTAGCTGAATCCTCCAACAAAAGCCTTGTCAATATTATCAAAAAAAAATTTGGAGCATAAACAGAAATCATGGCATAGTAATTTGGTTCATGCTTTGTGGGCTGATAGATCAACTACCAAAAATTCAATAAATGTGTCCCCCTATCAGCTGGTTTATGGCATGGATGCAGTCTTCCCAACCTCTTTAGGAGTTCCAGTCATGAAACTCCTTCAAGAAATACAAACTAAAGAGAATGATATGCAGAGAAGAATCATTCAGACCATTCATTTACAGCAGTCCAGAGAGGAAGTGTACAAGAGAACATAAGTAGTCGAAGAAAGCATCAAGAAATTATTTGACAAAAGGACTAAAGCAAAAGATTTTCAAGTTAGAAATATAGTTCTAAAGTGGGATTCTAGAAGGGAAGAAAAGGGAAAACATGGTAATTTTGAGAATCTATGGAAAGGGCCCTACATTATTCATTCCATAAAGGGTCATAATGCATTCTTTCTGCAAGAGTTGAATGGATAAGACATATTTGGAAGTCCTATCAATGGCAGGATGCTCAAGCACTACTTCTGTCAAGAGTCCTAGCTTCAAATTTTTTATTCATTGTACATAACCCATTTGAAAAGAAATTATGAAAAAACACAAAAACAATAAAAGAAAAGAAAAGAGGGCAGGTTCAAAAGAGGTACAACCCCATACCAAAAAAGAAAGAAAATCTGGAAGTGTGCAAGCTTAAATGCCACTATAAAAAAAACATTGTTATTTGATCATACAACCCAATCATGACTAGATAATTTCAATTTACTACTGATAGGTTAGTGAAGGAGATTTTCCAAACTGTTTAATCTTGGCTTATCAGTAGAATAGATTAGGATAGAAGAAAAAAATGGTTCAAACATGCTCAAAATCTGAACCAAGAAAGGAAAAGGAAAAATATCTCTCAAAGGGATCAAAATCAAAGCTGAAAAAGAATAGAAGGATGGTTCATAATTTTCAGATCTTAAGCCTTCACCATTTTGTTTTACTTTTCTGAAAATAATTCTATGTGCAACTTGTACATACAACCATACACATCATAGCAAATTAGACAGTTTAATCCTAATTTGACTATGTTTTAAATTTCTGTTTTAGAATATAGAGAATGCAGATCTGTCAAATAGCTTAATCTTGAAAAATAGTAGTATAGGTAGAAATAAAAAGAGTTCAACAGTTTAATCTAGACTCTTGGAAGAAATAAGGATGGAATTAGATAGTTTATTTTTTGTTTTCAAAAATAAAATATCGAAGAGTTTGCAAGTCCAAATGCACCTGCTAAAGAAAAATTCTAGGAAGTAGGTTGTGTAGGTAGTTGTTTGGGGAATGAATTATTCTATTGATATAAAACTAATCATATTTTTTAAAGAAGCATGATCAAAGACAAAAGAGGTTGTCAAAGTGCAACAAAACTACAAAGGTACTGGTCTATTTTCTATAGATTTATCTCTGAGGTTTTTGACACCTCCAAGGAGATGCCCTACCCAAGTGGAGCCATTGTTAGCCATCAATAATAAATTTTTTCCTATAATAATGATGGCTAAAACAAGTCTATAGCCTTCAAGAAACAAATTTCAAGAAAATATGTAAAGTTCTTGAAGCCTGGTTGTGTCCTTTTTCCTAAGAACTCATCTCTCTAATTTCTTCACCTAAAAAAAGCCTTCAAGTAGCTTTGTTGTTTCAAAAATAAAGCTGCCTTAAAAAGCCATCATTTATCCATTTCAAAATGTTCCCTTCATTACACCCAATTTTCCCATTTCTATCCTCCATTTCCTTGAAAAATCCTTTAAAACCTCATTAAAATCCCTTTATTTGGTTTTAAAACACCTTCTTCATACCTATCGGAACCCCTCAAAAGGTTAAAAACCTCATTTTTGGCCTTTTTTGCTCATTATTTAGCCTAAGGCTTTATGCGCCCTTTTGTTTAACCCCCTAGCCCTTCACTCTTCATAAGACCGAGGCTTGCGACTATCAACAAAAGGTCTTAAGCCCCCCCCCCCCCATCGGCCATCGCACTTCGACATTTCCCGTTTCCACTTCCCCAAATCTCCGCTGAAGTTCATATCCGCCAATGGATTTGTAACCGTCAATCTCCACCAAATCGGATGGTCCACGCTTCATCGCAAACCGCAACGTGTTACTTCCGCCTTCCCTTTCACCGCCGATACACACTCCACCAATATGATCTCCACCATTGATCCATCAGATCTAACGACCAGCACACTCTCGCTTTTCTCCTCCCGCTCCCGATCATTTCCCTCTACCCGCCTTTCTCCAATATAATCTAGACCGTTGATCCTCCTGATCCAATGGCCATCGCTATTTCGCATTTCACCCATCCTCCGACACCATTTTTTATTTGTGTGATCCGCCGATATGATCCTAATCGTTGATCTACCTGATCCAACTGTGATCACCTTCTCACATTTTGTCAAAATCTCACAACCATTGCCTAATCCCCGCCTGCCACCTATACTCCACTACTAAATTTTCACCCCACCATCGGGATGAAACGGCGCTGTAGATCTCTTGGTTAGAGATCTAAGGGCCTGCACCCAATTTCGCATGGATTTTGTCGCCAAGGTTTAACACCTCTTTTTCGCATGAAATAAGCAATTTTTCTTGGGACACGTGGCGATCTCTGAGTGGATTCACATTCATTGTCTCCCAAACCGCTTACCGCCAATCTACCGCACGATAATCCACTTCGATTTTCACAAAACTGCTCATTTATTCTTCACGCCATAAATTAAATCTTTTCCTCCTTTCTGCCTGTTTCCACCTCTGGAAACCTTCCCCTGCTCATCCGCCACCTCTGCAGATCGCTCTGATGCCTCATCTCTCTAAAGCAGTTTAGACAAAAAATGCAGGTTTTTATAAAAAATTTACTATTTGTTGCAGGTTTCATGGCGGTTAAAATACACAGAGTCGTCCCACAGTAATAGTCGGGTTATCACAGCTGAGGATGATGATCCTCAAGGCCGGAACAATGAAGAAATGGGAGACTCGGGCTTTTAATTCAATGTTTAAACCAATGCCTCATGAACATTGGATAATTAATGAAACCCACCAGTGCAACAAAAGACCTGTACACAAGAGAATCTAAGACAATTAGTGAAGATCAAAGAAACAAAGATTAAAGGCTTAATTGATGATTAAAAGTTAAAACACGGTTAAAGGATTAAAGAAGTATGAGAATTGTTAAAAGGCAGGATGATAAGTTATGAAGGCTAAAGCAGATTCAGGCCACAAACACCGTTTAAAATGGATTGGTTAATAAAAGATAGGCTAAAGTAGCCTTGAAAGCATCAAAGGGAAGCAGTTATGCACTCATAATATCTAACTGACACCTATAACCTGCTTTCTATCCATAAAGCCAATTAGCAGTTATTGTCTAGCTAAACACATCCTAAACTATCAACACAGTTCTTGTAAAGATAAGACACATCCTTAAAATTCAATCCTTTTTCCTATCTACCTCTCAGAAGTTAAGACAAAGTTAGTGAAACAGAGATGTAATTGTACCTATTCCTACCTTATGACTTGCATGGTTTTCAAGGCTAGGAATGCATTTACTCTATAATTAATAACATTTTGAACCCTAGAAGAGTTCCACCTCCTCATTTGTAGTATAAATACTGCATTGGAACTCAAATTTCTATTGTTGGTTGTTGGCGTTTGATAACTCTTTGAGTAATACATAGTCTGGCTGAATTTGAAGAAAAATTGAAGTGTTGGAACTTGTGGATGTCTTGACCTGTTTGTTGATAGAGAAGGCTCTGTCATTGGATCCCTAAGCTTGGTTTTGGGTGAAGTGCTCTAAATCTGTTAATGTTATTTCCTGTTTCATTCTGTTTCATCATTCTATTTCATAGTAGAGTAAAAAGTTTAGGCTAAGAAATGTCTTTGAAAGCACCTTAGATCTGTTTACTCTTCACTGTCTTTATGTTTTTTTCTACTGAGGCATTATGGAGAATTCTTAGTTTCTCTCTTGAACCCTTATGCTCATTTACTTCTTAAATAGTTCAGTACAGTTGGCCTCAAGAATGATTTATGGTTTTCCCTGCTTACTTGTTGCCACTTAAAAACCGTTTCTGAAGTCTCCCTTTAAAGTACCATTGTTTACAGTCTGCCAAAGAGGTTTTGTCCCGATCATACCCTTTGTATTGGCTGAGATAATTGTTTTGAAGGTCTTTATAACTGTAACCAAAGATTTTTAGGAGTTCCCTCTTCTATGAATACAGTTATTTGTGCATCTTTATGTTTTCTAAATCCTTGAAGGTAAAATCACTAGAAGAGTAAGAGAGTTCCTCTCCTTCTATGTTTTACTTGAAGTCGTGAAATTATTATTTGCTGAAGTGTGGTTTGTAGAATTTATGGTTAGCCTTGTCTATTGAATGCCTCTTCATGTTCAAATAATGTTTTAAGTCCCTTTTTCTAGAAGTAAATATAATTAAGGATTCTTAATTGCCCTTAGTTCTACTTTTCATTCCACCGGCAAGACCTTGAAGATCCACTGGACAAGTTAGATTTGCCCTTTGATACCTCTGATCTATTGATTAACTTTTCATGACTTCTATTTGACTCCATTTCCCAATGACTTGGAGATTTCCTCATTCTATCTATGCTGCCTAGATCATCATGTCCAACCAAACAATCAAACAAATCCATGCTTCATAACTAGCCTAAAATCAACCCTTTAAAAGCAAACAAGTCATATCGTTGCAAACAATTGAGAGATCCCTCTCTGAGACTAGGAAGGCTATGTCCTAGAGCTCTAAATATTGGTTCTGATGTTTCCCTATAATTTTTTTACCAAACAGACAAATCACAGGACTCCAACACCCCCTGAAACAAATCAAAACTCCACTTCACATGATAAGTGACACTTCCCATGCCAAAAGACGACATTCGCTAGATGAAACAAAAAGTGAAAATGACACTTGTAATATGAAAAATAAAATGAAAGAGACGCATGCCAGAGTGGACATAACATGAAAATGACACTAATTAAAGTGAAATAAAGAAGAATTGATAGTCAAAAACATGAAAATGACACTCACGAAAACGAAGCTGTGCAAAATCGACAGTTTCAAAAACTCACCGAGATGGAAATAGAAATGCAACGAGAAGTGAGAGACTGTCAATGGAAATGTGCACTAACTATCGACATGTATTCAATATTGCACAAGAATTTTCTTGATGAACTTTGTTAGACCTGTTCAAGATTGTGTGAAGGAATGAGCTCATGAATTGATTATGGATTGAGCAAGTGTGAGAAGGTGACTCTGAAACTTACAATCTAAGAAGGGACCTCAAAGGCTTAACTGAGCATCGACCAACCAAGTAGTCACTACAGAACAACTGATCATGAGATCCGCGGTAGGATTCAAATTTCAAGTATAGACAAAATTTTGGAGGGTATTTGTCACAATGACAACATAATATGAGCTTGATCCTTCATTATTGTTTAGTAAATTCCCTTATTTCCATAAATTATATTATTATCGAGTCCTTCAACATGTTAAACATTCACAAATGGTCCTTGGTTTTCACCCTGTAGATTCTCCCCTTCAATATTCTCAAACTTTTGGTACCCTCTTTCGATTTTCTCTATGTGGCATCTGCTAAATCATCCAAAAAAAACATCAACCAATTCTTGAATTGTACTAACTAATACTCCTTGGCGATTTGTCTAAGGTTGGTTCATTTTTTTATGTGGAAAGACATACATAACAGGAATAATTCCAAGCCTTATGGTGTATTCATAAGTAATATGGTGAAATGTCTCTTAACTAGTCGTAAGTGACTTCCTATATTGGTTTAGGAATATGTGGAGGGGATTCAATTTTAGGAATTTCCCACATTGGAGAAGTGGGTGAATGGAAATTTTAGGAATTTCCCACATTGGAGGTTGGTTACTTTCTTGCTCAGAGGTATTAGGGAAAAAAAAAAGGATTTATACCAGCCATGCAATGAAAGCCCTCATTCTAGTGAAAAATAAATTAATGGACCAAATTTTACCACCAAAAATTAGGGGATCACCCTGGTGCAAAATCCCAACTAGACTCTACACGATTTGGGATAGGAGTCCCATTCAAAATGTGGTCTTAGCTACCACCATGTTTATTTATGATTCATTTTGGAAAGAATGAAAATCAAGTTTTAGAAAACAAATAATATTTCTGGAAAATATAATTTAAATCATCTTTATGGAAACTTTACATATGAGATGCCATAGACATACAAAAATCAAATAATTTGGCACGAACCTTAAAGAGGCATTTTAAAAAAATTCAATTCAAATATTAATTTACCAATTAAAAATTAGTTCCTAACCAATAATAAACATGAAATCATAAGCATCATACAACCCCAAGTACGATACGTCATTAAATCAACAAAGTAGTTCGTTACCATAAACACTTGGAAGCATAAACATATACCATTGAATCACCATGGGAAGAGTATCACAATTTTCTATGACACATCTAACAAATTTCATCTCTAGGTTCAAATTAAGTTGAAATTTCCATAACACCATCACATGAAGTACCCATGAAATCCATTATTGGAGATGAAAAACTTTCACTTGAATTATCAGAATATCTATATGCTCTCAAGACAATAAGCTCAAATAAATTCCCAAACTAAAGGTCCTTGACATCTATCCATGAGGGTATATTTATACAAAAATGAAGTGACATTTAACCTACCCTCATGAATATTCAACTTCCTCGTGAATTTTCATATTCTATATGAATCTTTAATATAATTATATTTTACTTTTAATAAAATACAAATTCTAACAAAATTAAAGAAATAAAACATTCTCATTTAGCCAAATCGGTAATGAAAATATCGTGAGCCTCTTATTATATATCCCTAACCAGATATGCTTTCCAAACATTGTATTCATAATTAATATTATGGATCTTGTGTTGTAGTTCATATTCATATCTCGTGAAGCATTTGAATGCACCAGGGATCAAGGTTGGATAAATTTTAGCTTGCACTTGCTTCAATAGCATTGTGAGTTTTGTGTGTAGCTTCATGGGTTAAAAAACACACTATGTGATCACCTCTTTAGTAGCCTCTATATCACCTCTTGTAGAAGCTTACTTCATTGCATCCAAAATAATCTCTTTCTTGACCTCTTATTATGATATCATTTCTCCTATAACACCAATGCAATGGATTTTATGTGACTTGACAAGAGACTCATGTACATTATGCAAGGTCTTGTAAGTGGAAATTTATTTGCCCGTGTCTTTGCCCAGTTTTTCAAGTGATTTAATTTTCATCTTGACATCCACTTTATCCTTCTCAAATATTGTAACACCCTCCTCCCACATCTACCCAAGTAACCGACCAACCAAGGTAAACATGTTACGAGAGGCTACTATGATCATATTCAACCTCCTAGGTGAACTTAAGGAAGTGGAATCGACATAAACACACCACAGAAACCTTCCAAATTAGCAACAAGACTCCCAAGAACCATCCCAAGCACTCATGTGACTACCCCCTGGGTCCCACTGAGTTTTTAACCAACTTAACCCCCAGGAATTCCCACAGTATAGGCATGGGTGAGTATGGGAGGTTATGGGTGCTCCCATGAAATAGGCTTGCATGTGTTTAGGGACTCAATTGCCCAGACCTATGCCTATGTCTGTGGGATTTAAGGCACTTTTCCAGGACCAGATCCCAGGCCACTTCCCAGAACCCAATGAAAAGCTTAGACATGAAATATAACAGTGAAACAATGGTGAAAAAATAAATGTTGGAATAAGGAATTGCCTAGACCCCTTCTATCCATGACAAGCATTTCGTCAAACATGTTGCAAATATGTAATCTACAGAATTAAATAAGGGATCTAAACATAGGTGTCTCATACTTATATGAGAATCACTGAGAAGCATTTTTCCCTTACATCTATTAGGTCATAGATGCATTGTTTATTCATTTAGAAATAAAAACATGAGGATATCCATACATCATTGCTCGCATAATACATGCTCATAACTAGAAATTAAGAATAGAAATATCGTGAATACATCAGCCATAGGATCCACATATAATCCAGTACATTTACACATCAAATTCCAAGGAAATTAACTTCTCATTAATGACTGTAAAAACCAATCAAAGATGGGACTACCATGTTCCACCCAACCATAGATTGGTTGAACCTAATCTCTCATCATCCAGTCACCCCTATGCCATATTCCAAGCATAAATGTGGGACTCACAACCAACCAAAAAGAACCAAACAAGTATGGATGCTACTAGAGTTCTCCAACTACACTGTGAGGAATTTTACTACCTTCTAATTGTTGGACATTGGGTTCAACATTCCCTGTGTGTTTCACGACATGGAATAACCGCCTCTCGTGGATCCTAACTCTCATGATTTTAGCAGAGACTAATGCCTGTGGGTTTTGATCTAATGGAAATCGTGATTCCAACAATTGGTATCAGAGAGACATATCTCAAGTTTGAAACTCACCCAGCTCATGTTGGGGGGGGGAGATTATTGGACATTGGGTTCAAAGCTCCCCGTGTGTTTCGCGACATGGACTAACCGCCTCTCATGGATACTAACTCTAGAGATTGTAGTGGATACTAACGCCTGCAATTTTTGGTCTAACAACAATCTTGATTCCAACACTAATCTCCTAGGCTTTACTGTAATCCATAGTTTGATCCAGGGATCACTAGGCCCTAAACTGAGACCCACACTCCAATATTTACCGTACATCCCATCCTAGGAGTACTAGGCCCAATGGAGAGAAATCCACCTCCTAGATTTACCATATATCTCTCCATTCACCAAATAGGATTGTTATGCCCATTGTGGCACACAATCCTGGCTTTACTTCAATCCACATTCTGGTTCAGGGGTCACTAGGCTAGTGGTTTTACCGTAATCTAGAGTCCATTTCAAGGATCACTAGCCCATGTGTTTGTCATTTCAGAGATCCACCTCACTCAAATTCGAATCCATTCTGAAATCTAGCTCAACCAAAGCATGATAACCCATCTCATCAAGGCTATCTCGAAATGGAAAGGCTAGGCTGAAAACATTGTCACATATAGAAAAACCAATTCCATGACAGAAAAGAACCACATGCAATACCATGCATACCAAATCTAGCATGGAAAAATCACACATGAAAATAAATACCTACAAAGAATCTTACTATAGTTTCTTGATCCTGCTCTTCCTTTCTTTCTTCTTCATCCCTCTTTCCTCCTTTTCCTTTATTGATCCAATTCCAAAGTGCTCCAAGAAAACTCGGTGTGTCCAAGAGTGAGTGAGTGAGAGAGAGAGAGAGAGAGAGTAATGAGAGAGATCAAAAACTAAATTGACAAAATGTACCAACTCATCCTCATAATCCTTTTTATTGATTAGGCCTATATTTTATTCATTTTCAATTAGTTTCCTTCATTTTCCTCCTCACATGCAACCTGTGACCTTTCACCTCCATTTTCTCCTAATTTCCATTATGTTCATAAATAATGTGCCAAAAATTCCATTTTTCCTTTCCAAATCCTTTTCCTTTGCCTTTTCTAATTTCCTTAGCCATAATAAACCAAATGAACACCCACTAGGATGTTCTTGCCCAACATTCATCTTAGAATAAATTTCCCATCAACCGTGGCTATTATTTTTAACTCTTATTACATGGAATTTTCACCATAGCTATCACATAACCCTCCCCCTTAGGGGACACCGTACTCATTGTTCAATCACACATATACCTCAGCAAAACCGCTGGAAAGAAAACATGTTGTTCATGGAGCTTTATAACATAGATCGATGCAGTATTCACAATGATCACCCTACTGAAAAGAAAACTAACATGACAATATATCAACGTGATGACTATAATGACATGACACCCATACCACTTATTGGAGATTTATAACATAGCTCATGGCAGTGTTTGCATCCATACACATATGTACATATACCCGAACATCACATCAAAACATCACCAAAAAATATGAAAAATATATACCAACATCATACCAAAGTTTCTTTGCCTCATTTGGAAAACAAGGAAGGATACATAGCCTACATCCATTGCACTTTAACTTTCTTTATTGCTCAATTCTAGAGCATGAGAACCTTTTTCTGCAATATACACTGAGGCTTCAACTGGAATTCTCCATCTCGCTCTACCTGTGATACAAACTAGTCAATCACATTATAAACATATTTAACATAATTCTTAATCAATGATATATGAAAAAAAATCATGAAATTTCATTGTGAAAGGAAGTACAAGTCGATAGGCTACTGGTCTTATCCTTTCAATAATCTTGAAAGGTCCACAAAATCGAGGTGTCAGCTTGGTATAGAATCCAATCCACAAGGAGCTCCTCTTGGGCTTGATGTGCAAGTGGACCTGTTCCCCAACCTGCATAACTATTTTATGGAAATCAAACCTATGGATAAGTATGCTTTCCATAAGTGTGGTGGTATCACTTAGAACAACAAAAAGAAAGATATTTGACCTTTTCCTTAAAATGAATAGATAAGAGAAGAAAACCTACTTGTAATATGTTTTATTTTCGTTGCCTCCCTTAGTCATTCTATCACTCTCAATTGAACTGAAATCGCTTGATTGGTACCTGAACGGAAAAAAAGAAGACAAAAAACGACATAAAGGAAAATGATGTATTCATGTTAAAAAAATTGAATATATTTTATTTGTAAATACACATATAAAATCATTGACACATGCATTAGGAAAGGAACAAATGTCTTTGTTATGAAGTAGAAGGACAAGTTACAACCAGTTGAAAAATTCGATGTCACTCACTCTATCTTTAGTCTCATCCTCATCACACCAGCATCATCACTCCAATAGCATAACAATAAATTCGCAATATCTCCAAGAGTTGTGATCTCACCAGCATAACTCTACTTAATACAAATTCTTGCTCTCTTGTGCAATATGATTAGTGCCCTATTTATAAGTAGATGAAGATAGTTTGACATTAATAAAACATTGAATAGCTTTCGCAAAAATGGGTGAAGAGATTTCCTTGTTCATGGGAATAGGAGGATAAGAGGTTTAATGGCTCCATGGTGTCCATATTCGAAGCTATCATATGAGGTGAAAGTTGGAGTTAGACTCCTGTATTTCACAGTATCACTAGGTGACTTATTATTGCTTAGATTTTTCATTACTGAAAATAATATTCCATGGCTATCATTTATTTTCAGAAAAAGAGAGCAAGATCGTGGCTGTCAAGAGCATGAAATGAATATATTTTCCTTTCAGCTCAGTTACAATAGAAAAGTGTTGTTGATTAAGTGTGATGGTGATCAAACTCCATACTGCCCCCATTCATTCCATCTACCCTATTCCTACCCTTCATTTTTCCTAATTCTTGAATCCAACACCCTAAATCCCATCTAAACCCCTAGACCCACATACACACTACTACATTTGGCGGAAATTTCGACACTTGGTTCCGATGCTTTTGACCAAATGTCGGAAATTTTCCCAAATTTTTTCCATCCCGCCTGAAACCGTCACTATACCGACGTCTATAGAAAAGTGTCGCAATACCGACACTTAAAAACGTGTCGCAATTGTGACGTTTGGAGGAAGACGCCGCAATTGCGACACCATGGCCCAAAGTGTCACTATTGAGACGACTCCAAACGTTGCAACTGCGACACAATGTCTAGGTGTCGCCATTGCGACGTTTGGAGGCACCCGTCGTAATAGCGACGCCTTTTCCGCCGTCGGTATAACGACACTTATATGCGCGCTACATAAAAATACGAAACTTATATGCGCACTACATAAAAATTTGAAACTTATATGCGCACTACATAAAAATGATTTTTTTTTTTTATTCGTCGCAATAGCTACATTAACGTCTGATATCACGCGCGCATTCACCCTCCGCTCTTGCATAACAGCATTTGCCCTCAGCATTCGCGCTCAGCTCTTGCAGAACATCATTTGCCCTCAGCATTCGCCCTCAGCGTTCACCCTTAGCTCTTGCAGAACAGCATTTGCCCTCAGCTCTTGCAAAATGGTAAGTTCTTACTGCAGGCCCTTCCTCCTATAGTAGGGTTGACTCTATTTGGGTTTTCTTGGTCAATTCCATTGGATTGTGTTAGGCTGTAGGGTTCTCTGTAGATGTCAAGAATCAAGATTCAATACCCTCTATTATCTTCATCACCCAATACAAGATTTAAATTTTTCCCAAAGAAACGCTTATTAATTTGGCAGCCATTATTTCTCCCTGCTTTAAAAACCCTACATTTAAATGAAAACAAACATTGCATTTCAACTACAAAAATCTATTAGTGTTCAAATGTACATGTGTGCTACATTAACATCTGATATCACGCGCGCATTCGCCCTCCGCTCTTGCAGAATAGCATTCGCCCTCAGCATTCGCCCTCAGCTCTTGCAGAA
The DNA here is from genome assembly GCA_034641835.2 of Pinus albicaulis. Taxonomy (NCBI): domain Eukaryota; kingdom Viridiplantae; phylum Streptophyta; class Pinopsida; order Pinales; family Pinaceae; genus Pinus; species Pinus albicaulis. The sequence continues at coordinate 1,325,722 of MU968381.1, forward strand.
TAGTATTCACCCTCAGCATTCGCCCTAAGCTCTTGCAGAATAGCATTCGCCCTCAGCATTCGCCTTGAGCTCTTGTAGAATAGCATTCGCCCTAGATTTGCCCTCAGCTCTTTCAGAACAGCATTCACCCTGCATTCGCCCTCAGCTCTTGCAGAACAACATTTTCCCTCAGCATTCGCCCTCAGCGTTCGCCCTCAGCTCTTGCAGAACAGCATTCGCCCTCAGCTCTTGCAAAATGGTAAGTTCTTACTGCAGGCCCTTCCTCCTATAGCAGGGTTGACTTTATTTTGGTTTTTTTGGTCAATTCCATTGGATTGTGTTAGGCTGTATGGTTCTCTCTGGATGTCAAGAATCAAGATTCAATACCCTCTATTATCTTCATCACCCAATACAAGATTTAAATTTTTCCCAAAGAAACGCTTATTAATTTGGCAGCCATTATTTCTCCCTACTTTAAAAACCCTACATTTAAATGAAAACAAGCATTGCATTACTTTAAATGAAAAATCTATTAGTGTTAAAATGTACATGTGTGCATCACTTGTGTAGGGTATTCCTTTTCCACTTTCACATTATCCAAGAATGGGTGCAGTATAGTTCATATTTTTTGTGATTTAGATTGTCTTGAAAAAGGAAAGGTAAATTATTTCCCATGGAAAAAGAAGGTTTTCCCTTTTTATAGGTTGTTTGGACTTACGTGGAAAAATTTATGGTATGCCTTTCATATTATGTAGTTTAAATTTGAATTACCAGATTATTCTACATGAAAATATAATTACCTATGTGATGTCCTTCATCACTAATTAAAATTATAGGGTTTCAATTTCCTAGACTCTAACTCATCTGATGCTAAATTCTAGGTTCTCATTGGTGGATCACTCTTCCATTGATTTCCTTTCCCTCTAGATCTTGTCATAATTTAAAAGTCATCAATGATACATATATTATTTCAGGTATCCCAAAAGGCTTTATAGTAGAACATATTGTGAATTTTTTTTGACACTTGAGGATTCTTTTTAGAACTGCAACGTGGTCTATGCTATCGAGTTATATATCAAGCAACTTGTCCTTAATAACCACACTATGAGGTAGGTTCAACCAGCTTGAACTTGTTGGGACATAGCATATGAAGTTGTGTGATGAGTCCATATCACAGGTTTATTATGGTGAAAAAAGTGAAGACACGTAATGATAGTTATTATGTTAACATTACTAGAAACATTTTCGAAATTATCCATGCTATCAAGATGTCAAAATTCCAGGCATTAGGTGTCAATACTCGTAGCTACTAGATAATAATAATAATATAAAAAAATCACAACTTTATTCTTGAAATATGATTGTTACACATTGGTAACCTAGTTCATGAGTTACTATCACCCAAAGATTGCAAAACAAACTTAAAATATAAATTAAACCAACATGAGAATCCAACTAAGGGTTTCTCGACAAACGCAACTAGGTCAGCGACGACAACTGGTGCACTAGGTAAATAATCTCATTGCAATTTTTTTTATTAATATTACTGAAATAGTTCAATGATATTTAAAAAATGACAATTAAAATTTAATATTATCTATTTTTGTAGGCGATGCCCCGTCACTGGATGAGCGTAGACATCGTGAATACGCAACTAGGTCAGCAGTGCGGGTGGAAAGGCACGAAACAGGAGCAGAGCACGATGATATTGATGATGTAATTAGGAGCTTTAAAAATAGGAAGAAGAAAAAGAAAATTTGACAATGTAAAATATTGTATTATTATAAGACAAATGTTACCATACTTGGAACGTTTTTTGCGTTATATAAAAAACTCATTTATCATACTATTTTTATGTCAAGCATTAATTGCAATGTTTCCTTGTGTAGTTTTTGTTGAATTGTTTTTTTATTAGTTATTGAATATTTTTTTTTATGCTCATGAAAGTGAAAAATGAAATATAGATTGGGTATTGGGGAATTGAGAGTGATGTGAGGGGGGGGAGAGGGGCCATAAGGGCTTCCACCTTCACGTGGTTGGCCTTGTTTAGTAGAGAATAATTTATTGGAGCGATTTAATCTTGGAGCAAACCTCCCTTGATCCAGCGTAGCAACAAAAAATTCATTGTTGACTTAGTTGCTACTCTTTCAGATCGTGGGAGGCTTGTTCCAAGTTCATGCGACTCCAATAAATTGTTCTTGAAACGAAGAGGAGCTTATTCAGCTATGTTTTGACATTTTCAACATATGTTCTAACATTATCATAAGAATGCATCTTAGAGTAAAAAATACTACATCAATTACTTGTATTTATTGTATAGATAATGATGGATTTCGATTGACTTGGCAGTGCAGGTACAAATCCTCTTGCATCATGAGCAATACAACTTGTCAACCAGGGTCATGTCCAGGATATTTTTGCTTGTGCGCTTGACCAGGTTCATAATGTCACATTTTTTAAGTTCCTTTACAGTTCATAATTCAATATTAAGCTTGTTCACGATTATTATCTAGGTTTTTTGTATGTGTTTTTTCATCTATTTGATTGTAAGCAACCATGCATGTTTCCTGTTGTTCACTATGATTTCTCCCATTACCACTCCCAGGATGAATCCGACTTTATTGTTACATAGGTTACTTTATTGTTACCATGATTTCTCCATTTACGATTTCATAGGTTACATCATGTAAAGTTGTCAATCTCAGGTTGGTGATGAGCTTTAGTTCTCCAGATTTGGGGATTTTCTGATATTTTCTCCCTCATGTCATTCCTGCATCACCTCGTTGTTTGAGCATGCCAATTGTCTACCACCTGTACCAATTGGCACATGTCAATCTCTGAGTGGTGCCACATTTCACCTATTTTCAGTGAGAGTTTAGGGTTTCTCTAACATAGCTTCAGAAATCTGATTCAGTGCCTGCTTGAATATTGTCACATAATACTTATGGTTTGGATTGATGAGCATGTTTTGAATGGTTGGTTGATTCATAAGAACCACCCATATAGTCATCTTGAGATATTTCAGAAGGTTTCTCGGGTTTCCTTTTTCACCGTTTCTAGTGGGTGGGATGGTGTAGGGTGATCCATCAATACTGGTGCTCTTGTAGTAGGGAATTTGTTTTTGGGGATATAAAGGAGCATTTGATGTAGATATCCCATTGGATGCATTCATAGATGGGCACGAGAGGTCAAGAATTTAAATTAAAAATATGCAACCTCTAGCATGGCAACCTGAAGGCCGCGAGAGACACTAGTTAAAGATTGTTTTATGGTGGCCTTAATATAGTCGTGATTTCTTTCTATTATCTTAATGCAAATATATAGTCCGGCCTCATTAAAATGAGGATTGTGGTTGTATTTCTCTTTGGTTTTTTCTCTCTTAATGCTCCAGAAGTTTCCAAAAGTTGCGATAGTTGTTTAGTTTGCCTGTTACAACTTAAAAGTGGTTTTTAGCAATGGGAGTCATGTTTTTAAGGTTCATACTAATATGAAGATCTTGTAATTCTATATTCAGCATAAGAGAAGATGGCCTCTGCTTTGGGCAGTATGACAACAATTGCCACATCTACCTCATTGGGTAACAATGGAAAGGGGAAGAATTTGGGTGCAATGTTTGATAATTATGGCAGACAATTATCTTCTCTTTCAGTTTTTTCACCCATTTCCTTTAATCGCTCAAGCAGAAGAGGGACTCTGAGATTACGCGACAGAGAGAAGGTAGTTAATACAAGAGCTATGGAAAAGGAGTTGTACTTCAACAAGGATGGCTCAATGAAAAAAAAATTGCAGGTCAGAGAAAAAATTATGTTTAAAGGAAGGTCACCTGCACGTGAAACTTCACTGCGGTGGATCTTTCCTTGTCCACTTATATTCGATTTTAATGTTTTATTTTAATTTTTCATGGAGGGTTGTTTTGGCATATGGTCTGGCATTCAATTGCACACTTACTGAAAGCATTGTCAATTTGTCTTGCAGGCGGTGTGAAAAAACTTGCTGATCTTGTTGGGGTCACCCTTGGGGCGAAGGGTAAAATGTTGTCTTGGAGAGCAAGCATGGTTCTCCGAAAATAGTTAATGATGGTGTGACAATAGCTAAGGAGGTAATTTGTAGATGTGTGCTCTGGTTTTCTTTTTAACGTTGTATTAGTTCCCCATCTTAAATGTCTTAGATTTGGTAGGCATAATTTGAAAACTCAAAGGTGAAAGGAAACATATTTGTTACCCAGTGGTCTACTTGGCCTATGGACTAGCCACATTAGAGTAATGCATAAAGCTTTTCACAACAATAAAAGGAAAGGGTTATGGCTGAGTCAAATTTTATTGTTATTGACAGTGTAATGAAATGTATCTCACTGCTATGGTTTTGGCCTTTTTATTGGTTGAATTAGAGGACCCAGTTGAAAATATTGGGGCCAAGTTGGTAAGGCAAGCTGCGGCAAAGACAAATGATTTAGCTGGGGATGGAACCACAACATATGTTGTTCTTGCACATGTTGGAATATTGAAAAATTCCAGAACAATGAATGGAGAATAAATCTCGCTTCCTCTAACACAGAGAAAATAAAAATTTCTTTGACAGGAGACAGAGTTTCAATACTTTGAAAACAAACTTCTATTCCCTTCAATAACTCAAAAAAAAACTATTACACTACTTCCTCACTGAGAGCGATTACAAAATTATGAGTGCTACAAAACGCAGTGCATAAAACCAACTCACTGTCTGTTCAAAACAATCATACTTTGTCTCTAAAACACTCTGCTGTGTTTTTCCCTTTCGCACTGCTGTGCATACACACTTAAAAAGTTACACTCAGTCTTTCACTTTTTACACATTGTTGTGTAATAAAAAATTTACGTATTGTCTATAAAAAAAACTACCAAGCTTTTTCGACCTTTTTATTTTTATATTCCGTAACATATAAAACATATTATAATAAACCCTCTTTTAAAAAAAATAAAATTAAAACTAAATTCTATGGCCCACCTTTCATTTCGCATATGATATATATATAACATATGTTTAAAACATATGTATATATTAAACTATCAAAACATTAAAGAACCCTTTCCATTGGACTTCAAAAGTCTGAATAGATTGAATTTCAAACCAAATTCGCGTTCCAAAATGGGATGCTGACGTCTGCCTAATTTTAACTCGAATTCTCAATCCAATGTGCCCTATAAAAAATTCGGGTCCGGTTTTCAGGTTTTCAGATTCCCTTCAATTTCATGCGATCCAATATTAATGCTCCACTTGTCCTCCTTTTGAATTTACAAAACTGTCGGGTAAATTTCTGTTTGTTTAATTTCTGGTTGGTGAATTGCGTTAATGCTGGCTGTTGTGTTTAAATACAATCCTGTACAGAAATATGGCTGTGGCCGTCTACAAAAAAAACTTGCAGGAATTTTAAATGCTTAATTAAATTTCTGGATGGCATGCAAGCAACCTCCAAAAAAAAATGTTGCTGCTGCATCCGTCCTTCTGCTGCAGCAGTTGAAGTTAAAATTCAACAGCACAAGGTTTAATAAGTGAGGGTGTAAAGGTAACTTTTTGTCGATAGTACTGGATTAAGATCATCTATTCATTTTTGTAGGGTCTTATGGTGTTTGGTTTTTTAGTTTTGGGTTGGGTTTATTGAGTCTAAGATAGTTTTTGAGTGAAAAATTGCTATCAAGTATTAAAAAAATTTGGTTCTTTTGTCAAAATTTATGAGCTTGTTAGGAAATACAAAACTGACAATGGTTGTATCTTAAATTTGTGGAAAATAATTTTGAAATGAAACCTTTTTGTTTAGGTTGTTGCAGCAGGTGCAAACCCCATTCAAATTACTAGGGGCATTGACAAGACAATAAAGGCCCTTGTTTTGGAACTCAAAATTTTGTCAAAGGAGGTAAACGCTTGCCTTTTGAGTAGGCTGGTTTTCCTTTTTGCTGATGGTTTGGTGTATCTAATTGAATTAGTTGCCTAAGGTATTTTTTGGTTGCAAACTCCTTTTCATTTTTCATACAGTATTGGCCTTGTGGAATACATTTGATTGTGTGGTCTTGTTAGATCTACAACATTTGTAGTTGTTTATTCTTATGGTCGAGGTGCACTTTTATTATGGAAATAGTTGATGCAATATTGTCATTTAATCCTTACTGCAGGGTAGCATGTTGAGAAGTTTCTTGTGAAACATTTGGTATTCAAAATGACACTTGATCCTATACAAGATCATGCACTTGACTTCAAAATTCATATTCAAAGTGTGCCAGACAATTCTTGCAAAATTTCAAATATTTATGTTGTTTTAAACCATTATCTTTTTCATGTATTGGATGCTAAAAATGTGAAAAATACTTTGGTATGAAACCAACTGGTGAATAATTTCCAGCAAAACAACCACTTCCAAGACATGATTTAGAAGTAGAACATATGTACTTATGAAGCATAGAAAGATATCCTTGATGCATTGTCAATATTTGGCTAGGGTTATTTTTGGAGAAAATAACTCCTTATTCCTAGAATAGTGATCTTCAATACAAGTAAATGCCAGAGAAGAGAGATCATCGTGTGACGCAACAAAACTGAAATTGGACCCCCAAGGAGAGCTGGTGTGTCTACAATCGCTGTGTCAGCATTTTCCCTTGGTGTACCCCATTCTTTTCCTCCAGCCCGAGTCTTAATTGACTTCTTCTTTCTTCGAGTTTATTTATCAAATTCGTAGAATTTGATAAATAAATACTATCCACAATGGTTGGACTTTAATTTATATTCCCGAATTTATATTATCTCCAATCCTTATAACCAATGTTTAACTTTCAACACTTTGTATTTATACTCCACATTTCTTTTTAAATAAATAACTTGTAATGAACTTTCGGCTCTATATTTCACCACCCAACCTTACAACAATCACGCTCCAGACTTATGCTAATTATCTGCCAATCGTTTAATTAAACAATTTCATTATACTCCGGCCCCACCTATATATATCAATAACCAATCAAACACTCGTATCGTACCTGGCTATCCTCCGCACACCTTAGTTAACCTCCGGGCAAGTTCAACGTGCGACCACCGTCCAATGGCCCTTCTCCAAATCAACGACTCTTGGCAATTTCGCTCGGCGTCCAACGTCGGGCTTTAACGTGCGATGGCGCGGGTTAAACGGTGGTTTTTCGGGGGTCACTTCACCACATGTCGCATTCCCTATGGAATCGCTCGCGAATTAAAAATACCGCCTACTCCGCAAAAGCAGCGCGATATGGGCAACCCGCTTTTGTGATTCCGCTCATGGTTTTGGTAGAGGGCTTGACCACGGGTGCAAGTCTGGTTCCTCTATCCTTTGGTTTGTTAACTCATGTCCAATCCTCGGGTCAGGTTCCGAAAGCACAACAATTTTGTCTCTTTATTAAGCGGGATTTTTATATTTGAACAGTTTTCACGACCCTGGTTCTCTACACAGACCTCGCCTTGGATATTTTTACATAAAAATGATTATTCTCAATAATTATTTATATAAATTTTCCACATGTTTAGTGTGGTATTCCCATGATTTATTATAAATATGTGTATTATCAAAGAAAACCAACACAAATTTTACAAGATGGGATCAAACAAAATTTTTCTTAAGTCGAGCCCGCCGGACTTCAAACGGCAATAAACCATAATTCAAACAAAATTCGCATTCCAAAATAGCCTGCTGACGTTGGCCAATTTTTTGACGCGAATTTATTTATCAAATTCGCCCTAATATTTTTCGGGTCCGGATTTCCACTGCGCGAGTGGCCCAAACAAAGATCCGCTCCAATCAATTTCTGCCGCGTGTCCTCAAAAAAAACTTGCCCTGCACCCGGTTACGGGTGCATTCGATGGCGCTTAAGGCGACGGGACATGGATATGGCGATTTCATATCAATTGCATTAACATTTAACGTTGTTCAATTAAGTTTTCACATAAAATCCGCATTAATTAATTTTTAACACTATTCAAGATCAGACCTCCACTCCTCTTAGCGATTCCGCACGCTCCAATTTGATCCGGCCTTCGGCTCTCATTATTAATGATCAGAGATTAATTATGACGGGCGTCCTTTGATTGCATTGCAGTCGGGTCGACAAAATGGCGTTTAGCCATGGTTTTTCAAAAAAGTCGGTTGCTGGATTACACTGCCTGCTAACTGTGACGATAAGGAGAAGTGGCCAGCTGAACTGTTGCCTAGACCTTGCTGCATATTTGCATTTCTCTCGGTTCTGTCTCTGTCTATCTTCCTCTGTTAATTGGAATTCTGCTTCTCCGTCTCCTCGTATGCCCACTGCGCCTAAGATTGCACCCATGCCTCGTGTGCGTCATAGGATGTGTTGCCACAGGGGGAGCACTAGAGGTCAACCCCAGCGCGCTCCCTCTAGCCCCTCAACAGAGTCGACTTCCAGCCAGTCCAGTGATTATTATGCAGGTCGATATCCAAATACTACGAGTGGGCGGGGTCGGCTTGTAGGATCTGGCCACCGTATGGATTCCCCTACTCCTGGCTTCCCCACCGCTAGTTCACCTTCTCCCACGACGCGCACTGCACAATTTTCCTTTAATTTCTCTCTCAACCACCCGCGAATCATGGCTTTAGTCACTCTGGTCTTCCGCGAGGAGGCCCAAACGGAGGAAGAATGCACCCGTCCGGCAGGTCTGAGCTCGGAAAAAGCCGGCCAGCATTCGGGCCTTCAGGAGGGGATTCGTGGCATGCATGTGGAGGTATCACTGGAGGAGATTCCGAAGGATGGTGCCGAATCGTGGAGGAACCACTGGAGGAGTAGTTTGGTTAATTTGTTTTTCTTGCTTAGCAGGCCCACTTAATTGGGCTGCTTTTAGTTTATTTTTACCGTGTCCGAATAGATTATTTTACCGTGCCGGACCTTTGTAATATTTTTGAATTTCGTAAATTAAACGTTCAAGACCGGTTTCCGTATGAGGGCGCTCTTCTTAATTTTTGATTTTTTTGATGACATATTTGCCATGAGTATGGCCAGTAAATGTTTTGACTTTCCAGGTAATTTTATTCGTTAATGTTAATAGATTAACTTTACTTAGAATTCTCACATGATTAGCGTTTTTCTCGGTTCAAGGATTTTGGGTACTTTAATTTGTATTTGGAACAATGGACGTCGGTACTCTATCTGTTGTTTTACTATTCTACATACTGCTATTTCACTTTCTTATAGATGCCTCGGCATATTTGGATGCTTTCTCAGATTGTCGATAATCTCCATGTGGACCGTTACTGGGTTTTATATCATGTCCCTGTATGTGACATGGGGTATTTTTCTATCATTGTCTGGGGTGGGACTTCCACTTTTCTAGATGGATATTTGGGTTTCAATCTTCAGATGTGAAAATGTAATGACTTCATGGACTGTTTTACTTCATATAATATATTCAAAATAGCATTTTTCCTCTTCTGAAAAAAAAATGATTAATGTTTATCATTCTGCCTTCAAAACTAGCGATGCTGGTCTATGTTGCTGGTTTATTGATATGGTCTGATGGTCTTTTTATATTTTGAACATATCACACTCCTCACATGATTAGAGTTTTTCTCTGTTCAAGGATTTTGGGTACTTTAATTTGTATTTGGAACAATGGACGTCGGTACGTACTCTATCTATTGATTTACTATTCTACATACTGCTATTTCATTTTCTTATAGATGCCTTGGGCATATTTGGATGCTTTCTCAGATTGTCGATAATCTCCATGTGGACCGTTACTGGATTTTATATCAAGTCGTTGTATGTGACATGGGGTATTTTTCTATCATTGTCTAGGGTGGGACTTCCACTTTTATGGATGGATATTTGGGTTCCAATCTTAAGATGTGAAAATGTAATGACTTCATGGACTGTTTTACTTCATACAATATATTCAAAACATCGTTTTTTCTCTTGTGAAAAAAAAAATGATTAATTTTTATCACTCTGCCTTCAAAACTAGCGATGCTGGTCTATGTTGCTGGTTTATTGATATGGTCTGATGGTCTTTTTATATTTTGGACATATAACACTCCTCACATGATTAGCGTTTTTCTCTGTTACAGGATTTTGGGTACTTTAATTTGTATTTGGAACAATGGACGTCGGTACTCTATCTGTTGCTTTACTATTCTACATACTGCTATTTCACTTTCTTATAGATGCCTCGGGCATATTTGGATGCTTTCTCAGATTGTCGATAATCTCCATGTGGACCGTTACCGAATTTTATACCATGTCCCTGTATGTGACATGGGGTATTTTTCTATCATTGTCTGGGGTGGGACTTCCAATTTTCTGGATGGATATTTGGGTTCCAATCTTCAGATGTGAAAATGTAATGACTTCATGGACTGTTTTACTTCATATAATATATTCAAAACAACGTTTTTTCTCTCGTGAAAAAAAAATGATTAATGTTTATCACTCTGCCTTCAAAACTAGCGATGCTGGTTTATTGATATGGTCTGATGGTCTTTTTATATTTTGGACATATCACACTCCTCACATGATTAGCGTTTTTCTCTGTTGCAGGATTTTGGGTACTTTAATTTGTATTTGGAACAATGAACGTCGGTACTCTATCCGTTGCTTTACTATTCTACATACTGCTATTTCACTTTCTTATAGATGCCTCGGGCATATTTGGATGCTTTCTCAGATTGTCGATAATCTCCATGTGGACCGTTACTGGGTTTTATATCAAGTCCCTATATGTGACATGGGGTATTTTTCTATCAATGTCTGGGGTGGGACTTCCACTTTTCTGGATGGATATTTGGGTTCCAATCTTCAGATGTGAAAATGTAATGACTTCATGGACTGTTTTACTTCATATAATATATTCAAAACAACGTTTTTTCTCTTGTGAAAAAAAATTATTAATGTTTATCACTCTGCCTTCAAAACTAGCTATGCTGGTCTATGTTGCTGGTTTATTGACATGGTCTCATGGTCTTTTTATATTTTGGACATATCACACTCCTCACATGATTAGAGTTTTTCTCTGTTCAAGGATTTTGGGTACTTTAATTTGTATTTGGAACAATGGACGTCGGTACTCTATCTGTTGCTTTACTATTCTACATACTGCTATTTCACTTTCTTATAGATGCCTCGTGCATATTTGGATGCTTTCTCAGATTGTCGATAATCTCCATGTGGACCGTTACTGGGTTTTATATCAAGTCCCCGTATGTGACATGGGGTATTTTTCTATCACTGTCTGGGGTGGGACTTCCACTTTTCTGGATGGATATTTGGGTTCCAATCTTCAGATGTGAAAATGTAATGACTTCATGGACTGTTTTACTTCATATAATATATTCAAAACAACGTTTTTTCTTGTGAAAAAAAAATGATTAATGTTTATCACTCTGCCTTCAAAACTAGCGATGCTGGTCTATGTTGCTGGTTTATTGATATGGTCTGATGGTATTTTTATTTTTGGACATATCACACTCCTCACATGATTAGCGTTTTTCTCTGTTCAAGGATTTTTGGTACTTTAATTTGTATTTGGAACAATGGACGTCGGTACTCTATCTGTTGCTTTACTATTCTACATACCGCTATTTCACTTTCTTATAGATGCCTCGGGCATATTTGGATGCTTTCTCAGATTGTCGATAATCTCCATGTGGACCGTTACTGGGTTTTATATCATGTCCCCGTATGTGACATGGGGTATTTTTCTATCATTGTCTGGGGTGGGACTTCCACTTTTCTGGATGGATATTTGGGTTCCAATCTTCAGATGTGAAAATGTAATGACTTCATGGACTGTTTTACTTCATATAATATATTCAAAACAACGTTTCTCGTCTTTTAAAGTTTCATTTTTTTTAAATTGAACCCTTCGTCGGTCTACCGATGCCTTGTAGACGTCGGAACTGCGATAACCTAGAAACGTTGGAAGAGAGACAGTATAAACACGTCGGACCACATTTCGTTGGAATTGCGACAGATTACAAACGTCGACAGAGCGACGTTCCAAACGTTGGACCACATATCGTTGGCATTGCGACATCTTACAGAGGTCGGAAGAGCGACGTCCAAAACGTCGAACCACTTTGGGTCGGAATTGCGACCGTTTAGAAGCATCAGAAGAGCGACGTTCCAAACGTCGGACCACATTTCATCAAAAGTGCGACAGTTTACAAACGTCAAAGGCGCGACAGTTTGCGAGACGTCGGAAGAGTGACGCTTGTTTGGAAGCGACGGAAGAAGTGTCAATAGTGCGACACTTTTTACGTGTGTCGGAACTGTGACAGCATGACAAACCACGGTTTGTCCACCCTCGAACTGTCGCTCTTGCGACGACTATGTGTCGGAATAGCGACGAATTGGCCGTCGGAATTTCCGCCAAATTTTCTAGTGACATAACCTTTCAGACTTATCCCTTTATAAACCCACTTATATCTAAGTCTGAAGTCTTAATGCTGTAGCTCCACCCACCCACTAAAATTCGTATAGTTACCTCTTGCCTACACTTCGCACCTCGCAAGTTTTAACATTTTCTTCTTAATTCATTGCTGAAACATAAAATTTTGTTGATGTGATTTGGTGGGACCCATCCAACCTTTCTACATTACCAAATTCGCATGCAAACCTTTTTATTTCGCATTTTACTTACCTTTCTCCTTTTTCACACTTTCCAGCATTTAGTGCGTCACATTTAGCACTTCACACATTTTTAAAATTATATTTTAAGCGCCCGCAGTTAAATGTTTTAACTTGTGATATAATCATCACAAATCGAAAATCGCAAATTTTAAAGAATAAGTGCATAGGTAAGTGCTAAATTTGCCGAAGTGAAATACACGATGATGGTGGGACCTGATCACAATCACAAATCGCAAATTTTAAAGAATAAGTGAGGAGGAAAGTGTTAAATTCGTCGAAGTGCGATATGCGATGACATGGAAAGATGAAATCGTAAGCTGACATGGCATATGACGTGGCCCTGACCCCACAGATCACAGTGGATTTATGATGATGTGGCAATGATGTGGCAAGCTAATGTGGCAAATAACGTGGCCCTGGCCTGCATACCACACATTGCAGGTTTTAAAAGTTAAGTACAAAGCGTTCGTGTTATAATCGTCGAAGTGCGATGTGTGATTTGGTGAGGCTCGATCACAAATCGCAAGTTTTAAAGGATAACCGCGAGAGATAAGTGTTAAAATCATCGAAGTGTGATATGTGATGATGGTGGTACCCAATCGCAAATCACAAATCGCAAGTATTAGATGATAAGTGTTAAAGGAAAGGTTAGAAAAAACGAAATGTGAAGTGTGATGTTGGTGTGGATGCGATGTGATTACAAGATAAAATCTAAAGGATTTCAAGTCCAAGCGTACAAGGTTTGTGCACCATTTTATGAAGAAATGGGCAAAACACGGCAGAAGGACATGTGGTAGAATAAGATACGACAAGGAGAAAAAGGCAGAGCAAGGCTTAACGTCACCAAGAAATAGACAGAAAATTTCTGGTTGGGCGTTTTGTGATATAATAGAAAAAACCAAAGAGGCAGCGAGCACATCAACGCAGCTATTGATCCAATCACCTCATCACTTTAATAATCCCACAACGTTTTTCTAAAGATGCAGAGCCAAGGTGTGAGATCTTTCCTCGCCTCTTCGGCATCACACCAACCAAATCCTGATCATTGCACAGTTAATAACGAACTACTAAAGCCACTGTTGGAGGCCAAGCTCATCTTATCACTGCCTACATATTTACACTTGTACAGTTTTTTCTTGAATTTAATCACTGACAGATTAACTGACTTAATTTTTTATAAATACTGCATACATTAGCAGTATGAAGGGGACCCGGAAGGGAAAAACCATTGTAATAGACTCATTCGGTTGTATGCACTCTCTTGTGGATGAATGAAGGATTATGTTGTTTTCTATATTCTTGTGTTATGATCTATGGTGAAGTGCTTTTCCCATGAAATTTGTGATTCTTCTATTTTACATATTGTTTTCTTTTCTTTACTGCAGATATAAATTTTTGTGTAGGATTTACCATGGTGTACCCTGCTCAGTCTTGAAATAGTACATTATGTTTTCCTCTGAGACCAAAATGTAGAATTCAGAGACGGTCTTCTCTGCATTCCCGTTGAACCTTAAGCTCCTCCTCTTTTCCATTTCATAAGTTGTTAAGATCCATTGACATGGCTAGCTTTCATAGTTGCACCTAACCTCAGTTATTCATCATTTTAATCTATTTGTACCTATTTGAATCCATAGCCCAATGGCCCCCCTTCTACTACCTCAACCATAAATCTTTAAACCAACCCCTATGCACTAATAGCTAACCTAAAATTCCCCTATAAACAAAGCTATATATAATAGAGAGAGCCCTCTCTAAATCTAGGAAGGCTAGCTCTTAGATTCCAAAGCGATTTGATGTTTCCCTCCATAGTTTTGTCCTCAGCCTTCAAAATTTATAGGGAGCTAACATAATGGCGACCATATTGGGGACAAAATTTATCTTCCTCAGAAAGAACATCAAAGTTTAGATCTGATTACTAATGGTGAACAGTGACCAGACACAATAAGGCTTCATTATTCACTTGGCGACTCCATGATTCAAATAACCTAGCTTTTGAGCATTCATGCCAACTCCACAACATGCTGACCAGATTTTCTACTAAACAAGATGACAAGGTTTGTGGAAGACCTTCTATCTCGTGAAGTTTTAAATGCATTCAGGAATCATTTATCTGAATTTCATCTTGATGAAGATTTTCTAGAGGTTTTATTTCTAATTTTGAAATCAAGAAAATTTAGTCCTGAAGCTAAAACATGTTTTCTAGAGATATTTTTTGAACGATATGAAACTTTTATTGAACTTTTGAATTCTCAAATTTAGTTATACAATTTCTGAGATCCTAAAGAATTCTTGGAAAGTCTCCCTTCCCCTAAGCAAGAATAAATTGTACTACCTCTTGACTTACATAGTGAGGATGATTGTGCTTTCAAGTACCAAACTGAAGATGTGGGTTCAAGGATTAATACTAAGGATATAACTGATTAAATAGTCATTGAAGGCCTAGAAGAAAATATTTTACATCATGCTTTTATTGATCCTATAGTAGATTTTATGGAAGTTCTTTTTAGCTCAAATTTTCAAAAATTTATTCTCTATAAGGATCAAATACATCAATAGTTTCCATTACATATTATAACTTTGGTTATGAGGACACATAATCAAGTTATACTGCTGATTTTCCTGACAAGCAGTCAAGTTGTCCATTTGTTTCTGCTGCTTCTTTACTGGCTACACTAGAATTATTGTATCATTTAGAACAACTGAAATTTCAGTAGGGTAGGGTAGGTAGGTATGCAAATAATCTCAGTACTCAGAGAATATTTCCAGCTTTAGTTCCACATTGTTGTTTTGTTTTCAGTTCAAGTGTGTTTCGGACTTCAATTTTGTAGAGAGTGTTAATTTCAGCTTGAATATTGTCAGCCATAGATGTTGTGTAAAATACTATGTTGTAGGTTTGGGATCAGCCCAAGGGATTAGGCCACTATTATACAGTGTTCTTGACACCTCCTTAAGGAGCTGCCATCCCCAACTGGAGCCACTATTGGACTCTTGCATTTAACAGTATCACCGGGTGACTAATCATTGCTTATATTTGTCATTACTGAAAATAATATTCCATAACTATCATTTATCTTCATAAAAAGAAAGCAAGATCCTGGTTGTCAAGAGCATCAAATAAATATATATTCCTTTCATCTCAATTGCAAGAGGAAAGTGTTGTTTATTAAGTGTGATGGTGAGAAAACTCCATGCTGCCCCCATTCATTCCATCTACCCTCTTCCTACCCTTCATTTTTCCTAATTCTGGACACCAACACCCTAAATCCCATCTAAAACCCAAGACCCACATACATAACCTTACGGAATTATCCCTTTATAAACCCACTTATATCTAAGTCTGAAGTCTTAATGCTACATCTCAACCCACCCACTAAAAGTCATATACTTACCTCTTACCCACACTTCGCACCTCACAAGTTTTAACATTTTCTTCTTAATTCATCGTCGAAACATAAAACTTCACCCATGTTATTTGGTGGGACCCATCCGACCTTTATACATTACCAAATATTCATGAAAACCTTTGTATTTCACATTTTCCTTACCTTTCACCTTTTCACACTTTCCAGCGTTTAGCGCGTCACATTTCGCACTTCGCACATTTTTAAACTTACCTTTTAAGCGCCCGCAAGTTAAAAGTTTTAACTTGTGATGTAACCATCACAAATCGCAGAGTTTAAAGAATAAGTGCGGAGGTAAGTGTTAAATTTTCCGAACTGCGATAAGCGATGATGGTGGGATCCGATCGCAATTTCAAATCACAAAGTTTAAAGAATAAGTGCAAAGGAAAGTGTTAAATTCATCGAAGTGCAATATGCACTGACGTGGCAAGATGACGTGGCAATGACATGGCAGTGACATGGCAATGTAACATGGCAAGCTGACATGGCAGATGACGTGGCCCCGACCCCACAGATCGCAGTTTATTTATGATGATGTGGCAGTGATGTGGCAAGCTAACATGGCAGATGATGTGGCCATGTCCTGCATACCGCACATCACAAGTTTTAAAATTTAAGTGCAAAGGGTTCGTGTTATAATCGAGAAGTGAAATGTGTGATGCGGTGGGGCCCAATCACAAATCGCAAGTTTTAAAGGATAACCACGGGATGTAAGCGTTAAAATCGCTAAAGTGCAATATGTGATGATAGTGGGACCCGATCACAAATCACAAATCGTAAGTCTTACAAGATAAGTGTTAAAGGAAAGGTTAAAAACCATTGAAATGCGAAGTGCGATGTTAGGGCGGATGGTATGTGATTCCAAGATGAAATCTAAAAGATTTCAAGTCCGGGCGTATGAGGTTTGTGCACCATTTTATGAAGAAATAAGAAGAACACAGCTGAAGGAAATGTGGTTTGAATAAGATCCGACAAGGATCAAAAGGCAGAGTGAGGCTGAACGTCACATCAGTGCAGCTATTGATCCAAGCACCTCATCACTTTAATAATCCCACAACGGTTTTCTGAAGATGAAGATCCAAGGTTTTAGGGCTTTCCTTGCCTCTTCGGCATCACACCATCTAGGTCCTGATCATTTCACAATTAATAACGGAATTCTAAAGCCACTATTGGAGGCCAAGCTCGTCTTATCACAGCCTGCATGTTTCCACTTGTCCAGTTTCTGCTTGAATGTAATCACTGTAGTAGACAGATTAACTGACTTAAGGTTTTATAAATATTGCATACATTAGCATTATGAAGGGGCCTTGGAAGGGAAAAACCAGTGTAATAGACTCATTTGGTTGTAAGAACTCTCTTGTGAATGAATTAAGGATTATTTTGTTTTCCATATTCGTGTGTTATGATATATGGTGAAGTGCTTCTCCCTTGTAATTTGTGATTCTTCTATTTTACATTCATTTTTCTTTTCTTTATTGCGGATAGAAAATTTTTTGTAGGATTTACCTGGGGTACCCTGCTCAGTCTTGAAACAGTACATTATTTTTTCCTCTGAGACCAGAATGTAGAATTCAAAGATGATCTGCTCTGCATTCGCATTGAACCTTAAGCTCCTCCTATTTTCCATTTCATAAGTTGTTAAGATCCATTGACATGGCTAGCTTGCCTAGTTACACCTAACTTCAGTTATTCATACATTTGAATCTATTTGCACCTGTTTGAATCCATAGTCCAATGGCCCCCCTTCCACTGCCTCAACCATAAATCTTCAAACCAACCCTTATGCACTAATAGCTAGCCTAAAATTCCCCTATAAATAAATCTATATCTAACAGAGAGAGCCCTCTCTGAATCTAGGAAGGCTAGGTCCTAGAATCCAAAGTGATTTGATGTTTCCTTCCGTGGTTGTGTCCTCGGCCTTCGGAATTTACGGGGAGCTAACAATTGGAAAAACTTGTAGAAGCCACTAGAGGTTGGGAAGATTCCCATAATCCAATGAACGATTCGCTCACAGTCAACCAACGCACTCTAAAGTGGGCCTATATCCTCTGTAACACAACCTTGCATGGGAGTGCATTCTCTAAAAAGAAGTTACTGCAGTATAGGAGTGCATTGATGGCTCAATGGGGCACTTGAAATGGCATCTAAGCAGTGAAACTTTCATGAAGGAAAACCACCAATGGGATGACTTTTTTATGGCATGTAGCAACTAATTTAGATTATGATAGACCATAATGGATATTGATCTATGTTTTGGGAGGATGCCCAAATTAACTTGTAACAGCTACCACCTAAAGCATGAAGTCAAAAATGATAATGTTGATTGATTTTCTTTGTGATGTGATGAGTAGGGTATAAAGCGGATGATGAATTGCATCAATTACAATAAATTAAATCATTATATATTTTCATCTTGGACATGAATTTCCAAGGGAGGCATACCTATACTCAGCACATAAACTATCATAACATCATAAATTTTTCTACAGATATAGACCCATGATAGGATGACCATTTGTGTAATGACCATTGTACGGATGATTTGGTAGTAATCCTGAAATCGAAGCTTGGATGGATGAAACTAGATACGGGGTCTTCTATCTCGTTCACTCATTCACTTTAAGTATGAGTTTAACCATGGGAATATTTGATCTAAAGTGGAACATGGGAAGACACCGTCTGATTAAAATCCAATGATGTAAGTCATTAACAGACACTAGAAAAACCACCATTAATGATAATATCTCTCAAGGTACTTCAATACATTCTGCAAGGTGTGAATAGATAATTTGATGTCGAACACCATAAAAAGTATTTTGGTCGAAGTTCTATGATGTCAACCTGTCGCTGGAACAGATAAACTTGTCATTGATGTAAGCAAGCTCCAAGGTACTGAAAGGTTGTTTCTAAGTCAACTTCCTGGATAGTGAGCTGATGTCGATAGGAAGTGACACATCGTAGGAGGGCCTTGATGTTTCCCCCATCAACAACACAAAATGGGAGAAATTATTTTGGAGACAGAATGTAACTGATGAAGCAATGTCAAAGATGGCGGTCATGAACTGAATTTTTATGAGTATTGCAAAGGATGAGGAATAACTAAGTGACTTCTCTTGAACATATCGACGACACTAAATTAAATGGCAGAATTGACCCTAAACCGAAGTGATGGATGGTGTGATAGACCATAGGTATGATATACCATCAATAATATTACCCAACCAAAAATTCACGGAGATGAAGTGAATGAGTGTCATGCTCAAGAGCAACTTGCTACCATAAAATGTTTTATCCTTTTCAATTTTCCCCAGTTGTTGGAACAAGGTTCCCTAAGCTACGTTTTTTTGTAGTAATTGGTCTTGCGTAGGGGCTTTGGGGCAAGTGAAAGCCCCCAATGTTTTTTAATGGGTCAAAGGGTAGACCTAGAGTTCGAAAACCACGGTTTGCGGACCATAGGATAGAAAAGGCTATGATGATATAAATAGATAGACAGTTTGGTCTAGAAAGTAAGAAGTAAGAAAGATTGATGATACGTATGAACTGTTGAGATTTGTTTTGGGTTGTTTTGGGTAATGAATCCTACTGGATGTGTGCGCGAAGATCCTCAGTCTTGCTGTGTGCGGACCCTACTGGCTGTGTGCGTGAGCTATGACATAGGTTTGTAATTGGGTTTCGGATATTAATAAATTCAAACCTATTGAAGTATCTTTATGCTATATGAATTGGTTATGGTTATTATTGAAGTGCCTCCATGTTATTTGAATAAGTTGTGATTGTGTCTGCGATATATAATTTAGCTATGGTTATAATGTACTGTGGTGATAATTGTTGATGCGCACATGGATGTGAATGTGTTGATCGGATATGTTAATGATAGTACCTCTGTTTATGGTTACATACTGATTATATTGTTAAAGGATTGATAATATGTTTGTTTCTGTGCAAACCTGATATAACTCAATGAGATCTTTCTCAATTACCTACTCTTTCTCAGGATGTGGAAACCTGGTTCCAGCACCCACCCATACTACTTCGAGTGAGACCTTGGCCTGCGAAAGTAGGTCATTTACAAAAGTGCCAGTATTATAGGGGTTTGTTGGAAAACCTTAACTTTGAACCTAGGTTAGGACCCCTGAAGCCAACAGATGGTTCTATTGCCAGGACTGAGAGAATTTTGAGAGATAGATCGGGTAATGCCACGAAGTTGTTGGAGACTTGAGAAATTGGCGCTCGAAGACTAGTTTGAGAGATAGATTCAGGAATTTTGTGTAAAGGAGAATCACAACACAAAGCTAACAGCTGAGAAGTGGAAGAACAAATATAGTTTCATTGAAGTATATGAAATTTTCTTTGAAAATTTTGCGCACGAACTCCAGGAGTGGCTAGCGAGGCTATTAGACTTCCAGACGTGTTGGAAAGATGATCAAGTTATGCAGTGGACTCTGGAATTGATTCAAAAGTTGGAGAAGGCTGACAACACAATCACCCACATGGTAGATCACTAGGTGGATAGTGTGCTAGGAGGATTTGTAATGGAATTTGCATTCAATCAGTTTGTATCCTACTCTAAGGTAGAGCAAAGGTTCTTCAAAGGATTCTGACGTAAGTTCTTGTGAACATTGCCATTGCTAATCAAAATATTACTGTGCCAAAATGGAATTTTGTGCAGCCACCCCGAATGAATGACCTCTGATCAAAGCGAGAGTACAACACAAAGTGGTAAGTACTACCAAGCCAACCGAAAGAGGATAGATCCATCTACAATGCATTAATAGAGTTGGCTGAACACACAAGAACTAGTCCTCCAGCTACACCACCTTCGAGTCAGCATAAGGGAAAGAACTCCCCCACACCTCTGCCACCACTGGAAGAAGATATGGCCACACACATGAAAATTTACACCTTCAAGGGTGTAGGAGATGAGGATATGGATCAATTTTGGTTCATAGCAGAATCAGTATGGACTGCACAGAATGTGGCTAGCGATGTTGTAAAGAGGGTACAGTTATCCCTCACCTTTGAAGGAATGGCGCTGGATTGGTACATGGGGTACGTAGGCTAGCATGCAGATCCATATATTCAAGAGATTAATAATGCTTTAAAACAAAAGTTCTGGAAGCCTAAGTCCTACACTCAACAGGTGGTTGACTTGAAAGATTTTAGACAGGCACCCACTGAGTTAGTAAGCGGCTGAAGAAAGTTATCAGGGTGGGGAATTTTAGTATGATGATAGACAGCATAATGACTAGTTCATCACCATGCTATTAACTCACCTACGTGTACCTATGGGTTGGCAAGTGATTCAGATGCAAGAGAAAGCCTTGGAGATTTCTAAGAAGCTAGAAGTTGTGCCAAGAGACGATGCTCAGTTTGGGGTACAGTAGATCTAGGGACAACTGGAGGCAATGCACCTTGAAATCCAAAATTTGTGAAAAGAGCAACAAAAAGAAGCTTGCGCAGATGTATGGTTCATAAGATGTAGGGTGTCCAGACACACAATGGATCAGTGCCCCCTGCTAGTGGACTACATGCAGGCTGGAGGGCCCAACCCATTGCATCTGAAAGAGGCTACAAGATCAAGCGGTTTGACGTTATGGTGCGCTGACTACCACGTAGCTGGACTACATGATACCAACCACTGCCCCCATCTTGGTGCTAATTATGTTCTAGAGTTGAAGCAAAAATGGTGTTGATTCTTCTCATCTATGGGACATGAAGAACATAATTTTCAGGCATATGACGTAATGATAGACCAAGGAAACCTGTACAGGGTATAGGCTAATCCTTCTTCACTATCTCCCTCAGGTAGGGGAGGCTCCCAAGCTAGAGGCCAGGGAGGGGGAAGAGGTCAAAGCACATGTCAGGGAAGAGGGCAATTGATCTGTTATAATTGTGGAGAGGTAGGGCACTTCGCAAGGTACTTTCCAAACCCTGCACGACAATCTTGCCGATATTGTAGACAATTGGATCATGTGATAAAATATTTTCTAGTATTGATAGCAAAAATGCAGGAAAAATAGCAGACACCAACACAGAATGTGCAAAGGATTAAGGCAGAACCGCATCATGAGGGACCCAATATTAATGTCATAACACGTAGTGGGATGGATACTGGAGGAGCTAAAGAGCGAGATACGGCTGAACCCCTCATCTGAAAAGTTTCCATTAAACAGGAAATCTTGGACCTACAGAAGTAGAAATAAATCTTCATCGAAGCTCGCAAATACTTTACCAAGGATGAGGCATCTACTTCCAAGGCTCCAACAAACTTAGAAGAGGATGATGAAGTTAAACCATTCATACGGGCATGTATGAAGCTACTACGCAACCAGAAGGTAGTAGAAAATATTCAAGCATTGATAGACAGCTGTGAAAACAGAACTGACCCTCCCACAGAAGTTAAATATGTTCACAAATTGTATAAACATAAGAAACGTACTGGTCGAGAAATGTGGCTAACAGCGCAGATCCACAATTATGAAATGGATCAGGTCATCCTAGATTTGGGATCCAATGCAAATGTCCTGCCCAAATATATGTGGCAGAGGATGGGAGAACCTAAGCTAGAATGGTCTACTATACAGTTGTGCATGGCTAACCAACAAAATATCATACCATTGGGGAGCCTATCAAAGATTGTTAGATATCACAGGGGTTAAGGTACGCGTGGAATTCAAAGTAATCCAAATTTTTGAAGATGCGGACCCTTAACCTGCACTCCTCAAACTGGATTGGGATATAGACATGGGAGACATTATCAACTTGAAGAAAAGGAGCATGGTTTTTGAGAATGAAGGTATGAGAGTGATAGTCCCTCAAGACCCAGCAGAAGGAGAACGTATACAGAACTTGTGCGCGAAGAAGACGACGTGGATCATATCTATAAACTAACCGCTTGGGATGAGGATTGGATTAACCCTATAGCTGATGGCGTGCTTTGCTGGGAGAAAGACAGTGAATGCCTCTCTGAATCTTACGGGGAGATTGAAAATTGGCAGAATCGGTTACATGATGTATCTGGGATACGATGTCTTATGATCACAAAGAGCTTCTGGTGTATCTCCTCAAAGGTAAGAGAGCTGCCTTACTTTGATGGTTTTGGTAGTATTAGGGATTTTTCTAGAACATTTGAAGCAGAAGTCCCAAGGGAGCGAAGAATGTGGGCGCTTAACCTAGCCATGCATGTGTGGTGGTGTAAAACTTAGAAGGAGACGTTCCAATATTGGGAGGAATGTCACGAGATGATGATCCTACGGTTTGAACCCCTAGTTCACCTACGCATGGAGACTTCCCTTGGCCAAGGAGACCCGCGCAAGCACATGGTCGCATGGATGGAGGTGTGGCGCAAAAGGACCAAGGATGAGTGGGTCCATCTGTTCATTCATTCCTTGGGGCCAATCCCCACTGCTTAGTATCTGGCTACATCAACGTACCCGCCACTGGGATACCATTAAGGATGATTTTGTGGGGACGTTCGGGTTGATAGGAAAAACTAAGGCATTAGATGAAGCCTTGCAGGATATGGATGCCCTGGTATTTGATGAGTCACACCGTTGTGTGGATTATGGAGCACCAACTTGGGATATGCATATGCAGGATATTGTTAACTGCTGCAATCTATCAATGGAGGAATGTGATGAAGACCCGCGAAATATCACTATCTCGGAATCAGAGAGTGAACGCGCAGTTGCTAGACCCCCACTGCAGACCATCGATGTGACCAAGCCTCTTAAGCTAATGGAAGTAAACATTGGAATAGAATAAAAACCTAAGCTAGCTAAGATTAGGGACTACTGGGATGATGGTACCATTGGGAAAGTCGTGGAGATTCTCACGGAGTACCAGAACCTATTTCCTACAAAATTCTCAAAACTCAAGGGTATTACAGGGGACCTGGGGGTCATGTGTATTACTTTAAAACTAGATGTGCACCCTGTTAAACAACGACCTTACCGATTGAACCCCAAGTATAAGCAGAAAGTCAGGGAAGAAATTAACAAAATGATAGTTGCAAGTATCATCAAGTTGGTAGATTAGTCCAATTGGGTAAGCCCTATGGTGGTCCAGGAGAAAAAGACTAAAGGGGAAATAAGAACCTGTGTTGACCTGTGCAAAATGAATGATGTCTGTGTACATGATCCCTTCCCCATGCCATTCTCTGACGAAATTCTCGATAGTGTGGGCTACCTCTGCCCCCTGCTAGGTGCAGCACTCACCCTGAGCCCACCTTCCTTGTACGCGCAAGTCCAGGCCTGCGTAGAAGTACATTTAGATTTTGATTGGCTTCCACACGAACCACTGTAGGTCCTCCATACATCCCTCTTTAAGGATATCAAGCATAGAGACCACCGGGTGCAACAGCAGCTCATTACAGTGAAGCAAACAATTGTTGAAAAAAACTGCCGAGGTGTCCCACGCACAGGCTGCATGCACCCTTGCCACTACGCAGCAGACTGAGTTGGAATGTCTAATAAGAAGGCTATGCACAGATGTGACAGAAGATATCCTAACATTTGCTATCCCCCAGGCCAATATTGAGGGACTTGTCACAGCCCTTAAGGCTTCTAGGACTAAGATCCAGAATGTCAAGAATGAGATGGAGTAGCATATTGCTGCGTTGCAGGCCAAATTGCAACCGGAAACTCCACCTGAGGTATGAGACCAGTGAGCTGTGATGGTCACCGAAGCCACAAATACCATTACAGCTCAGATCGCTCAAGGCGCAGAATTGCTTGAAATAACTATGCAACTATGGTCTAAGGTGCAACGCGACCCTCTCTTGCGTAAATTTACTCAACAACTATGCTAGAAGGAAGAAGAGTTCGAGCAATTGGAAGCTACAATGACCACTCTGATCCCAACATAACACCTGGCACATCTGTGTGCTAGCCATGCACTCAAATATGACCTAAAATAGCTCCGCCACAAAAATAAGGTTATGAGAGACCACCTCAAGCTGTGGGTTGATGAAGCCCTCAAGATATCTTAGGACATTGATTTTGCAGTAAAACAACTGAATCAAACCCTGGAAAGTGTCATTGTTGCCACTGAAGGCCCAAATTCACAAAATTCGGTAGACATTGCACAAAATGTTGTTGTGCAGAGCGAAGGAGTGTTGCCCCCTCTGGTCGATGCAATCAAGCAGCTTCAGGCAAAGATGCAAACCCCGCGACCATTATGATTCAAGACGAGTCACAAGATTGTGTCGAGGGCCTGTTGGAACAGGGTTCCCTAAGCTGTTTTTTTTATATAATTTTGTAGTACTTGGTCTTGCATAGGGGCTTTGAGATGGCTCAAATCCCCCAATTTTTTGTCATGGGTCAAAGGGTAGACCTAGAGTCTGCAAACCACAGTTTACGGACTATAGGATAGCAAAGACTAGGATGATATAAATAGATAGATAGTTGGGTCTAGAAAGTAAGAAGTAAGAAAGATTGATGATACATACGAACTGTTGAGATCTATTTTGGGTTGTTTTGGGTAAGCACTCCTACTAGTTGTGTGCACGGAGATCCTCAGTCCTGCTATGTGCGGACCCCGCTGGGAATGTGTTTGGGTTGTGACTTGGGTTTGTAATTGGGTTTTTGGATATTAATAGATGTGAACCTATTGAAGTATATTTATGTTATCTAAAGTATTTCTGGTTATTACTAAAGTGCCTCTCTATTATTTGAATAAGATGTGATTGTGTCTGCGATATATGATTTAGTTGCGGTTATAATGTTCTGTGCTGATAATTGTTGATGCGCACGTGGATGTGAATGTGTTGATCATATTTGTTTATGATAGTAGCTATATTTATGGTTACATACTGATTATATTGTTAAAGGATCGATAATAGGTTTTTTTATGTGTGAACCTGAGAGAACTCAATGAGATCTGCCTCAACTACCTACTCTTTCTCATGGCATGGAAACCTGGTTCCAACACCCACCCATACTACTTCAGGTGAGACCTTGGCCTATGAAAGTAGGTCATTTCCGAAAGGGCCAATAGTATAAGGCTTTTTTGGCAAACCTTAACTCTGAACCTGGGTCAGGACCCCTGAAGCCAACACCAATCATTGCTAACATGTACCTCTTTATTTTTTAACAAGCTTGAGGAGGATAACATATGCTTGATGTATAATTCCACCCTTCCGATGAATCCTTCGCTAGGTGATTCTTTAACGAGTCTATCAAAGGTAAAAATCGATCTTGTCATGATGGACAATTTCATTGCTATTTGATGCTTTAATGAGTCTAACGATAGTGAAAACTTGATCCTTTTTCATTTTTAGAGAGTTTGAAAAAGAGACGAAAAGAAAACTCCATAAGTTCTTTTTCATAAAATATTCCCTCAGATCCAAAAAGGTGTAAAATAATACCTGAGAGAACCTCCTAGCCATGTTTGACTAGGGTTTTTCTTTTTCATAAACATAATCTATCCCAGTTCGAAAAAGGGTTAAACTTATACTGAGTAGATGTCGTTTCAATTCCTTTCACGAGCTCGAAAGGACAAGTGCTCGGAAATATTTTAATATTTTGGGAGTTTGAAAAGAGCTCAAATAGAACTCCATGGGGGCTCATTTTTTGTGTTTAACAAAGCTTGAAAAAGAGATAAAAGTGTGCTCTGTGGCTTCAATTTTTCGTAAGTTTTAACGAGTCTGAAAAAGTGATAAAAATGTACTCATATCACCAACTTTCAATTTAATTTACAAGCAGGAAAAGACGAAAAGAACTTAGAATTTTCATGTTTTTATGAGAACTAAAAGAATAGAAAAAGAAGCTCGATATTTTCATGAGTTTAACGAGTCTTGAAAATAGTAACCGAAATGATCTGGAGATAGGTTTCATTTTTATACAAGCTTGAAACAAAGGAAACTATGCTTGAGAGTGGTTTCAATTTTATACAAGCTTGAAACGTAGGAAAATTGTGCTCGATATTGGTTTCATTTTTACACAAGCTTGAAACAAATAAAATTGTGCTTGAGATAAGTTGCAATGCCCCCCAAGCATAACTTGCAAGATCATATGCCCGCTAGCTTCATTTCATTCACTTAAGTATACTGCTGGTTACTAATAGTTGGATGGAATGAAGGCTCATTTACAAGATCAGATGAAAGACTCGAATTAATTAGGAGAGGATTTGTTTCATTTTTTAATGAGCTTGACACATGAAAAGAACTATGCTCATGGAACCTTGTTTCATTTTTTAACGAGCTTGAAACAAGAAAAGGAACTATGCTCATAGGAACCTGTTTCATTTTTTAACGAGGTTGACACAGTAAAAGAACCATCCTCATGACTTGATTCCTTTTTTTAACGAGGTTGACATAGTAAAAGAACTATCCTCAAGACCTGATTCAGTTTTTAACAAGGTTGACATAGTAAAAGAACTATCCTCAAGACCTGATTCATTTTTTAACTAGGTTTACATATTAAAAGAACTATCCTCAATTTCAATTTGTTTTACGAAAATCAATCCTATGAATAAGTATGCTTTCCCTAAGTGTGTTGGTAGCACTTAGAACAATATAAAGAAATATATTTGACCTATTCCTAAAAATGAACAGATAAGGGAAGAAAACCTACTTGTAATCTGTTCACTTTTCCTCATATCCCTTCGTCATTCCATCGCTCTCAATCGAACTGAACTTGCTTGATTAGTACCTGCAATGGAAAATAGAAGACAAAAAATGAAATATATGAAAATGATCTATTCATGTTAAACAAATTGAATCGATTGTATTTGTAAATACACATATAAAATCATTGACACATGCACTAAGAAAGGAACAAATTTATTTATTATGAATTAGAAGGAGAAGTTACAACTAGTTGATCGATTCGATGTCACTCACTATAGCTTTAGTCCCATCTTGATCACACAAGCATCATCACTCCAATAGCATAACATTACATGAATAATGCCTCCAAGAGTTGTGATCTCACTAGCGTAACTCTACTTAATACAGATTCTTACTCTCTTGTGCACTATGATTAGTGCTCTATTTATAAGTAGATGAAGGTATTTTGACATTAATGAAACATTGAATGGATTTTTAAAAAAATGGCTGAAGAGGTTTCCTTATTCATGGGAATAGGATGATAAGAGGTTTAATGGCTCCATGGTGTCGATATTCGAACATATTAGATGAGGTGAAAGCTGGAACAACTTCTAGAAGCCACTATAGGTTGGGAAGATTCCTGGAATCCATTGAACAATTTGCTCCCAGTCGACCAATGCATGATAAAGTGGGCCTAGATCCTCTGCAATGCAGCCTTACATGGGAGTAGATGCTCTGCAAAGCAGTTACTATGGTCTAGGGGTGCATTGATGGCTCAATGGGGCGCTTCAACTAGCATCTAAGCAGTGAAACTTTCATGAAGGAAAACCACCAATGGGATGACTTGTTTAGATCATGTAGCAACTAATTTATAGTATAATAGACCTTAATGGATATTGATATTTATTTTGGGATGATGCAAAAATTGGCATGTAACAATAACTCTTTTTCCTATCCTGTGCTACTTTCAAATTCTTCTTGATTACCTGCATTTCCTATTCCATTTCTGCCAACTTTTATGGTTCAATCAATACCCTATTAACTAGATAACTCCAACTGATGGGAGTATTGAAATTATGCCCATACAAGTCTTCAAATGGAATCATCCTCAATGATTCTTGGTACCCATTGTTGTAGTAAAACTCTACCAGTGGAAGATACTCTTCCCACTTTTGTTTTTGATGCATCACATACATCCTCAACATATCCTTTAGTATCTTGTTGATCCTCTATGTCTGTCCATCTATCTTTAGATGATAAGTTGTGTTGAAGGCCAACTCAGTGCCCAAACCTGCAAACAACTCCTTCCAAAACTTTGAATTGAACTTTGCATCCCTGTCATATGCAATATTCTTTTGGACACCATGCAATCCGACCACATATCTGATGAATACCTGCACTGCATTGCTAGCGTAATATGTAGTCATTACTAGAATTAAGTGTGAAACCTTTGTTAACATGTCCACAACAACCATGATGGAATCATGTTGCCTAGTGGTCTTGGGAAGACCTGTGGTGAAATCCATGGAAATGACCTCCCATTTCTACTCTAGAATCACAATCGATTGTAGTAGCCCACCTATATGCCTACATTTTTCCTTAATCATTTGACAATCCAAACAATTAGCTACAAACTCTGCCAAATCCTTCTTTAGATTTAGAAATAATAGAACCTCTTCACTACAGTCTATGTCTTCTGATCACCTGGGTGACCTAAATATGGTTTCGCATGAAACTCCCTCAAGATCACATTCTTGATCTCAGTATTTTCTGCCACATATATCCTATCTCTAAACCTGACCAATCCATCTATCTTGAGACAGTAGTCCACATCCTGTACACCTGTACCTGTACCTGTACTATGGTGCTCAAAACTGGCCTCACACTCCTCTGTCCATTGAAACTTCTTACCTTTCCTCTACAATGATGTAATAGGATAAGTAATCTAGGAGAAGTTCCTAATGAACCTCCTATAATAACTTGCCAACCCCATTAAATATCTCACCTCATCTAAATTTCTAGGAGCTACCCACTCCATGATGGCCCTTATATTTTCTGGATCTATTGCAACTCCTTCCTTGGAGACAACATGTCCCAAGTAATGTACATCAGCTAGGAAGAAATTTCATTTGTTGAGATTAGCATACAACTGATTCTCTCTCAAAAATATCAACACTATTTCCAAATGCTTGACATGTTCTTCCTCATTTTTAGAATATACCCATATGTCATCAATGAACACAATAACAAACTTGTCCAAATAAGGACGCAAAAATTTTTTCATCAAACACATAAATGTGGCTGGGGTATTAGTCAAACCAAATGGAAATACAAAAAACTCGTAATTCCCATACCTGGTCCTGAATGTGGTCTTGTATATTTCCTCTTCTTTGATGTTTACTTGATGGTATTCAATCTTAGAGAAAATTGTTTCTCCCTTCAACTGATCAAACAAGTCATTAATCCTTCGCAAGAGATACATGTTCTTGATGGTCACTTTGTTCAACTTCCTATACTCAATGCACAATCTAAGAGTTCCATCCTTCTTCATCACAAACAATATCGGTGTGCCCCATGGTAATACACTTGGCATAATGTATCATTTTTCAATCATCTCTTTCAACTGCAACTATAATTCTACCAACTCAAGTGTGCTCATCATGGAAGGTTATTTTGATGCTGGATTTTCCCCTGGTACCAACTCAATAGAAAATTATACCTCCCTGTGAGGGGGCAACTCTGAAATATTTGCAGGAAAAACATCCTGAAACTGTTGTAGAACTGGGTATCTTCTCAAAACATCTGCATCCTCAACTTCATTACCTTTGTCACTCGAAATATGCATTGCAAATAACACACACCCTTTCATACAACTGTGCTTGGCCTGCAAGCCTGTCACCATCCTAATTGATGTGGCTCTCTTCTTTACCTATCGGACCCTTGGTTCCCCATTGTCATCTAAGAACTCAATGGTTTTATCGTAACAATCCACCTTGGTCCCATGAAGGTATATATAGTCCATACCCAGTAGCATGTTATATGATCGCAATGGAAACATGTTCAAGTGTTTTTTTGCAAACATGTCATTCAACTCAAAAGCATAAGCTCAGTACCCAATGGTGAACTCTTTTCTTTGTACCTATATCCAACTACACTAACCAATATTCTACATGAATTTCTTTATTCAAGCCACACTTATCCACCAAGTCAAGACTAACATAGCTATAATTAGATCCAGTCAATAAAAATAGAAATAACTTAATCACAAATCTTACCGTACATCTCAATGATATATGTTTGGTGCTTTTCCTACTTTTTGTCCACGGGTGCATAAATATGATGAATTCTCTGCCCAATAGTCTGTGCCTCATGTGCACTATATATCTAAGGCTTACCTCCCTGATTATGTGGAAAATATCTCTTAAGGTGTTCCTTGCCACATGTCCAACACTCCAACCATCTAGTACCATTACTTCTATGTTGCTGCGATGATCCATGTCCTTTTCTAGTTACATTAAACTTATTTTGTAGTGCCACATTTTATTTCTCCTCTACATTTTGAGGCCTTTCTCATTTTGGCTTCCATTTACCTTTACCTTGTCTTTCCCTTTCCATCCTTTCAAAGATTCATTCTTATGCTTTGACTCTTCATAGAAATGCTTCAATTTCCCAATGACTTCCTCAAGTGATAGAGGTTCATCATACTCAATCTGATCTCTAAATGTTATTGGAAAACCACTAAGGCCTACCTCCCTGATTCTGTTGAATACGAAGAATTCTCTGCCCAACATGCCCAATAGTTTGCGCCTCATGTGTGTTAGACTCCTGTAATTCACAATATCACAAGGTGACTGATTATTTCTCGAGTCTTTCATATTGAAAATATTATTCCATGGTTGTCATTTATTTTCAGGAAAAGAAGCGAAATCTTGACTATCTAGAACATGAAAGGAATCAATCTTCCTTTTCAGTTCAGTGGAAAGGGTAAGGTATTGATGATAACGCTTACTGGTGAGAAAACTTCATTTCTACCCTCATTCATTTCATTTACCCTCTTTCTCCCTTCATTTTTTCCATATTCCAAAGTCCCACACTTCATTTCTTTCAAAACCCATATCTTAGCGCTTTGAATCCCGTTTAAAACCCAAAACCCACATACATAACCTTTCAGGGCTTATTACTTTGTAAATCCCACTTATATTAAAGTCTTAAATTTTAGTGTGATAGCTCTGCCCACCCATTGAAAAATTGTATTATATTACATTATACCATTGTATATTACATATCATATATATATATATTAAACAGCCGCCTAAAAAAATTTGGTAGGACCCTTATCTTTTATCACATACAGGCAATCGCATGCTTCGTTACCATATTCCTTGGTTATCTCTCTAAAACACTGATGTGATATTAAGTGGGACCCTTCCCTGACTACTGCCACGTCACTCCCATCACATATCGCATATCTTACTACCAAGCATTCATCGCTATCCGTCTCTAAATGCGATTTGCAATCGCTAATAATCCCGACCCCACCATTCCACATCACTCTTTTCCCCGCATCGCATCGCAAATAAAATAACTTATCGCATTTCCTCCCACCATTAAATCTTGTGGTCACTGATGCGCGATATCTATCACATCACAAAGATCTTATCGCATCGCAACTTTTTTGGTTTAACCATGTTGCAAACTTGTATCTGGTACCGATTGCGATTTGCTATGTGGTTGGCCCCACCATAACTTTCCTCCACTATAATCCACTCATTTCTATTACTCTCACTAATTCCGCTCCACATCATCAAAACCATCACCCCTCTCGCCACGTCACTTTTTCATTTTGCATTGAATTTTCGATCCCGTTCCTCATAACGTAAATCTTAAAACATGTGATGTGCAATATTGACATGGATGCAATAAATTTCAAAGCTAAAACCTCCATAATTTCAAGTCCGGGTGTATGAGCTTTATACGTTGTTTCATAAAGAAATAAATAACATGGCAGAAGGACTCGAGTCGGACCTAAGAAGGAGAAAAATGTCAAAGTAATACGGAATATCACGGTAGTGAAGAGATAGACAGAAACAATCAAGTCGGGCAAAGGCGTTTGTCAAAGATTATTATGTTATAACTGCAAGAACATAAAGGGCAGTGAACACATTAGCATAGCTACTGACCCACAAAAGACACCAGCACTTCATCAATATGATAATCTAGTGACTATTTTATGAAGAGGAAGATCCAAAATGTTAGTGCCCTCCTTGCCTCTTCGGCATTAGACAAAGCTTATTTATGATCGGTTCACAATTAATAACGGACTTCTACAACCATATTCTTGGCCAGAAGTATCTTGTCACCACCTTTGTGGTTCCACTTGTCAAATTTTTACTCCATATTAGCCTCTTCATGATCCCAAGAGGCAATTCCTTCCTTATTCTATAATAAATAATGGACTGCTAAAGCCACTATTATGACCAGGCTCATCTTATCACTGCCTCCATGATTCCACTTGTCTAGTTTCTGCTTAAATGTAATCACTGTAGTAGACAGATTAATCGACATAATTTTTTGTATAAATACTACATGTATTATCAGTATCAGGGAGGCTCAAAAAGGGAAAAATCCATTGTAATAGACTCTACTGGTTGTAAACACTCTCGTTGGATGAATGAAAGATGATGTTGTTTTCTAGATTCTTGTGTCATGTTCAGTGGTGAAGTGCACCTTTTCTCGTAATATGTCATCTCTAGTTTTACATATTGTTGTTATTTCTTTACTGAGGATAGAAAATCGTGTGTAGGATTTACCATGTGGTACACTACTCAGCCTTGAAACAATAAATTATGTTTTCCTCTAAGAGCATAATGTAGAATTTAGAGACGATCTGCTCAGCATTCCCGTTGAACCTTAATCTCCTCCTCCTTTCCATTTCATAAGTTTTTAAGATCCATTGACATTGCTAGCTTTCCTGGTTTCACCTTACTTCAGTTATTCATCCATCTAAATTTTTTTACACATGCTTGACTCCATAGCCCAATGGCCCTCTTCTACTGCCTCAAACACATATTTTCAAAAAAAAACCTATGCACTTATAGCTAGCCTAAAAACCCCCCCATATACAAATTTATATCTAACAGAGAGAGCCCTCTCTGAGTCTATGAATGCTAGGTCCTAGACTCCAAAATAGTTTGATGTTGCCCCTGTAGTTTTGTCTTCAGCCTTTAGAATTTACTGGGTGCTAACATAATGGTGACCATACTGGGGATGAAATTTATCTTCCTCAGGAATAACATCAAAGTTCAAATCTAATTACTGACTGTGGACAGTGACCAGACACAAGAAGTCTGAATTATTCACCTGATGACTCCATGATTCAAGGAACCCAACTTTTTAGCATTCATGGAAACTCCACAACATGCTGACCAAATTTTCTACTAAACAATATGACAAGGTTTATGGCGGACTTATTATCTTGTAAATATTTAAATGCGGTCAGGAATCAGTTATCAGAATTTTAGCTTGATGAATATTTTCTAGAGGCTGCCTTTCTCATTTTGAAATCAAGCAAATTTAGTCCTGAAGCTAAAACATGTTTTATGGAGGTAGTTTTTAAACAATACGAAAATTGCATTGAACATTTGAATTCTCAAGTTTAGTCATATAATTTCCGAGATCCTAAAGAATTATTGGAAAATATTCATTCTCCAAAGAAAGAGGAAATTGCACTACCTCTTGACTTAAATATTAAGGAGGATTATTCTTTCGAGTACAAAACTAAAGATGTGGTTTCAAGGTTCAACACTAAGGACACAACTGATCAACTAGTCATTGAAGGCATAGAAGCAAATATCATACATCATGATTTTAGTGATCATATAGCAGATTATATGGAGGTTCCTCTTAGCTAAGGTCTTCAAACATGTATTCTCAGGATAAAAAGCATCAGCATTTGCCATTACATATTATAACTTTGGTTATGAGGACACATAATCAAGTTATACTTCTGATTTTCCTGACAAATAGTCAAGTTGTCCATTTGTTTTAGTTGCTACTTGACTATTTGCATTGACATTATTGTATTATTTAGAACAGAAGTAATTTTAGTAGCATAGCGTAGGTAGGCGTTTAAATAAGCTCAATAATCTAAGCATCATTCCAGCTTTAGTTTCAAATTTCTTTCTATTTTTCATCACAAGTATATTCCAGACTTTGGTTTGCAGAGAGCGTTGATTTCAGCTTGAAGGTTTTTCAGCCACGGATGGTTTCTGTAGCAGATTCAGTTGCAGACTTGGGATCAGCCCAATGGATCAAGTGACTAGTCTAAAATGTCCTTGACGCCTCCTGAAGGAGCTACCATCCCCATCCGGAGCCACTGTTAGACTCCTATAATTCACAGTAACACAAGGTGACTAATTACTTCTCGGGTGTTTCATATTAAAAATAATATTCCATGGCTGTCATTTATTTTCAAGAAAAGAAGGGAAATCCTGACTATCTAGAACATCAAAGGAATAAATATGCCTTTTCAGTTCAATAGAAAGGGTAAAGTATTGATGATAACATTTAATGGTGAGAAAACTTCATTTATGCCCTCATTCATCTCATTTACCCTCTTTCGCCCTTCATTTTTTCCATATTCCAAATCCCCATGCTTCATTTCTTTCAAAACCCATAGTTTAGAACTTTGAATCCCGTTTAAACCCCAAAACCCACATACATAACCTTTCAAGACTTATTACTTTACAAACCCCACTTATATTAAAGTCCAAAATTTTAGTGTGATAGCTCCACCCACCCATCGAACAGTCATATTATATTACATTATACCATTATATATATATATATATATATATATATATATATATATATATATATATATTTATATATATATATATATATAAATATATATTTATATATATATATATATAACCGCCACCTAAAACCTTTGGTAGGACCGTCACCTTTTATCACATACTAGCAATCGCATGCTCTGTTACCATATTCATTGGTTATCGCTCCAAAACACCGATGTGATATTAAGTGGGACCCTTCCCTGACTACCACCACATCACTCCCATCGCATATCGCATATCTTACTGCCAAGAATTCATCGCTATCCATCTCCAAATGTAATTTGCAATCTTCGATAATCCTGACCCCACCATTCCACATTACCCTTTTCCCCGCACCGCATCGCAAATAAAATAACTTATCACATTTCCACCCACTATTAAATCTTGCAATTGTCGATGCATGATATCTATCATATCGCATCACAAATTTGTTGGTTTAACCATGTTGCAAACTAGTTTCTAGTCCCAATTTCAATTTGCGATGTGGTTGGCCCCATCATAAATCTCCTCCGCTATACTCTGCTCATTGCTATTAATCCCGCTAATTCTACTTCACATCATCAAAACCATCACCCCTCCCACCATGTCAAATCCGCACTTCACATCGCTTCGTCGATCCCGTTCCTCATAACATAAATCTTAAAACATGTGATGTGCGATATTGACATGGATGCAATAAATTTCAAAGCTAAAACCTTCATAATTTCAACTCTGAGTGTATGGGATTTTTACGTCATTTCACAAAGAAAGAGCTAACACGACAGAAGGAATCGGGTAGGACCTGACAAGGAGAAAAAGGGAAAAGTAATGCGGAACGTCACAGTAGTGAAGAGATAGATAGAAAGGGTCAAGTCAAGCAAATGCATTTGTCAAATTTTATTATGTTATAATTGCAAGAATAGAAAGTGCAGCGAACACATTAGCACAATTACTCACCCACAAGAGACACCAGCACTTCATCAATTTGATATTCCACCGACTGTTTTCTGAAGAGGAAGAGAAAAAAATGTCAGAGCCCTCCTTGCCTCTTCAAGTTCAGAAAAATCCGAATTCTGATCGGTTCACAATTAATAATAGACTGCTACATCCATCTTCTTGGCCAAAGGTATCTTTTCACCACCTACATGGTTCCACTTGTCAAATTTTTACTCCATCTTAGCCTCTTCATGATCCCAAGAGGTAATTCCTTCATTATTTTGTAATAAATAACGGACTGATAAATCCATTGTTATGACTAGCTTCATCTTATCACTACCTGCATGATTCCACTTGTCCGGTTTCTTCTTGAATGTAATCACTGCAGTAGACAGAGGAACCGACTTAAGTTTTTGTATAAATATTGCATGTATAGCAATATCAGGGGGGCCCGAAAAGGGAAAAAACCATTGTAATAGACTATATTGGTTGTAAACACTCTCGTTGGATGAATGAAATATGATGTTGTTTTCCAGATTCTTGTGTCATGTTTTGTGGTGAAGTTTACCTTTTCTCGTAATTTGTCATCTCTAGTTTTACATATTGTTGCTCTTTCTTTACTGTGGATAGAAAATTGTGTGTAGAATTTACCATGGGGTACCCTGCTCAGTCTTGAAATAGTACGTTATTTTTTCCTCTAAGACCGTAATGCAGATTTCAGAGATGTTCTACTTTTCATTCCCATTGAACCTTAATCTCCTCCTCCTTTCCATTTCATAAGCCGTTAAGATCCATTGACATGGCTAGCTTACTTGGTTACACCTGATCTCAGTTATTCATCCATCTGAATTTGTTTACACCTATTTGACTCCATAGTCGAATGGCCCTCCTCTGTTGCCTCAAACACATATTTTCAAACAAACCCCTATGCACTAATATCTAGCATAAAATTCCCCCCATAATCAAAGCTACATCTAACAGAGAGAGCCCCCTCTAAGTCTAGGAAGGCTAGGTCCTAGACTCCAAAGCAGTTTGATGTAGCCCCTGTAGTTATTTCTTTAGCCTTCGTAATTTATTGGGTGCTAACGATGTGCACTACATATATGAGGCCTACCTCCCTGATTCTATGGAAATCTCTCCTAAGGTGTTCCTCACCACATGTCCAGCACTCCAACCATCCAATACCATTACTTCTATGTTTCTGTTATGATCCATGTCCTTTTCTAGTTGCATTAAACTTATTTTGTGGTGCCACATTTTATTTCTCCTCTGCATTATGAGGCCTTTCTCTTTTCAGCTGCCATTTACCTTTACCTTTGTATTTCGCTTTCCATCCTTGCAAATATTCATTCTTATGCTTTAACTCTTCATATAAATGCTTCAATTTCCCAATGACTTCCTCAAGTGATCGAGGCTCACCATACTCAATCCAATCTCTAAATTTTAGGTCCCTATATTACTAGTGTAGTCCCTTATTGTTGTTAGTGTAGCCCCCTTATTTTTATTGTTGTACCCCTGTAACCCTATATTGTTATTATTGTGCCCTTACAATATTATTGTTAGGTCGACTAGGATTATATTGTGACCCCATGGACTCCTATATATAGAAGGAGATTTTGTCATTTGTATCATCCAAGGATTGTTAATTTATGTAATGTAAAGGAGGTTTTCCCCTCGAAGTGGCTTATTTCTAAGGCGTTGATCTCTCTTTTCTTCTATTTTTTGACCTAGTTTCATAACATTTGGTATAAGAGCTTTGGATAGTAGGGTTTCGCTGCTCCAAACAGGTCATCGTTGCATGTTCGGTATAACGTTTTTTCTACAAAGGTTCAAAAGCTGTAATTTTTACAAAGTGAATTTGAAATCCTGAGGAACGTCGTGTAAACATTTCAGATCTTGGATCGCAATATTTTCAGAGATATGATCTATGGAAGTTAGGGTTTTTCCAGGCTCCTTAATCTCACCTAAACAGGTCATCATGGAATTTTTGCTATAGCTTTTTTTCTATGA
Source organism: Pinus albicaulis (assembly GCA_034641835.2). Classification (NCBI taxonomy): domain Eukaryota; kingdom Viridiplantae; phylum Streptophyta; class Pinopsida; order Pinales; family Pinaceae; genus Pinus; species Pinus albicaulis. Next base: position 1,364,060 of record MU968381.1, read on the forward strand.
AGGTTCAAAACTAAAATATTTATAGAGAAAAGCCAAATTCTTGAGGAAAGTCGTGTAAAAATTTTAGATATTGATTCGCAATATTTTCGGAGATATGATCTGTGGAAGTTAGGGTTTTTTTTCAAGCTCCCGAATTTCATCTCAAAGAGGTGACCGTGGGAAAATCATCATAACTCTCTCTTTGAGCATTGGATTGGAATTCTGTAAAAATTGGTCGCAATTACATGGACTGTATTTTCCTTTGTATCAATTTGAAATCTGAAGGAGGAAACAGTGACACGTGGAACATCGTACAAGTTCGCTCTACTAAACCAGTCCATAATTAGGTCATTGTGGGAGATTGGGCACAGTTTTGCCTTGAAGAATCCAAATCAGGTCAGACCTATGGCATTCAAAAGAAGATTCATAGGGATACTACAGGACTAAATTTCAGATATCCAAGTTCCTAAATCACAGAGATAATTCACTTTCAATATCAAGCTCCTCAAAAGAAAGAAAAATGTGTGTATTTTTCTTCCGACTTTCATAAGTCTTCTTCGAAGAATCAGTTTGAATTTATTCGAAGGGAATATTGTAGAATATGTATCAGGATTGGGTTCTAAAATTCCCCCTAAAAATAATTCAACACCCATTAAAAATTCATAAGGCTCTACTATGACTCATGAAGATGAAGAAATGCAACATGACATATCAAAATTACAAGAGCAAGTGCACCAAATTTCTCTCTCAGAAAGATCAACAAAAAATGAAATGGAAGTTTTGAAGAAAGGTGTGGAAGCTAAGATGGACGATTTGAAGAATGGCATGGATGGCATGGAAGCTGGAATGAAAGCTAAGATGGATGACATGGAAGAAAAAATGGAAAACATGAAGAATGATCTAAAAGCAAACATGGACGGTTTTACAAAGTTGATACAAGAAATTTTTCCTAATTGCGAAAAGATAGTAGAGTAAACTCATGATGAGAACAAAATAAATGTTAATCGTGATTTCATAAACTCTAATGTTGGATGGAAGACCCACCATATTCCAAAGATCGATATGAGGAATTTTGATGGCAAGGATCCTGTAACATGGATACTACAGATGGAGCAATATTTTGATCTCAATAATGTGCAAAACACACAAAAGGTACACATTGCAACTTTATTTTTAGAAAAAAATACATTTGTATGGTATCGATGGCTCTGTTCCTGTAAAAAAATTGTCACTTGGTCAATTTTTACGGAGGATATGATAGCACATTATGAGGATACAAATAGCAACACTTGTTTTATCCAATTGATAAATCTCAAACAAAATGGTTCAGTGGTGGAGCACATTGAGGACTTCCAAAAATTGAATATAAGGGTAACGCATATTCCATAGGAACAAAGGATTGATGTATTCATAGGGAATTTAAAGGATAGCATCCAACATGAGGTTCGCGTTTGGGAACCTAATTCTTTGGAGAAGGCATTCAAGTTGGCAAGAAAATTTGAATCTCAAATTATGGCGACGAGGAAGCCTACCACTCACATCTATAATTATGGAAGTGTTGCTACTCCTAGATTTTCACAACCTACAAGGTTTAAACAAAAAAAATTGAAAGAAAAAAGAGCAAAAGGGCTTTTCTACTGTTGTGATAGAAAATACACTAAAGGTCATAAGTGTGCTGAGAAGAAATTATTTTACATAGATTCTGAAGAGGAGGAAGAAAATGAAAAAGAAACTTCAAAAGAAGAGGATATACACTAGGAACCAGCTCTAGAAGAAGAAGAAATGAGTCCGACGATATCATGTAATGCATTGGCAGGAATTACCACTCCTCAAAATCTCAATATAGAAGGATATATCAAGAATAAAAAGGTAATAGTGTTGATTGATTTGAGTAGTACCCATAATTTTATTCATTGTAAGGTAGCCAAGGAATTGAATTGTTTCCTATACCCAACACCAGAATGTCAAGTGATGGTTTCAAATGGAGGAACTATAAATTTATATGGGAAATGCCGTAATATCAAGTTAACAATGGGGGAATATGTATTGAATTGTTCAATGCTTTCCATTCCAATGGGACATGCTGATGTTGTACTAGGAGTACAATGGTTAAAATCTTTGGGGAGGGTAGCTTTTAATCTTCAAGAAATTTTCTTGAAATGTTTTTTATAAGGAAATGAAGTTGAATTATAGGGTATCATAGGGAAACTGGGAAAGATAATAAGCTCTAATGTCATGACAAAGCTTCTGAAGAAAGAACAACGAGGCATAATTTCACAATTATGCTCACTAGAAGTTCCAACATCGAAATCATCTATTTCTCCAGATCTCTAAAAAGACTTAGACAATCATTCCAAGGTGTTTGAAACTCCCAAAGGACTCCCACCTATTCGTGATCATGATCATGCTATTCATTTGATTCTAGGAAGTCTTCCTCTAAACATCAGGCCTTATAGATATCCTTATGTACAAAAGAGAAAAATTGAACATATGGTTGTAGAAATGTTAGAGGCTGGTATAATTCAACCTAGTCAAATTTCTTTCTCTGCTCCAGTAGTATTGGTGCATAAGAAGGATGCATCATGGTGCATATGTCTGGATTATAGGGACCTCAATAAGCTCACTATTAAAGATAAATTTCCCATTCCTGTGATTGATGAATTATTGGATGAATTACATGGAGAAATTTATTTTACCAAGTTGGATCTTTGTTCAGGATATCATCAAATTAGAATGAAGACTAAAGATATTTCAAAAACAACATTTCAAACTCATGAGGGTCATCCTGAATTTTTTTTCATGCCTTTTGGCCTTACCAATGTGCCTTCTACATTTCAAGGGTTGATGAATTCCATTTTCAAACCCTTCCTTAGAAAATTTGTGCTAGTATATTTTGATGATATACTAATCTACATCAGGTCTTGGAAGGATCATGTTCAACATGTTGACAAGGTGCTCAAACTATTGGAGGAGAAACAATTATATGAAAAAACATCCAAATGTTTCTTTGGAGAACAAGAGTTGGAATATATGGGCCATATTGTATCTCACAAGGGTGTTAAGGTAGACCCTAACAAAATTAAATCCATTAAGGAATGGAAATTCCCCACAACCATAAAGCATTTGTAAGGATTTCTTAGGTTAACAGGGTCTAATCACAAGTTTGTTAAGAATTATGGAAGAATAGAAGCACCTCTAACAACATTATTGAAGAAATATGCATTTTCATGGACTCCTAAAGAAACTAAGGCCTTTTAACATCTTAAAGAGGCAATGTGCCTAGCATCAGTCTTAGCTATGCCAGACTTCACAAAAACCTTTATCATGGAATGTGATGCCTGAGGAAATGGAATTGGTTTTGTTTTAATGCAAGAAGGAATACCCCTTGCTTTTGAAATTCGTACAATCAAATTAAAGTATTTACATAAAGCTATTTGTGAGAAGGAAATGTTAGCAATATTGCATGCACTAAAGAAATGGCGACCTTACCTAATGGGAAGACACTTTAAGGTAAAAACCAATCATGATAGTGTTAAACACTCTTTGAAACAAAGACTATCTTCAGAAGAGCAACAAACATGGGTCACAAATATGTTGGGTTATGACTTTGAAATCATCTACAGAAAAGGGAAGCTAAATGTTGTTGCAAATGCACTCTCAAGAAATAATGAAGAGGTGGAAGCATTTATTTGTGCCATTTCTATTATCCAACCAGATTGGATAACTGAAGCAAGGGATGAATGGAAGAAGGACGAAGAAGTGTGGACACTCATTCAAAATTTGCATCAAGATCCTAGTACATCTAATACATTTAGTTGGAAAAATGATTCCTTATGGTACAAAGATAGCTTATATCTTTTTAATAATTCTCAACTAAAACAAAATATTCTTTTGGAATTGCACACGTCTCCTTTAGGTGGACACTCGGGATTTTTAAAAACTTACCATAGGGTGAAGAAATAATTTTTTTGAGATGGCCTTAAATCTGATATTCAAAATTTTGTGGTGGAATGTTTGGTTTGCCAACAAAATAAAGTTGAGACAATTAAGACCCCAGGTCTTCTACAACCTTTATCCATTCCAAGTCAAAGTTGGGAGGAGATTTCAATGGATTTTATCACAGTTTTACATAATTCCAAAGGAAAGAGTGTCATCATGGTGGTATTTTATAGAATTTCCAAGTATGCACACTTCTATGCATTATCTCATCCATTTAAATCAAGTACAGTTGCTACTACATTTATGGAAACAATTAAAAAGCTACATGGATACCCAAAGATTATTGTAAGCAACAAAGATCCCATTTTTACTAGAAATTTTTGGATGAAATTATTTTCTTGTTTGGGTACTCAACTAGCTCATAGCTCATCTTATCATCCTCAATTCGATGGTCAAAGTGAGATAGTGAATAAATGTTTGGAAGGATGTCTTCATTTTTTTGTATTTTATAAACAAACACAATGGATCAAGTGGTTACCTCTCGTTCAATGGTGGTATAACACTTCCTTCCATACTGTAGCAAAAATTACCACCATTTATTGCACTTTATGGATATCATCCACCATCCATCACATCATCTTTAAGAGAAAATTATACGGTTCAAGCAATGGAAGATCACATCGAGCATCAACAAGAAGTTCTCCAACTCTTAAAGGATAACCTAGATTTGGCACAAAATTGAATGAAAAAATAGGTAGATCAACATCGCAGGGAGAGAAGTTTTGATGTAGGAGAGTGGGTATTTTTACGACTACAACCATACAAACAAATGTCCCTCAAGAAAACTAATAAGCATAATAAATTATTGCCAAATTACTATGGTCCTTACAAGGTGTTGCAAAAGATTGGTACTATTTCATACAAATTGGAGCTTCATGCTTCTTCACGAGTGCATTCGATTTGCCATGTTTCATTCTTAAAGAAGGTTATAGGTGAAAAAATTCCAGTTCAAACAATATTGTCAGAACTTGATGAGGAAGTAAAAATCATACTCGAACCTAAAGCAGTCATGGAAACAAGAACTCGATAGCTACGAAATCGATCAATTTCAAAGTATCTCATCAAGTGGAAGAACTTACCCACTGAAGATTATACATGGGAGGATGAGAATTTTATATAGAAGCACCCATAGCTACTCAAGCATTGAGGACAACACTTTTTTGAAGGAGAGTGGCATGTTAGGTCCCTATATTACTAGTGTAGACCCTTATTGTTGTTACTGTAGCCCCCTTATTGTTATTATTGTACCCTTATAACCCCAATATTCTTATTATTGGGCCCTTACATTATTATTGTTATGTCAGATAGGATTATGTTGTGACCCCATGGACTCCTATATATAGAAGGAGGTTTTGTCATTTGTATCATCCAAGAATTGTTCATTTACATAATGTAGGTTTCCCCCTCAAAGTCGCTTATTTCTAAGGTGTTGATATCTCTTTTCTTCTATTTTTGGAGCTAGTTTCATAACAAATATGAATAATTCTCTACCCAACATGCCCAAAAACATGTGCCTCATGTGCACTATATATCTAAGTCCTACCTCCATGATTCGGCGAAAAATCTCTCCTAAGGTGTTCCTCACCACATGTCCATCACTCCAACCATCCAATACCATTACTTCTATGTTTCTATTATGATCCATGCTCTTTTCTATTTGCATTAAACTTATTTTGTGGTGCCACATTTTATTTCTCCTCTGCATTATGATGCCTTTCTATTTTCGGCTGCCATTTACCTTTACCTTTCTCTTTTCCTTTCCATCCTTGCAAAGATTCATTCTTATGCTTTGACTGTTCATAGAAATGCTTCAATTTCCCAATGACTTCCTCAAGTGATCAAGGCTCATCATACTCAATCCGATCTCTAAATGTTGTTAAAAAACCAGTGAAAAATAATTTAACTTTATCCTTCTCATATTTAAGATATGGTACATGACCCCATATTTAGCTCATAAAATTATTTGGCCTTATTGTTTTAATACCTCTCTGAAAAATAATTCTTCCTGGAAATCCTCTTGAACTCATGCCAACTCAAGTCCGCTATCCTGATGTCTCTGATCCACTTCACATCTTCCCACTAAATTTATGCCTTACCTTTCTGGATGATGATAAAAATTATGGCCTTAATTTTATCTGTGTACTCATGCAACTCAAAGAGTTTGTTCATCCCAAGTGTCCAAGTGTAGTATACTTAGGGGGGATAATATAGGGTACAGAGGGAGGTACCCAAGGGAATAATATGATGTAATAATGTAAGAATCATAAATAAATGGACCATATTTAATCAATAATGTAGGTTAACCAATTTATTTATTAACCATGGCCCATTTGTTTATCATTCCTACATTACTAAATCATATTATTCCCTTGGGTACCTCCCTCTGTACCCTATACTACACCAAAATTCTACATATTCTAGTTTCTTCAAATCTCCATCAAAAGTAGGTGGCTTTTGTTTCTTAAATTCATCTGGAAAATATCCCCTGTCACTCCTCCTATAAGGATGATAACGATGAAGATCATGATCTCTATCAGAACCAGAACTAGAATTGTACCTATACTCATCACCCCTCCTATCAGGAGTGTCCAACAACCTTCCATCTCTTACTATGTCACCTCTATCCGACCTATGTCTACTAGGATGCCTACTGCCATATGCCCCATTTGTTTTATCCGCCTACCCATGGCTAATCTGAAGTGTCCCTTGCCGCTGCAATTCTGAAAAGCTCTTAAGAAGTATTGGATTAACCTCGCGTGTTTCTCTTGTTCTTGTATGATCATGTCATTGTATTCCTTAAAAATACTTATTTATTCTTTCAATATTCTTAATGTGTCTTCCAAATCAGAAGATTTCCCACCACACTACTCATCTGATTCATAGGGAGATTCTATGTATTCTACCATCTTACTATTCATTTTTATCTCTTTCCTACAAGGCATAATATTCCATCTAAACCAAATCGTAATAAACCAACATACCTTAGTATTTTTTGGGGAGGATACCCCATCTGCAAGATCATCTAAATCATCATGATACGTGTTCAAACATAATCATAACAACATATAGACACTAACTATACCTACACATAGCATCATTCTAGCTAGAGTCCAGTCATCACCACATGAACATATCACTACACATATCATGACCTCATGCATGACGACATCGACCATACCAATGTACATGGAAAATACACAATCATAAACATAGACAATACACAATCGTACACACAGACAATGAAAAAGCATAAACATGGACAATACACAAGTGTAGACACTGACAATACACACACATAAACACATGTAATCGAAAAAAATGAACAATACTTGTAACAACAGGTAGAAACATGTAACCAAGCATACAAGAATGATACATGTAGCAACATACAACAACATGTAACCAATCATACACTCATGACGACACGCTTCCCATCAACAACATCCTCTTCCACATGACGACATCACTACAACCACGACTAAAACCATGCATATGAAACCAGCAAATAGACCACCAGGATTATTAGTACACATGCAACCGACATGAATGCATGACCAACACACACCTCCCATCAAGTCCAAGGGGTGAATGATGGTCTGATACCACTCTGTAACACCCTCCTCCCACATCTACCCAGGTAATCATCCAACAGGGGTAAACATGTGACAAGAGGCTACTATGATCATATTCAACCTCCTAGGTGACCTTAAGGAAGTGGAATCGATGGAAACACATAATGCATCCCTTCCACGTCAGAAACAAAAATCCTAGGAACCATCCCAACAACTCAGTTGACTGGACCCTAGGTCCCACTGAGTTTTTAACCCACTTAACCCCTGGCTACTCCCACAATATAGGCATGGGTGCAAATGGAAGGCTCTGGATGCTCCAATGACATAGGAATGCATGCATCCAAGGACTAAATTTCCCAAACCTTTTGGCTGCATCCATGGTATTTAAGGAAATTTTTCAGGCCTAGAGCCCAGGCCACTACCGAGAACTTAATGACAAGATGAAACATGAAATATATCAACGAAACAATGGTGAAAAATCAAATACTAGAATAAGGACTTGAATTGACCCCTATTATCCATGATAGGCATTTCGTCAAACATGTCACAAGTATTTAATCTATAGGTTTAAATAAAATATATGAACATAGGGGTCTCATACTTATCTGAGAATCACTAAGAAGAAGTTTTCCCTTACATCATTAGCTGCAGTATCATCTATTAGCTCATAGATACATTTCTTATTCATTTACAAATAAAAATATGAGGTGATCCATACATCATCACTGTCAGAATACATGCTCATGGCTAGGAAATAACAACATAAATATCATGAATAAACCAGCCATAAGATCCACATATAATCCAATACATTTACAAATAAAAGTCCAAGGAAATGAACTTCTCATTAAAGAATGTAAAAACCAACAAGAGATGGGACTACCATGTTCCATCTGACCATATATTGGTTGAGCCAAATCTCTCTTCCTCTAATCACCCTTGTCTCATATTCCAAGAATGAATGTGGGACTCATAACCAACCAAAAAGAACCAAACAAGCATGGATTCTACCAGAGTTCTCCAACTACATTGTGAGGAATTTTATGGAATCCTAGTCTCTCATTCTTTACCATAATCCAAAGTTTGATCGAGGTATCACAAGGACCTACATTGAGACCCACTCTCCAAGCTTTACCTTACATCCCATCTTGGGACTACTAGACCCAATGGAGAGAAATCCACCTCTTGGCTTTACCGTATATCCCGCCATTCACTGGGAAGGATTCGTAGGCCCACCAGGGCACACAATATTAGCTTTACCACAACCCATAGTCTGGTTTAGGGGTCACTAGTCCAGTGGCTTTACCATAATCCACTGTTTGGTTCAGGGATCACTAGGCCATGTGTTTGTAATTTAGGAGATCCACCTCACTAAGCTTTGAATCCATCTGGAAATCTAGCTCAACCAAAGCATGAGGACCCATCTTATCAAGGCTATCTGGAAATGGAAAGGCTAGGTTGAAAATACTATCACACCTGGAAAAACCCATGCCATGATAGGAAAGAACCGCATGCAATACGATGCATGCCAAATCTAGTAATGAAATCACACATGCAAATAAATACCTACAAATAATCTTGATGTAGTTGCTTGATCCTACTTTTCCTTGCTTTCTCCTTCCTTCCTCTTGCCTCCTTTTCCTTTCTTGATCCAATTCCAAAGTGGTCCAAGAAAACTTGAAGTGTCCAAGAGAGAGAGAGAGAATAATGAGAGAGCTCCAAGACTGAACTGACAAAAGGTACTAGTTGATCCTCATAAGCCTTTTGATTGATGAGGCCTATATTTTCTTCATTTTCCATTATTTTCATTCATTTTCCTCCTCACATGAAACCTATGACCTTTTACCTCCCTTTTCTCCTAATTTCCCTTATTTTTATTAATAAATGTGCCAAAATTTTAATTTTTCATTTGTCAATTTCCTTAGCCAAAATAAACCAAATTAACACCCATTAGGATTTTCTTTCCCAACATTCAGCGTGGAATAAGTGTCCCATCATTCTTTTTTATTATTTTCAACTTTTATTACATGGAATTTTCACCAGGGTTGTTACAAATGTTGTCCAATTTATCATGGGAAGGTTCTTCAGGTGCATTTGGGTACTTTATGCTCCACTCATATATATGAGATCAAATTATAAGGATGTCAATTTAATCAACATTCATATTCCTTTTAACTCACTTAGCATATTGGGAATTGTATCAATTACTTAATGCAGAGTCATTATTTCATTGTAGACTAAACCCATAACTTCTTGAAGCACGTTCACTTCTTCAAGAATCTGTGCCTAAAAATATGCACCCTCAGATTATGTGATCAATAGGGTTTGACTTTTTGTTTTTAGTTACACATTTGTTTGCTCCAAGATGGCCAATTTTTCTTTCAAATCTTCAACTTCTTTTGATAATTAGTCTATGTTTCTCTATGTGGGAGTTGCAAAAGTAGTTTTGGTAGAAGCTATCACTCTAGAATTCATTGTAGTGGCTGTCATTATCTCACTTTATGTAGTGACTGATATTATAGGTTTTCCTATATTCTTGGCCAAACATTTAACATGTTCAAAAGTAAGCCCAGGTACATCGAATAATACTTCCTCTTCTCCCACTATCATGCCTAATTCCTGAGATGGGAAATTTCCACCAGTGATAGGAGTGGGTGGTGATACATTCAAGGTAGGAAACTCTACCTATATTTTCAATTTTTTCGATCTGCTATCTTCTATTACCTTTTATGCATGCTTTGTATCGATGAAATATTGTTCAAGCTACTCTACTAGTGCTTATTCCTACATTTTGGCTTCCTCTTCTTCCTTTATTTTCTTGTATTCCTCTTCTTTACTATTTTGTTCTTCTTCCTCTTTTCACTTCTTGTTTGCATCTTCTCCTCTCTTATTTACAGCTTTTGCATTCTCTCTTTTGATATCTTCCCATTTCTTATTTACCTCTTCTTTCTTTTTCCTATTTTCTTCCTCTTCTTCTTTTCTTCTTATCGCTTCCTCCTCTTGTTGTTTTCTCATTTCCTCCTCTTATTGCATTTTTTTAGCTTCTTATTTAGCCCTTTTTCCCCTGGGATTTTCCTTGTTGGCTTCCTACCGCTGATTTATTTTAATAATATCCTTCGTCACTTCCAAGATCATGATATCTTGGGTGTCATGCTCTAATTTTTCTCCATTGTCAACTTGAATAGTTGATTTCAGTGCCTTGGAAGAGTTGTAAAAAAAATTACCTTATCTTCCTCTTCATCAGTGGCTAAATTATATATCCAACTATAGACAATTGCTTTGCAATTTCCCATGGTGATTCTTCTTAGGTCATATCTAAGAAAACTAAATTCATGAAATCCTAATCATCGTAATTCTTCAGCTTCTAATTTTTCCTCCTTGAAACTTTTAATGGACTAAGCCCCAATATCTAATGGGAATATAGGTTTTGGGGCCTTCTTGGATTTGACCAAGATCTGGAAAATCTAGTAGTGAGTTGGTAAGAAACCTCCTGTAACACTACTTTGTCTGTAATGAATGTAGGAAGAACATGTGGAGGTTTTTAATAGTCGTAGACTTTGAGGTAAGTTTAATCACCTAGAGGAAACCAATATGCAATATCATGTAGAGAAAATTTGGATCTATCAGACATGCATGGAGGATCTATGCCAAAACGTAAATGATATAAGGGAGAAGTTAAGTATTCAACAATATTTTCATATATTCCCATATAAACTGAGCTCCAAAAACTCTTAAAATAAATATGCACATGTAGTTCTTAATCAGGACCCTAATTCAAACCTAGTCCTTCAAAATCACATTTTTCACACAAAGCATCCAAGTAATATTACATATAGAATTATGAGTACCCCATCTCTGGTGTATTCTTTACTTCTTGGGCATTAGTTTTAATGGAGGATTCCAACATGTTTTCCTAGTTGAATATGGTTCCTTTAGTGGCACATGCATGAATAAATGGAGCCCAACTCTCTTGAAAGGTCTCCCTGCTTGATTTCCCATAAAGTCTATTTAGCATAGTAGCTAGAATTTGATAAAATTTCCTGAGCAATTTAATATTGTAAAACCCATATTCTCTCTACCTAAAATTTCTTGGATCCTTCCACCATGATTTCAAGATATCTTTAACCAATACATTAAACCCCTGAACCACATAATATTGGAAGTCTCCTGATGTTTGGGTATCCTGTAATAATTTTCTATGTCGGCCACTATGAATGATGCCACAGTTTCCCCTTCATAATTTTTTATTGTAAAATGATCCTCATCTATATGTTAAAAATCCATTCTATAGTTTTTGAATAGGTGTTATGCAACTAGCTCACAAAATATAAGAAAAGATAAATCAACGACTTAACAATTATCCACTTCAAGGGGGAAACCTCCTTTACATTACATAAATGAATAATTCTTGGATGATACAAATGAAAAAACCTACCTTCTATATATAGGAGTCTAAGGGGTCACAATATAACAATATGGGGACCACATGGGTAAAAAAATAACAATGATGGGGCTACACCTATGGGGCACAATAATAAAAATATGGGCACTACATGGGCACAACAATAAAAATAATGGGGCTACACTAACAATAAAAATAAGGTGATGCACTATTATTATAGTTACTTAACATGCCCCTCTCCTTCAAACAAGTGTTGTCCTCAATGCTTGAGTAGTTCTGGATGCTTTTATATAAAATTATCATCCTCCCATGTGGAATCTTCAGCGAGTAATTTCTTCCACTTGATGAGACACTATGAAATTGATCGATTTCATAGTTGTCGAGTTCTTATTTCCATGACTGCTTCAGGTTCGAATGTGGTTTTTCCTTCCGCATCAAATTATGACAATATTATTTGAATGTTTTTTGTCATATAAATACCCAGTCGCCTACATCAAAACTTCTTTCATAGTGATTTTGATATGTCTGTTGTTTCATTCGATTTTGCACCAAAGTTAGGTTATCCTTTAAGAGTTGGAGAACTTGTTGTTGATGCTCAATGTGATATTCCACTGCTTTACCCTTAGAATTTTCTCTTAAATATGATTTCGATGTTTGAAACTCTAGTGAGAATAATTGTGCAATTACACTTCATTGTTCTTTCTTTAGAAGCTTTTTCATGACATTAGAGCTGATTATCTTTCCTGGTTTCCTTGTAATGCCCCTTAATTCAAATTCCTTTCCTTCCTAATAAAATTTCAAGAAACATTCTTGAAAATTAAAAGATATTGTACCCAAATATTGTAACCATTGAACTCCTAGTACAACATCAGCACCACCCATTGGAATGGAAAGCATTAGGTTATTAAATACATATTCCCCCATGGTTAGCTTGATATTATGGCACTTTCCAGAGAAATTTATTGTTCCTCCATTTGCAACCATCACTTAACACTCTGGTGCTGGATATAGGAAGAAATTCAATTCCTTGGCTATCTTACAATGAATAACATTATGGGTACTACCTGAATCAATAAAAAATATCGCGTTTTTCTTCTTGATATGTCTTTCTATCTTGAGAGCTTGAGGAATCATAATTTCTGCCAATGCATTACAAGATATCATTGCATTCATATATTATTTCTCTAAGGTTGGTTCCTAGTGTATATCCTCTTCTTTTGAATTTTCTTGTTCCTTTTCTTCCTCCTCTTCACAATCTATGTAAAATAATTTCTTCTCAGCAAACTTATGACCTTTAGTGTATTTTCTATCACAACTGTAACAAATATCTTTTTCTCTTTTTTTCCAACTATTTGGTGTCAACCTTGTAGGTTTTAGAAGGATAGGAGTAGCAACACTTCCATAATTATAGTTGTGAGTGGTAGCCTTACTTGTCGCCATAAGTTTGCTTTCAAATTTTCTTTCCAACCAGAATGCCTTCTCCAATGTATGAGGTTCCCAAACGTGAACATAATGTTGGATGTTATCCTTTAAAGTACCTATGAAGACATCAATCATATGTTCCTGTGGAATATCATTTACCCTTATATTCAATTTTTGGAAGTCCTCAATGTGCTCCATCATTGAACCCTTTTGTTTGAGATTTATCAATTGGCTAAAGAAGGTGTTGCTCTTTGTATCCTCATAATGTGCTATTATTTCTTCTGTAAAAATTGACCAAGTGAAAAGTGGTTTACGAGAAAAAAAATTATTGATACCGTACAAACTAATTTTTTCCTAAATATAAAGTTACAATGTGTACCTTTTGTGTGTATTGCACATTATGTAGATCAAAGTATTGTTCCATTTGTAGTATCCATGTTATCGAATCCTTGTCATCACACTTCCTCATATCAATCTTTGGAATATGGTGTGTCTTCAATCCAATGCTAAAGGCTATGGAATTATGATTAACATTTTTTTGTTCTCATCTTGAGTTTCATATAATACCTTTCACCATTAGGAACCATTTCTTGTAGCAACTTTGTCAATTATGCTTTCAAACCATTCTTCAAATATTACATGTTTCCTTTCATTTTTTCTTTTAGACCATCCATATTAGCTTTCATGGAATCCTTCAAATCATCCATATTAGCTTTTATTTCTTCTTTTAAACCATCTATGTCATCTTTTTTTTCTCTTTATAAGATCAAAATTCGTTGCACTTGGTACCGTAATTTTGATATATCATGTCGAAATTCTTCCTCTTAATGCACAATAGTAGAGATTTATGAGGGCTTAATGGGTGTAGAATAACTATTTAGAGGCATTTTAGAACCCAATATAGATATCTATGCTTCAATATGCCCTCGGAATCACTTGAAACTGGTTTTTCAAACAAAAGTTATGCAAATTTTCTTTTTTAAATACACACATTTTTATTGCTTTTAGGATCTCGATATTGAAATGTTTGAAAATTTTTAATTTCGGATCTCCAAGATCTGAACTTCGGTCTTGTGGTAGCCCTCTAAGGCTTATTTCCAATGCCATAGGTCATACCTAATTTGTGTTCTTCAAGATAAATTTATGCCCAATCTCCCACAATGACCTAATTATGGAATAGTTCAGTAGAGCTAACTTGTACATCATGCCACGTGTCACAGTTTTTACCTTCGGCCATGAAATTTTTACACAATAAAATAAAGTCTGTGTGCATTTTTCCACTTTTTATAGAATTCAAATCCAATGTCTGAAATGAAATTTATGACGATTATCCCTCGGTCGCCTGTTTGAGATGAAATTTTAGAGGCTGCAAAAACCCTAATTTCCTCATATCATATCTCTGAAAATATAGTGAACCAAGATCTAAAATTATTACACGAAATTCCTTAGGATCTTTTTTATCGTGGTACAAATTTTATCTTTTTAACCTTCGTAGAGAAATCGTTATAGAGAAAATTCCAAGATGGCCTACTTGCAGCAGCGAAATAATAGAATCCAAAGCTCTGATACCAAATGTTATGCAACCATCTCACAAAATAGAAGAAAAGATAGATCAACGACTTAAAAATTATCCACTTCAAGGGGGAAACCTCCTTTACATTACATAAATGAACAATTCTTGGATGATACAAATGACAAAACCTACCTTCTATATATAGGAGTCTAAGGGGTCACAATATAACAATATGGGGCCCATATGGGCACAAAAATAACAATAATGGGGTTGCACCTATGGGGCACAAAAATAAAAATATGTGGAATGCATGCGTACAACAATCACAATAATGGGGCTACACTAACAATAACAATAATGGGATACAATAGTATTATAAGGACCTAACAACATGGGTATATAAGAGGGTGTGCAGAAACTTTGTGTAACCAAGACTTCTTCACATTTATATACACCTGAAAGTCTTCCTCATCTGTCAATATATCTTTCCAGGTAAATGTTTCATATATATCAGCCCAGGTTAACTTTGTTTCCTTGTAAATGTAGAAATAAGTATCACAATATATAGGTAGTTTAGGAGGGTTGGCCAAAAATCCTTATATGATTATTTCTATCTTACCATAACTTCTGTCAAATCCTCTTACGATGGGTAGAACCATTTCTCCAAAAGAATAGGATATGTTGATGCAATCCAAATCAATAGTTCCTGACATCTTGAAAATATTCATTATCAAAACAAGATGTTAAATTAATCACTTATTGCAAATTAATCACAAAAAAAACAATGGTTTAGGCTTCAATCTTGAGATGATAGGGTTAGGCCACATATCACATCAATAGTGTCTAATATAGGTTTTTTTTGCAAATGAGGATAAGGAAAGTCGTAGTTTGAAGTTACAGTGCAAGTCTCAACTTCAAGTTAAAGTGTCACTAAGGATTAGAAGTGTGATTTCTGACTTGAGAACAAAGGTAATTCCATTCTAGTTGAAGATTAAGGTTATAGGCTTAGACGCATGTCCAAATGTTAAATAAATCATAGATTAGGTTCCTAGTCTCACTCGAAAATTACACTTGTGCGATCAGTGACTTGAGAAAAGAAACCTCCCATTCTAGTCCCAGATTGAATCTTACTGTGGTTGATGCTTACATATGTGATTTGTGACTTGAGAAGGGAGGATGCCCATTCTAGTCGTAGATCGCATTTCTAGACCATAGAGGCTTTTGAGTACTAACTAGAATCATGATGTTATTTAGGGGAAAATCGTATACTCATCAAATCACAAATCCAGGGATTAAAGGGAAGATATGGGCCCTCGAGTTATATGCGAAAATTGCAATATATAATGGTATATGTAATTAAATTGAGATTTAAACCATGAACCATACAAATTCGACCCAAAAACATATGTGATTTCGTCGAAATTGATATATATAATTACTATCAAAGAGACTCATATGATTTCACGAATAAACTCATACAATTTCATTAATAAAATCAAATGATTTAATTCTTCATAATTGCGAAATCAAAATGATGAAATTCTTATTAAATTCAGTGCAAAAATCCTTAAAAAATATATTATGGGTGAGTTTTTGAGAGAATGGAGGCTAAGTATGAGAATTAAATAAGGATTTAGGTGTTCTACAAGGACACGGTCAAGTGAAATAGTGAACATGTGTATCACATGGATGCACGTGGAGAGGAGTAAGAGGAAACATATATTTGGAGGTATAAGTATTTGAGCGAGGTAGATGAATTGATTAGATGCCCAGTGAATAAGAAAAAAGGTAATAATGCCAAGGGGATGAGTTACTTACCAGGAAAAATCACAGTCGCAACTTTTATGCATAGATATGTGTCTCTTTCCCAATGATAGAGTGCACAATGAAATGAGAGAGTAATTTCATTATATAAGAAACTACCTGTTATAAAATTAAATATTATAGAGAAATGCAACACATAAAATATGTCGAAAATACAAGCACACAAAACACATAAAACCAGAGGGACACAGATATACGTGGTTCACCCAGTTTGGGCTACGTCCACCCCGAACAGCCAGTCCTTCCTTTCTATTATCCAACAAAATGAAGAGACAAAACCTACAGCAGATCCGCTGTAATATCCTCTGTTCTCTCTCATAGTCTCCCTATCTTCTTCCCACTCAGAGAATACACATAACCATACACAGCCGCAATAAAATACCCTCATAAAAGCGAGGTGTTGCCTTCTAGGGAAAAAAATCCTAAACTAAACATAACTTCTACCGTCAAATCATCCGCCTAATTAATGGCCCAGATTGACTAGAAATTACTATAATTTTATAAGGCAATTTTACATATATTTTTGGCTTCAGGGGCGCTGCCCCCGAAACCCCCGCCGGGGGACCGCTAGCCCCCAGACCCCACAGAGGGGACAAGTCCCCCCCGCACCCCCCCGCATGCAAGGGTGTACAATTTTCCTGGGGTATACATCCAGCTGAAACAAGGATCTCTGAATCAGGAAGAAAATCAGGCTCCACACCCAACAATATCCTACTTGGAGACTAATTGTAGCAACTCCACCGCTACTTCATTTGTTGGACAATGACTCCTCTTTGAACCTGGTTGTTCCTCATCTTCATCATCATCCTTGAAGACCAATTGAAACTGAGCACATTTTCAGTTTCTCCCTGGTTGCAAATTTTGTTAACATATCTGCAGGATTATGCCTAGTGTGTATCTTTTCCAGCTTCAACTCTCCATCTTCCAATACTGACCGTATGAAATGGTACTTGAGATGTATGTGTTTAGTCCCGGAATGAAATTCTGAGCTATTTGCAAGATGAATGGCACTTTGGCTATCACTGTATAACGTGCCGATATCATGCTTCTTACCCAATTCACCCATAAGCCTTTGTAACCAAATCATTTCTTTACTAGCCTTTGTAGCAGCAACATACTCTACTTTTGTTGTCGAAAGTGCAAAAACACTTTGGATTTTTGAAACCCAACTGACAGCTGTTCCACCTATAGTAAATACATATCCTGTAGTGCTCCTCCTGTTATCATTGTCACCTGCCATATCTGCATCAACATATCCCTATAGAGCAATGTTTGAGCCACCAAAGCATAATGCTTGATTTGTGGTACCTCTCAAATATCTGAGAATCCATTTTACTGCCATCCAATGTTCTTTTCCTAGATTATTCATGTACCTACTTACAACTCCCACTGCATGTGAAATATCAGGCCTTGTGCATACCATTGCATACATTAAGCTTCCAACTGCTGATGCATATGGAACTTTAGACATATAATCCATGTCTTCTTGGGTCTTTGGGCACATCTCCTTACTAAGTTTGAAATGGCTAACAAAAGGTGTACTAACTGGTTTTGCATTCTGCATATTAAATCTTTTCAACACCTTTTCTATGTACTCATTCTGAGACAGTGTTAATTTGCGATTTTTCCCGTCTCTAGTTATCCTCATACCAAGGATTTGTTTTGCAGCTCCCAAATCCTTCATTGCAAATGAATTTGCCAATTTTCTTTTGAGCACATTTATTTCCTGCATGTTAGACCCTACAACAAGCATGTCATCTACATACAATAACAATATAATATAGCCGCCATCATTTTGCCTTTTCAGATAAACACAATGATCAGAGTGACATCTAGTATAACCTTGTTCAGACATAAACTTGTCAAATTTTAGATACCACTGCCTTGGAGCCTGTTTTAAGCCATACAAGTTCTTCTTTAACCTGCACACCAATTTTTCTTTCCCTTTTACCTCATATCCTTCTGGTTGCTACATGTATATCTCTTCCTCCAAATCTCCATGGAGAAATGTTGTCTTTACATCTAACTGTTCAAGATGTAAATCTTCTGCTGCTACAAGACTTAAGATAGTTCTGATTGAATTCATCTTAACAACAAGAGAAAATATTTCATCAAAATCAATACCTTTCTTCTATGCAAACCCTTCACCACAAGTCTAGCTTTGTACCTCTGTTTTCCTCCATCTTCTTCCTTCAGCCTGTAAACCCATTTATTCTGCAATGTAGTTTTACCTGTAGGCAACCTGACTAAGTCCCAAGTCTGGTTATGCATTAAGGAGTCCATCTCTTCATCCATGGCTAGCTCCCACTTCTTCCTGCTTTCAACCTGCATTTCTTCTTCATAACATTCAGGTTCACCAGAATCAGTCAGCAATAAATAATATAATTAAGGAGAGTATCGTTCAGGGGGTCTACTTATCCTGGTAGATCTTCTAACACCACTTTCAGGTGTTTGAGGTGCCTGTTGCTGTTGTGGTGGTTGCTGCTGCTGTGGTTGTTGATTATTATTATTTTCAGGAACCTTTACTTTTTCAGTTATCTCATCAAGAACCGTGTATTCTTTGCTTTCTTTTTCCTGTTTCTTTTCCTGCAGCTGATTCTTATACAAGACCTTTTCATTGAATATTACATCTCTGCTCCTAATGATTTTGTGATTTTCATAATCATATAAGCGATAATCAAAATCATTAGCACCATATCCAATAAAGGTACATTTCTTTGATTTTGCCTCAAGCTTTGTTCTGTTTTCTTTATTAATATGGACAAAGGCCTCACAACCAAAAGGCTTTAAAAAAGAGTAGTTTACCTTTTTACCTGTCCATGCTTCCTCCGGAATACCACCATCCAAGGAACTTGAAGGCCCTCTATTTATTAGATAAACAGCAGTATCTACAGCATCTGCCCAAAATTGTAAAGGCAATCCTGCATGCAATCTCATGCACCTTGCACGCTCCATGATTGTTCTGTTCATCCTTTCTGACACACCATTTTCTTGTGGTGTTCTTGGAACTGTCTTCTCTCTACGAATTCCATGCTCCGAACAGTACCTATCAAACTCTTTGCTGCAATATTCACCTCCATTGTCTGATCTGAGACACTTTAACTTCTTTCCTGTCTCAATCTCAACCAAAGATTTCCATTTCTTGAAAGTATCAAATACATCAGATTTATTTTGAATACAATAAATCCAAGTTTTTCTAGTTGCATCATCAATAAACGTAACATAATATCGAGAGCCACCGAGAGATGATACCTGAGCAGGTCCCCATACATCTGTATGCACAAGCTCCAATTTTTCACTCTTCTTTTCTTTCCCAACTCTGAGAAATATGACTCTCTTTTGTTTTCCATAAATGCAATTCTCACAGAAATCCAAATCAACATTCTTCAAACCTGGAAACAAATTTCTTGAGTGAAGAATCTTCATCCCCTTCTCACTCATATGTCCGAGCCTATGATGCCATAATGCTGCATCTACTCCTTTGGAAGTTAAAGCATTAATAGAGTTAGAAATACCATTGCATAAATACAATGTACCAACCTTTTCGCCTTTTGCTATTACCAGGGCTCCTTTGGTGACCTTCCAAGTTTTATCCGTGAAAGTTGTCACACAACCTTCACCGCCTAACTGCCCTGTTGAAATCAGATTTTTCTTCAGATCTGGAACATGCCTTACCTCCTTTAGTAGCCATTGGTTTCCATTCTGTTGTTTTACAAGAACTTTACCCATTCCAACAATTTTACAGGGTTTATCATCACCCAAACGAACTTGTCCAAATCTCCTTGAACATAGTCATGAAAATATTTCTTATCAGGTGTGGCATGGAATGAAGCCCCTGAATCTACAACCCAAGAATCAGTAACATTTTCGAAAGAAAGAATCAAAGCATATTGTAACACATCACCTGTCACATTTTCTTCATGATTATATTCTTGTTGTGCATCTCCTTCTTTTCCCTTCCGAGATCTACAGTCTTTCTTTAGGTGTCCTTTCTTTCCGCATTTCCAGCACACTATCCCTGATCTAGACTTGGATCTGCCTTTCCTTGATTTACTGTGATATCCCGAGCTCTTTCCTCTTTCCATTCTCCTTCCCCTAGAATCTGCACTCAAAGCATTACCCGATGTCTCACTGGAGCTTTTCTGTCGCATTTCCTCGCTAAGGATAGCACCGAAAACATCATCAAAATTTAAAGTACTAGATCCAGAGACAGAGTTACTAATGGCCATAACTAAACCATTCCAGCTTTCTGGAAATGAGCACAGAAATAACAGAGCTCTAACTTCATCCTCAAATTTTACCCCTACATAACTTAACTGACTCGTAACTGTATTAAAATCATTTAAATGGTATGCAAAAAATCCACCTTCCGACATCTTCATATTAAATAGTCATTTCATAATAAATACCTTGTTTGAGGCCAAGGGTTTTTCATATAGTTTCGCCAACGTCTGAATCAAACCCTCTATTTTTGTTTCCTTCGAAATATTGAAGGCGACTGACGGCACAAGGCACAACCGTACTGTTCCGAGTGCCTTTTTATCGAGAATTTTCCATTTGGCATCTGTCATGGCCGCTGAATTCTTTGCTTTTAAGCTCAATGGTAGGTACAGATCTTTCTGATACAGATAATCTTCCATCTGCATCTTCCATAGCGGGAAGTTTTGGCCATTAAATTTCTCGACCCTAAACTTAGCATCTTCCGCCATTGCTCCCACTCGAACCAGGAACCCTTCTTTCTTGCGAGTTTATCAGCCAAATATACCTTCAGCTCTGATACTAGTTGTTAGAAAATTAAATATTACAGAGCAATGAAACACATAAAATATGCCAAAAAATACAAGCACACAAAACAAATAAAACCAAAGAGACACAGATATACGTGGTTCACCCAATTTCGGCTACGTCCACCCCGAACAGCCAGTCCTTCCTTTCTATTATCCAGCAAAATGAAGAGACAAAACCTACAGCAGATCCGCTGTAATATCCTCTGTTCTCTCTCACAGTCTCCCTATCTGTTTCCCGCTCAGGGAATACACATAACCATACACAGTCGCAATACAATACCCTTATAAAAGGGAGGGGTTGTCTTCTAGGGCAAAAAACCATAAACTAAACATAACTTCTACCATCAAATCATCCTCCTAATGAATGGCCCAGATTGACTAGCAATTACTATACTTTTACAAGGCAATTTTACATCTATTTTTGGCTTCGTGGGCGCTGCCCCCGAAACCCCCACCGGGGGACCGCTGGCCCCCAAACCCCCCAGCCGAGGGGGTCGGCCCCCCCAGACCCCGTGGGGGGGACGAGTCCCCCCCACGTGCAAGGGTGTACAATTTTCCTGGGGTATACATCCAGCTAAAACAAGGATCTCTGAATCAGGAAGAAAATTAGGCTCCACACCCAACACTACCATGCATGAGGGAATCATAGTTGGAAAACATGACTTGGTTGAGTCGAATGCATCATATGCAAGTTGAGTGATGAGAAGAATCCTAGTTGCAATTTGCATTTATAGAAGGTAGTCATAAAAAAATTGGCCCTAAATGTGTGACTTGTGACTTCGGATGGTCACTCATCCTTTGTCACAAATTAAATTTTTAGAAACCAGGGCCTAGGTCATTAGGAACTAGAATTGTGATTTGTGACTTTGTGAGATCAACTATATATTTTAAGCTGCAAATCATATATCCAGAGGCTAGGAAAGGTAGCATTGCAAGTTGCAATTGTGACTTGCAAAAAATGTAAAAAGCACAAGTCTTTCAAGCAAGGATGAGCCCAGATTCAAGTCAAAGGAGAGGTGAAGTTTAGGAACTCATAGGAAAAGTGTGAGAAAGTAGGGGGGAATCCAAATTTGATATTTTCAAAAATATGGGGTTGTTGTAGTAGATAAACAAAACGGAAATTATTTTTCAAAGCAAACCCGATAGATTGAAAATTCTTCACATTTATGTTTATTTATATATATTTATTCTTCACGTGCTTATAAATAAAATTTGTTATATGAGAACCTTGTTGGAATAGATGTTGGGGTTTTTTATTTATCATTCTTCCATTATATTCATCACAATAAATACATGGTAATATTCCACAGTGAAATAGGAGTATAGCCTCTATAAAAATGACGAGTCTTTATTCCCAACAAAATTTCCTTTCAATGTTGATATCTTATCCCTCGATTAGAAAAATGATCAAAAATAATTAATTTATTATTGGATGGGTAAAGGCATACTCCAGTCAAATGGATCCAAGGGTGATAAAAGAGTTTTTTATTGACAAGTCAAAGCTTCGGGGATTTTTTTATGGAGAAAATCAAGGTTCTTATATTCTTAGTGGAAACTGTACTACCTATTATTTATTTCATATTCTCATTTCTCTATGTTCAAAATTGGTCTCAGTTCAAGGACAAAGAACCTTGTTGAATTACTGACATTAAAGTTGTTATTTTATCTTTTTGTGGGGTATTTTTTTGGAAGAAATGGAAGAAAATTTCAAGGATAATATATGTTAATTTTTTATATTATCACAAAAACTCTATATTGCAGGAATATTCCATAGGGCTCCAAGGTTGAAAATAGTTGTCTATTGACAAGTCAAAGCTTTGAGGCTTTTATGATGGAGAAATTAAATATTTTTATAATGTGATTGGTTCCTATAACCTATTATTTCTTTCATATTCTCACTTCTTTAAGTTCAAATTTGTCTAGGTTCAGTGGCAAACAACCTTCAATGCCATTAAAGTTGTTGTTTTCTCATTTTTTTGGAGATTTTTTTTGGTAAGAAATGGAGGAATATTTTAGAAATAATTTGTTCCAAATTTTCAGATTGTAACATGGATTCAATCTATTATTGGAGGTGTAAAGGCATACTCCAATCAAAGGGCACCAAGGGTGAAAGAAGAGTTGTCTATTTAATTTTAAAAGCTTTGAGGATATTTTGATGGAGTATGTCACAGATCATTCCCTATGACATCCCTGTGACAGATCATGTGCGATTTTTCCACCATGAAGAAATATGTTAATACATCCCCTAAAGATCCAAATAAAATTTCCTTGGAATATTACTGAAGAAAATTGGTCAAATTCCTAGTTTCCTCGGTCAACGATTTCCCTAGTTTCATGCTTGTGCTGATGTCATATTCATAGTTTTGGCTTAGTGCTGCCAGTGCCCTTATTTCTTGGAAAACTGTGTTGATCCCTTTCTATCAGTTTCCTCAAATGGAGGAGAATCTTCGACCTCTAGAATTTTCAGGGCGGCGAGTTGGTTGTTAAACGATGGTGATAGATTTGAGCTCTCTAATTTTAGAGCTTTGATCTCATCCATGGGATTTTATCCCTTAGAAAGTGGGCCTTCCTCCTCCTTTCATGATCTCATAAAATATTCTCCCTTCCTATAAATTCATATCCCTCATTCCCATAATGTTATCTTGGTTGGTCATTGTCGGGCTACTCTAAACTCTCGTTCCCTTTGCATCCTTGCATTGTGATAACGCCTAAGTGTTCAGGAGAAGGAATGATTTAGAGCTTCGGTGAAGGACTCAGATTTTCACCAAAGGAGACCTCCATCATCAAGGCCTGGGTTGTATTCATTTACCATCAGTAGCAGGGAGTGAGCCTAAAAGCATCGTGGATCAAGATCATCATCAACAGATTCAAACATTGTGTTGGGAAAAAGGTACTTCTATCTCTTTTATTGCCACATTGTAAATGTTAGTTAAGAGATATTTACATTATAAATTATCTCGTGTTTCTAGACCCACTCTAGGGCTAGAGAGATCACCTTTGTCCGTAGAGGGGATTTATCTTGACAAAATAATTGGTGACTCCGCTGGGGAACTTAGCCTCTTAGCCTTCCTTCCCTGGACTGATCATGGACTAGTTTGACCGACTACTGAAATCTAAGCTCACTTAGGCCTTTGTTAGTTTTTGTAGGATTTTATAGTCATTTCATTGTTTCCAGTCTAGTGTTTGTGTGAAAATATTTTTTTCTTTTCCTTTTTTTAGTGACCAGCACATTTTTTTTTTGCACAGTAGTGTTGGGAACGTTATTATATATAGTACAATCACATTGATTTGTCTTTCACCACCCTTTTTCTTATCACGGAAGCTTTAATCTCTGACCTAGTAAAAGTTAGGGTTTCCCCTTTATTTTCCATTGTGTCCTGGCCCATAAAAGATGTCTATAGAATCTTAGTGACCTCCTTGTTGTGTGTTTGGCTTACTTGTTTTCTCGGAGCGAGTATTTTTGTCTCTTTGATTTTTTTGTAAGTTGGGATATTTTTCGTCATTTCAAACACCTTTTGTCGCATTGTTCTTGACTTGATTTTAAGCGATTTGTCATATGCATTGGTCATCACTGCATTTCTGATCTTACCTTCGATTTAGTGTCAAACATAGGATCAAAAATTGTTTTATTCACAAGTCTAGAAGAGTGTGTCGTTTGTCCAAATTCAAAATAAATTGAAAGTGGTTTCCATTTTAGTTTTGATTTGGATTGTCTTAATCGTTTTGAAAACCAAGAGTGAAAAGCATTTCATTCATGTGTTTTTAAAGAAATTTTTATTTTTGTTTCTCTGGTTATAACCAGATTAACATTTCTCCAACTGATCAACACAAAACCAAATTTATCTGTCCATGGGGGACATTTTCCTATAAAAATCTCCCTTTTGGCTTGAATAATCTCAGGGCCACCTTCCAGAAAGCTATGTTGTATGCTTTTCATGAGATCGAGCACATAGTCCAGCCACATCTCAACAACCTTCATGCTCATTCTCTGAAACGTTGAGATCACCCAGAACACCTTAGTGTTATCTTCCTTCCCCGTCGACGCTATAATATCACATTGAATCCTCATAAGTTTGTCTTCTGTGTCGAACCTGGTCGGCTCCTGGGTTTCGTGGTGCCCAAATAATGCATCTGCATTGATCCTCTTAAAGTCGAGGCTATCATTAATTTTCATTATCCCTCTTTTGTCCATCAACTACAGAGTTTGCAAGGGAAAGCCAACTTATGACTTTTCATAATGAATAATGTTGAGCTTGCAAAAGTCTTTACTTTCTTATTGAAAAAGGGAATCTCGTTCTTATGGGACAAAATTTCCCAAATATATTTTGATGCATTGAAATGAGCCCTCATTAGTGCTCCTACTGCATCCTCTGAATTATCACTGTGATTACTTTCTATATTTGGCTCCTGTCGACAACACTATTGGTATGGTCCTGGATCAAGATGATGACAATGGTCAAGATCGTGTAGTGTACTACTTGATCTACAATCTCTTTGATAATGAGACTTGTTACGCTCATGTAGATAAACTTGTGATGGTTGTTGTCCATGTTGTTTAGCGTTTTCGTCACTACATTCTCCCGTGCAAAACTTTGGTGAATTCTGATTGCAACCCTATGACTTACATTCTCACATGCCATTTTCTTGGGGGAAAGTACTCAAAATTGATTTTCATCCTTCACGAGTTCGACTTAGAATTCACATATGCTAATTCTTTAAATCCCTGGCCTTTGTTGAGTTGATTTGTGATCTTCCCACCACGGATGAATATCCCAATCCTCTTAATGAGTCCATTCCCTATGAGATTCTCTTTATCATTAGTACTCTTGACCCATGGTATGGGGACATAATTTTCTATCTCCAAACCCAAACTTTTCAGCCAAAGCTATCGCAATCTAAGCGACAACAGATTCGCTAGTAGTCCCAACCTTATTGTATTGTTGGAGACACCCTATATCGCACTAGTATTGAATCTGTCCTCCGTTGATGTTTGAATTTCAAGGAATATGAGAAAGCTCTCAATCATTGCCACTCCAGGGCTTGTAGTGGTCACATGTCCAGTTACGCTACTGCCCAAAAGATCCTTCGCGCAGGGAATTTTTTGCCATATATTTTTAAAGACTACCTTGTTGCAGTATGAAAATTCCATGACTACCAGATCTACTCTTCGAAAGAGCGTGCCCCACCCACTACAACGAAAAGACACTCTAGTGTAGGTTATAAAGGAGGTTTTTAGTGTTATAAAATTGGCCAAAATTGTCAAAAAAACATTTGCTACAACATCCCTTTTTAGTAACTGAGGTTTTGAGGGAGCTTCTAATGTAAATTCAACATAACTAAAAAACATTGGGCAGCCGGAGGTTTTTATAGATGTTTTTATCATCGGTGCGTGCATCATGTGTGAATGCACCAGTTCGTTTTAACCTATATGCATAGGTACTATAAATATACCAAGCACTGGGATGGAAAATAAATGTCAGAAGCCACGGGGCATTGAGCAACGTCCCGGTGCGTGTCACCCACAAATACGCATCGGGTCAATAGAAGGTCCATGCATCGATGTCGTTAACGTGTAAAAACACACTAGACCATTAAGCTATTAAAATGCACCGTGACTTTAAGTTATAAAAATGCACCAACGCGTTAAAGGAAAACCATACTGGTGCATGCAACGCCTATCCACAGACCCGAGTGGTAGTCATTCATAAAGCGCACGGGCATTCTAATTAGTATTGGTATTTGGTGTGGTGCCCATAGGTTGTAGAAACGCACCAGTGCACAATATCATACAAACACACTGGTGCGTAGTAACTAACACACAATGATGTTCATTTTCAATTTTTTAGAAACATCGACATCTCACATTGCAATTATTATGTTTTTTTAAAACATTATTCATCAAAAGTCAACACATATCTTATAATAGTATTCATATCAATTAAATTTTTATTAGCGCATTTGAATGTGATGTATGGATGAATTTGTTATATCATATCATCATATTTTGCATCTCTGCATTGTAATATTTAATCATCCATATATTTAATCAGTGGTGTAACATTTTCACAGCGACAATGGAGAACACAATAGAATAAATTAAAACGTATTTTATTATTATTATTATTATTATTATTATATATATATGAATAAGACACTCTTTGTCATACAAAATGGGACACTTATTGCTATCCCTTTGTCTTTAAATTGGGACACTATGTCCATTACATTAAACAAATGTCTGATTCCATAGACAAATATTTCAAAAAAATACAATGCCTTGCTTTGATATCCAAACATATTGATCATCATTCTTCGTTGGAACTGTTGTCACTACTCAAGCTACTTCCATGACTTGGGTTATTTGGAGGAATGTTTTGTTCATTGTGTTGATTGTTTTCTTCTTCTTCAAGTTCCATCTACAAACATAAAAATAAAGTGTAATGAGTGTATATACATTGGTGAGAATAACGAAAATTGAAATATTAAACAATATACATCAATGTAAATCGAAAATAAATGTAACATAGCAAGAATTGACTCATGAACTGTACACGTTCTTTCAAAACGAAATTTCATGCCATCTTTAACAATTCATTTGTTGCTGCAATTCCATAGTTGGTTCCTGCAAGTTTTATACACCATAAGAAATCATAGATTTAATATAAAAGAATTTTTTGTACTATTAATTATAGACAGAGCTATTTAAAACAAGATAGATGCTTACAATTTCAACAATTAATTTATGATATTCCAACATATACTAACAACCCATATTTAACCCAATTTCAATCAATTTGTCTAATGGTTCTTATTTGTATGTTAGCACTAGTTTGAAGACATTCAATGAAGATTGCTATAAAACAACTTAATATATATATATATATATATATATACACATATATATACCTATATATATATATATATATAGTTAAGTTGTTCTAAGGAAATAACAATTACTCACAAACATAGATATCAACCCTTTTCTTCCTTGTCATTCTGTTTTACATGTTGAATGGGTTCCATTTTCTTTTCTTTTCTGCATGAAAATACTTGAAAATTAATATCTAATGCTAAATTATTTATTTATTATATTTATTCAAAAAATTAAATGATTAAATATTACATTTGAAGCACGTTGTTGTTGAGATGGCTCCTCCTGCGATGTAATTATGTCCATTTATTTTACGATCTCCTTGTACATCATTTTAGACATTCCTACTCGCATATTTCTGATATCATCTCGTTCATCCTTTTATATTTTCATAATCTTCCTAAAAATGTAACATGACAATAAATTAATTAATTTTTATATTGATATATGAAAAATAAATATAACAAAATTTACATTTATAAATGATTTCTTCGTAGTAATATATACATATAATTCCAGAAAAACATTTAAAGGAATATTAATTTTTCAGTCCTTTTTTTTGTTGTTGTATTTTTTTTCTATTAAAAGTCTGACATCTCTCATTGACCAATTCTCTGGAAAATCTTCCTATAGTTTAAATAAAATTTGGTTAATGGAATCATTGGATTTATTTTTTTATTGTAAGTGGAAAGAATGTCCATACATTCTTTCCACTAGATCCCTCAAAGTTTTGAAAAAAATAATTCCCCCTTTCATTAACCTCCAGCACCACTCTAGATGAGCTAAGGAGCAATTCATTTTCATTTGCATGTTCTATTTCTTTTCTTTTCTTAGAACAAAATTAATTTTATTCGTTGTTGGCCCCTGTAGAACATTAAACATATCTGAATTAATAGATTGTTTGAAACACGTTATCTAGTATTTTTAAGTATATTATTAATGAAAATTCAAAAGCGAAACTCATATTGGATCGATAGTATTTTTTCATTCACCTGATTCATCCTTCTACAATTTTTCCATCAATATTTTATGCTCTTCTGGTCTTATATTAGAAATAACCTTATAGATCTTCATCATTTTGTGGATCTACATGATATACACTAAACAATACATATTAGTTAAACTTACATATAGTTCAAAAATAATAATTTTTGTAAAGAATTTACAAAGAACTTCCCTTCTTCTTTTTTTTGGATGTGCTATCAATATTTTTCTTACTTGAACTCTTTTCAGCCATTTATTTATCAATATAAAACCTATACCATTCATTAATATATTTTATAAATAAATCACATACTTTTCAAGAAAAAAAAAATCAAGAAAACGGTGCGACTTTCACAACTTACGGACCGAATGTGGTGCGGTAAGTTCTTATAAATGCACCACCAATACAGTAGAAACACCATACGGTTCTATTTGCCACCAAGGATACCTGGTGCGTTATATTAATACCGGAGCACCAATTAACATAAACATAAATTATAAAAAAAATTGTTTTTATCAAACAATGTTTTTTGTCAATATGCACCCGGTGCTTTATACTACAATTGCGCACCAGTGCACTATTTTAAACAGTGTGCGTCGATTAATAGAAGTCATTTTTTAAAAAATTGTGCAAGTATCAATAGGGATTGGGATCTTAATCTGCAAGTGGTCCCGCATGTTATATTTCATATGCCTATATATATTGTTGACACCTAATCCTAAGGGGATTGGGATAAATTGCATATTAGTGTAAAATAGGAAATAAGGAAGTTTAAGAGACATTGGGAAACGAATCCCAACAGTCTCACCTCCATGTATATATTCAGGAGCACCCTCTATCAAATTCACGATTCAATTTATGGAGTTACCTCCTGGTCTTACATTGTATCAGAGCCAGCTATTTTTTTGGCATTTCTGCCCCTATAACTCCCTCCTGCTCCTGCCAAACCTGCCTCTCTATCTGCTCCTAGAAGTATTGTCCCTCCTTCACCTGGCATTCCAGATTCAAATTTTTTTGAGCCTTCATCTCATCGAATTGTTTTTGAGCCACTAATCCCAGGCTCCTTGGTGTCAAATGTTTTTTTCGTCGCTTCTCCTCGGCTCCTTTACATTGAAAACTTCCTGCCCACAGCAGGCTTCATGCTCCACTCTTCCCCTTCCTCCACATCTATTATTTCTCTATTGCAGCTAGTAATCCCACTACCCTCCATGGGTTACCTCTCCCCTTCTCCACCCTCTCAATGCTCCATCGTAGTTGGTGCTCCTGTTGCCCTCTACGGACTCCTCACTCGCCTCCTCCACTAACTCGAGCTACATCGCTCCTCGCTCCCCGCACCCTTCCTCCACCCTCCTGCTCTCCCCTCCCCACTCCCCGGCTTCCTCCTCTGCCCTTCCTCCCTCCTCCCTCCTTCGCTCTTCTCCCTTTGCCCTCACCTCCCCCTATTCCACCTCCCTAGGTTCGACCTTCCCGAGGTCTGACCTCCCCCAGGTCGACCTCCAGTAGGTCTGACCTCCCCTCTATATATATATATACAATTTGTTTTTTTACCAGAATTGAATTTTTTACAACAAAGTGCATTTTTCACACCACAATTGAGTTTTTTACAGCAAAGTGCATTTTTCACACCATAATTGAGGTTTTTGCATAAAAGTACGTTTTTTACACTAGAATAGAGTTTTTGCAGCAGGATACATTTTTTACACCAGAATTGAATTTGTGCAACAATAATACATTTTTTATAGAAGAATTGAGTCTTTTTCCAGCAGACTACTTTTTTTCAAAAGTACATACTTACAATACATTCTCTCATATCTATTGTGGGAGTAGTTCTCTATGGAAAGGAGAACTATCCTGAGTGGTCTTGTAAAATCAAGCACACTCTCATTTTTAATGAGTTGTGGAGAGTAATTTGTGAAGGATAGGGATACAATACACTAACAAATCCCACCTTAGAAAAGGAGATCATCATTTGGGAAAACAAGAATTGCAAGACCTATGCCTTGATTGCAGCTTGTGTAAATGAAGAAGTTAGTCACCATATTACACCATTTTCAAATGCCTATGAAGCCTTTAGGAAATCAAAATAAATCTATGATTCACATTAAAAACTTTAAATTTTTCAATTAATGATTAATTTGTTAAGCCTTGAATTGAATATCAATGACCCTCTTGCTTTAGCATCAGAAGTAAGATCTATCATGCATGACATTAAAAATACTAGTGTAGAAGTTGACATACCTCTCATAGCTTATGTTAAGGCATTGTATCCCACTTACTCATATTACCTTTAATAGAGAGAAGAATCATGCTCAAGATTCTTCCAGAGGAAGAGGTGGCTGAAGAGGAAGAGGAAGAAGAAATTTGAGAGGAAGGGGGAGAAGACAAGCTCAAAGTGAAAAATCGGATCTTCATTTCAAAAGCTGCAATAAAGATTGGCATGATGCATCTACATGTAAGTTGCCTTGGGACATAATTGAGTAGAAAAAAAATCAAGAAAAAGTTAAAAATCATGACAGAGACAAAGGTAAAGCACTTGAATCCGCTCATTATGTTGTAGCACATTGTAACATTAGAGTAACTGAAGACTTGATTGATGCTTCACTTACCTCTTGGAGAAATGACTGGCTGCTAGATTCAGGAGCAGCATGTCACATGACTTTTAGAAAATATTTTTTTGAATAATTTACTAACAAGGTTGATGGAGCAGTATAATTTGCAGAAAAATATAAACTCAAGCCATTAGGGCTTGGCACAATCA
This sequence comes from Pinus albicaulis, assembly GCA_034641835.2. Taxonomy (NCBI): domain Eukaryota; kingdom Viridiplantae; phylum Streptophyta; class Pinopsida; order Pinales; family Pinaceae; genus Pinus; species Pinus albicaulis. The sequence continues at coordinate 1,396,172 of MU968381.1, forward strand.
GGCTTAAGTTGCCTGGTCTTCCAGACCATCTTCTACATGAGGTTCTATACCTCCCTGAGTAGAGGAGAAAGTTGTTTTCCTTGGTCCACATCGACTAGCAAGGACACTCAATTCACATGTTTAATGGCAAGGTCGAGGATAGAAAAGCATCATATCACTCACTTATCATGAGAGGAATAGAAGAAAGACTTGTAAATCTGTGAGGTACCTCTTCTGATGCACAAAAATTTTCATTCATTTCTCATCATGGTGAAGGTACATTCCCATCTATTCTTTTATGTCGTGCTATATTTGGACACATAAACTATGACAGCCTTCGATTGTTGAAGAAAAATGGTGTTACTAGATTGCCTACAATTCCTAGGAAACTTAAGAAATGGGATGCTTGTACTCTAGGAAAGCATAGCAAACATTCCTTTCATGACTCACATTCCAGAGCACATAGAAAACTTGAGTTTATTCATTCAGATTTATGTGGCCCCATGCATTTTGCTTCTGCAAATGGAAATAAATATATGATGACATTTATTGATGATTACACCATAATGTGTTGGGTTTAATTATTGAAGAACAAATATGATGCTTTTCAAAAATTCAATAATTTTCATGCATTGATTGAAAATGATGCACAAACTCATATTGTCTCTTTGCGCACTAATAATGGAAAAGAATACACTTCAAACAAATTTGAAAACTATCTTCGCCAACATGGAACCAAACATCAAACAAGTGTGCCCTACAGTCTGTTAGTGTCCCTTTATTGGTTAGTTTGGTAAGATTAAATGCATAGGGTAACATCAGACCAATATTTGGATTCCTAGGACCTAGCCTTCCTGGACTCAGAGAGGGATCTCTTTATTGTATGCAAAGGATGTGAACTTGTTTTCTTTCTAGGCTTTTGATTTTAGGCTAGTTGTTAAGTGTAGGGTTTGTTTGTTGGTTTTATTTGGGTAAGATGATCAAGTAGAATAGATGGAATGAGGAAATCTTCAAGTCATTGGGCTATGGAGTCTATAAAATTCATGGAAAGTTCAACAATGGATCGGGGAGCATCACAAGGAAAATCTAGCATTGGTCAATGGATTTTTAAGGTTTATGGGAAATGAGATGGACATCAAGTTTGTGAACAAAGGTAGGGTAAAGGGAAATCAAGAATCCTTTATCATGTAACCTTTTTAACAAGAAGGGACTTAAATACATAATAATGAAGAAGTAATCAATAGACAGGGCAAACCAGTAACTCTTTGATTCAACTTAAGAAAATAAGCATTCAAGACAAACATTCCAATGAAATATAGAAGGTGAGAAACTCATTTAAATTCTAGTAATTTCACCTTCAAGGTTAGAAAACATTCAAGATACACATATAGCTTTAATCAAAGAATAGGGAACACCTAAACATCATTGATCATAGCTATGAAGATCTCCAAAAAAATTATTCAAACATGGACAAAGGGTATAAACGAAACATAGCCTCTTTGGCAGACCTAAATAATTGTACTTTGGAGAGAGACATCAAGAACAATGTTTAGAGACATAAAACAAGCAGGGCTAACCATAAATCATCTTTGATACCTATTTTATTAAACCATTCATGAAATAAACAAGCTTGGGGGGTCTATAGAGAAGTTAAGAATTCTCTAGAAAGACCCAGCAGAGGAAAACATAGAGGCAGTGAAGAACAAATAGAGCGAAGGTGCCTTTGAGAACATTTCTTAGTCTAAGTCATTTGTCCTACTACAATTTAGAAATACAAAAACATAATGAAACATGAGAAAACAATAACTGAAATAGAAGCACTTCACCACTAACCAAGCTCAGGAATCCTACAAGAAAACCTCCTCCATCAACAAGAAAAACAAGCCATTCACAAGCTCCACAACACTAAATTTCTCTTCAACCTCCAAAAGACAATGTATTGCTCCAAAGAGTCATCATATTCAAACATTTACAATGAAGCCCTCATGCTCTATTTATCTAGCAAAGGAGGGCTAAAACCCTAGAAAGGGTTGGAAAATGTCAAAATCACTAATAAATGTCATAAATGCCCAAGAGACCATGCAAGGCCCAAGGCATAAAATATCCCATGAAATAAATGCCAAAATAGCTTCTAGCACCTAATTCTAGAGTGATTTGCCTTAAAAAACATTAAAATATCATTTTACAATAAATGAGTGTGTTTTTTTTACTTTTGGCCAAAAACACACAGTGCAATCTATAAGCGCAGTGCCTTGACAAGCAGAAAATGGGTCTTGCAACCAAGTCTTGGTGACCTTACCGATGTTGGATTTTTCTCCATGATGTCCCATTGGAAATTATACTGATTCTACTTTCCAAATATACCTTTTTTTTCTAATTGAGCCCCTGTAACCTGTCCAAAACGTCAAATTACCCAAACTGCTCTGAGCGCAACGCTAAGACAGGCAAAACATGGGTCCACTTGCTACCAAATTTTGGTGACCTTCCCGATGTCAGATTTTGCTCCATGATGGCCCGTGGGAAAGCCAATTGAGTCTAATTTCCAAATATATATTTTTTTTTCTGATTGAGCTCCTGTAACCTATCCAAAAAGCTAAATTCCCCAAACTTCTCGGAGCGCAGTGCCAACACAAGCAGAAAATGGGTCCACTTGCAGCCAAGTTTTGGTGACCTTCCCGATGTCGGAATTTTCTTTGTGATGGGCCTTTGGAAATATTGTTGAGTCTACTTTCAAAATATAATTTTTTTTCTGATTGAGCTCCTGTAACCTATCCAAAAATCCAAATTCCCCAAACTTCTATGAGCGTAGCGGCAAGCCTGAAAATGAGGCAGAGAGGTGAAAAAATAGGTGTTTTTTTGGCCATTTGAGGGGTCAAAAATGCTCCAAATGCCCTGAAATTTGGTGAGAATACTGTAATAGGCATGAGAAATCAAAAAATACAAATTTATCCCTTTGAGGATGTCTGAGGAAAAAGCGTAGCACTAGGGGTGTTGTGCTTATAGGCCTCGAAATTTGCAAAAAAACAAAATTTGTCAAAATTCTCCCAAATTGGTGGACGCCTTCCTCATGGGGTTTGAGAAGCCAGTAGAAAATATTGAGGCAAGATTACAAGGTTTACTTGGTATTTTTCCTCTTTGAGTGCTTGGATTTTGTTTTGGGCCTTTTTGAGTTCTAGCCCTTGCAACTTGGTCTCTCTGGCTTGCTCTTTGATCTTTTGTTTGCCTTTATCTAGCTTCTTGGTAGAAAAGGAAGGCACGGTCCTTGCCTTTTAGAGGAAGCAAACACAAGCCTTTGTCATCTTTGATATGTCAATGGAAGAGGTTTAATTATGATCATTTGGGTGTCTTCATCATGGCTGCCATCATTTGTCTTTATGTCTTCCTCTTCATTACCTTGACTGCTGCCTCCTTCCTCATTTATCTCATCTTTGTAGAAATTAGCTGAATAAATCACTTATTCAATGAAGATTAACCCGATCATACATCAATTTCGAATTGCATGCATAACACAAAACCTTCTTCTACAATTAATTGTCACATGCGGAAATAATATAGAAGCAATCGCACATCAAATCAATCACACATTAACTCAGTATGTATGGGGAAAGCCTATAGCTGAAAACCCCCCAGCTATTGTGTATATTATAATGGAGAAATCATGTAACAATCATAGTACAAAAACTCTTCACAACCTCTCATGCACTACTTCCCATGCTACACACTATCAAGCTAGATCTAGCAAATCACTTGCTCCAATCCTTAGCCACTTGATAGCCAACCTTGATTGCGTATTTTAATGCTAGGTGATGGCCTCCTTATATAGATAAACCACCAGCCTAAACTTTGCAATACTCATAGCTTACTCCACCTATCTATGTGTTGCAAATAGCAACGGTATAGTTACAACTGATAGCTAACTCTACCCTTTCATCTATCTCTTTCACTGGTCTTCACTGAACTGATCATGCACTGTAGTGAACTGAAGTGTTCTTGAGTTGACTAATGAGTTAATATTTAGTAAATTAAATATTATTTAATTTACTCCACTCATATCTAATTGATTAGCTAGTTAACTAATCTCAACTAGTTCAACTAAAATAAATAGAACACAACTCCACTATTTGTCCCGTTAACTCCTCCAAAACTTCTGCACTGAAGTCTAACTGAAGCCAACCATGCAAGATGCCATCAAACCCTAGGAACCACGTGATTCCTTGTGTCAGTTGCATGAGCCACCTCCATGACTCAAACTGAAGTGCGCCAAGAGAGTAAACTGATGTTTATAGTCAAAATATTATTAAGGGAAAATAATATTTGACTTCCATATTTTTAGGAGATCAGTCTAAAAATAGCCTGGGTCCTAAAAAATAGGGTCTCATCTATTTTTACCGACATGTCGCATCCATCAAGAATCTCCAAGTAGAATTCCCAAATTATGCTCAGTATGTCTAAAAATAGACATAGTCTAAAAATAGACTTTGCGCCAGAATTTGCCTGCGGGCCCACTTAGTGAAGGCGACTTCATTTCACTAAGCTCCATCATCTTGCTGCATTCTCAACACTCCCTCTCGGCAAGATATGGATTATCTGCAACCCCTATCCTGCCTCTGTGGAATTCGAACTTGCTCCTGGTGAGCGCCTTCGTCAAGATGTCGCCATCCTGATCCTCCGTGGGAACATATGAAAGCATCATGATCCTCCGCTGAACACAATCTCTGATGTGATGGTACCTGATGTCGATATGTTTGGACCTATCATGAAAAACGGGATTAGCCGAGAGCTTGATGCAGCTCTGGTTATCACAGTAGATCACTGTAGGCTCCAAATGCAACCTGAACAAACCTGCGAGGATCTTCCTCATCCAAATAGCCTCACATGCGGCCAAGCTTGCTGCCATGTACTCGGCCTCTGCTGAACTGAGTGCCACGGATCTCTGCTTCCTGCTGTACCAGGAAACTGCTGTCGACCCAATGCTGAAAACTCCTCCCGGAAAGTGCTCTTCGGTCTTGTCCCAGGCTCTGCCCAATACGCATCGATCGAAACGACTTCCTCCATCCTCACATACACGTACCATGAACCATATCCCGTGTGCCTACGATATGTATGACCATGCTTGCCCGCCTTCAAAAGAGCTTGGTTTGGTAGGCTTAACCATAGCTTGCGAAAGCTGGTTAACTGCATAGCATATATCGGGTCGAGTATTGACCGGATACATCAACGACCCCACCAACTGTCGATAGACAGTGGCATCCACTACCTCCTCCGAAGTAGCATCTCCCTTCCTCCAACCTCCAGGAAGAGGGGTATCAACAGGCTTGCGGCCTTGCATGTTGAACCTCTCCAGAATCTCCCGGGCATACTTGCCCTGAGAAACAAACAGTCCTCCACTGCGCTGCCAAATCTCCAATCCCAGGAAATAATGAAGGATGCCCAGGTCCTTCATCTCAAACTCCCGTGCAAGATCCTCCTTGCATGAAAGTATCAACTGCTCGTCGCCGGTCAAAATCAGATCATCTACATACAGTACGATGATCAACAGCTTCCCCTCCACCACAATCTGGTACAGGTTTGGATCCGCCTCACTCTTGGAGAATCCAAGCCCGGTGAAGTAGCTGTCTATCCGAGTGTACCAAGCACGAGGTGCTTGCTTCAGCCCATACGGTGCTCTCTTGAGTCGGCACACATGCGACTCACTGCTGAAGATCTCAAAACCTTCAGGCTGCTCTATGTACACCTCTTCCTCAATAACTCCATTGAGGAACGCAGTCTTCACATCCATCTGATGAATGTGCCACCCCATCTGCGCTGAGAGAGCAAGGATCGTCCGTATGGAAGAGTACCTTGCGACGGGTGCAAAAGTCTCCTCATAGTCAATCCCCTCGATCTGTGAGAAGCCACGGGCGACAAATCTCGCCTTGTACTTCTCCACACTCCCGTCAGCCGCCTGCTTCACCTTGTAGATCCATCGCGAACCCACCATTGATTTCCCAACCGGTCTTGGGACAATCTCCCATGCACTGTTCCTGATGATCGAATCATATTCTTCGATCATGGCATCAACCCATGCGGGTTCCTCCACAGCTTCCTCAAAAGAGGATGGCTCCGTCACAACACATTGACTCACAAGAACCATGTATCCAGTGTACCGATCCGGTGACTGTCTCTGTCTGTGTTGTGCTGTAGGTGGTCCTACAACCTTCTCTGCATCCCGAGCCAGTCGCTCAGCTTCTGTAGTGCGCATGCGCCCTCTGATGGTTGGCGCTGCCTGGGTGGTTTCTTCCACCTTCTGAACCTCCTCTTGTGGTTGATCCACATCCGGAAGCTCCTCCTTAGGAACTAACAGCTCCTCATCTGCATGCAAGTGTAGCTCCCTCTCAAGCGAACACTGCATGGCTTTCTCCTCTTGGAATTTTATATCCCGTCGCACAACAGTCTTGCGACTGTCTGGCACATACACCCGATAGTTGTGAGGTGTATCAGTGTACCCCACAAATATTCCAACTTCAGCAGTTGGATCCGGCTTCCTTCTTGCATCCTTCGTCACATGCATGTAGACAGGAGATCCGAAAATCCGCAAATGGGAAATATCAGGCCTCTTGCCAGAATAAGCCTCCTCTGGTGTACTCATGCCAAGAACCTTGTGAGGACAACGGTTCTGCACATACACTGCTGTAGTGCATGCCTCAGCCCACAAGTGAAGGGGTAGGCCCTGATCATGCAACATCGCCCGTGCAGCACCCACGATCGTTCTGTTCTTCCGCTCAGCCACCCCGTTCTGCTGTGGGTTATGGGGCGCGATGAGCTCTCTCCGAATCCCTTCTGCGCTGCAGAACTCCTTGAATTCAGCCGAGATGAATTCACCACCGTTATCACTCCTTAGAGCAATCACCTTCTTCCCAGACTCCTTCTCGACCAGTGCTTTAAACTCACAGAACTTCGCGAATGTATCGCTCTTCTTCGACATGAAGAAGATCCAGCACTTTCGAGAGAAATCATCAACAAAGATCACACAATACCTGTGCTTTGCTGTCGAAGCAACTGAGAAAGGACCACACACGTCTGTGTGAACTCTCTCAAGGATCGTCGTGGCGTGACTATCCTTCTCGTGAAAGGTGGCTTTCACATACTTCCCTAAAGTACACCCCTTGCACTGATCTGACTGCGCAAGGGTGCCCTTAGGAAGTCCAGTAGAAATCTGTTGCAGAATCTTCAAAGCTCCATGGTGAATATGGCCCAATCTCCTGTGCCATAGTTCGCCCTCATCATCCCGGCTCACCACATCTCCAGCCTTGCATGCCATAGCTGCGCAGTCATCTACCTGCAACTGATAAAGGTTCTGAGTTCGAACCCCTATCTTCCGGGTCTCTCCTGTAGTCTTACTGCGCAGGAAAGCTTTTCCTTCGCTGAAGACCACATCATAACCCTTATCCTCCAACATCGCTACTGAAATCAGGTTCTTCTTCAATCCAGGTACATGCATGACATCCTTTAAGACAAAGGGTTTACCGGACTCCCTCTGAAAGGATACGGTACCGATACCAGTCGCACTGTATCTACCGTCATCGCCCATCTCGATGTGCATACCCAAATCTTTGTCCTCCAGATCTGAGAACAACTCCCGATCTCCCGTCATATGAAATGACGCACCGCTGTCCAAGAACCACACCGATCCCATCACACTTGAAACCAAGCATGCAATCAGTGAAAAGTCAAGCTCGAACTGTGAAGCAAAAGCTTCTCCATCTGCAGATCTTCCCGCTTGCTTGTTCTTCTTCTTCCTTGGACAATTGGTAGCATAATGTCCGTGATCATGGCAGTGAAAACATTTCACTTTCGCCATATCCTGCTTCTTGCCCTTAGCTCCAGAATGAGAGGTTTTCTTACCCTTCCCTTTCTTAGCTTTGGACACCAAAGCGCAGTTTTCTTCATCGGCTCCCTTTGATGAAGATCCATCTCGAGTAGTCCTCCTTATCTCCTCCTGCATGAGATCCGCCCAAAGGCGCTCCCATCCCGACAACTTCTCCTGACCATTGACACTATCTTGATATGAGTGCCAAGCCTTCGGAAGACCAAGGAGAGCCAGGTCGACCATGTCCTCGTCTTCGACAGTCACCCCCACACTTCCCAGCTCATCTCTGCATTGAGTGAACTTCGTGATGTATTTGGCGATACTGTCGCCCTTCTCCATCTTGATGTTCCTGAGCTTATCTTTGAGCGCCAGCTTCCTTTGGTCACTCTTACTCTGGAATAGATCCGTCAAAGCTTTCCACATTCAATATGGAGTAGCCTTACCATGAAGGCTGGATACAATATGATCCTTGACGCCCTCCAACAGGATCCTTCGACATTTCGCGATCTTCTTTTGCCATGCATCGACCAAAGCTGCATCAGTGGGCTTTGGGACATCCGCATCCACGAACTCCTTCAGACCATTGTCTTCTAACACTGCTTCCATTCGATCCTTCCATGCAACATAGTTCGAACTGCCTTCAAGAGCATATTCGAGCCGCAAACCATTGAAAGAAGACATCTTTCAACACCGGCACCAAGACGAACAACCTTCTGCAAAATTCGAATTCCAAACTCCAAGCTCTATCGCTTCCGATCTATACTTGAAAACAAATTATTTCCAAATCAGAGATTGACTGCAAGGGCATTCACCGGATCTTTCACCTTACAAAGAAGGATGAATATTCCGGAGGCTACCTGGCCCGCATGCAGACTCTGTCCGAGGAAATAAGTTTGCAATCCCCGTAATAGACTTCGACAATTAATCTCGCTCCGATACCATGTAGAAATTAGCTGAATAAATCACTTATTCAATGAAGATTAACCCGATCATACATCAATTTCGAATTGCATGCATAACACAAAACCTTCTTCTACAATTAATTGTCACATGCGGAAATAATATAGAAGCAATCGCACATCAAATCAATCACACATTAACTCAGTATGTATGGGGAAAGCCTATAGTTGAAAACCCCGCAGCTATTGTGTATATTATAATGGAGAAATCATGTAACAATCATAGTACAAAAACTCTTCACAAGCTCTCATGCACTACCTCCCATGCTACACACTATCAAGCTAGATCTAGAAAATCACTTGCTCCAATCCTTAGCCACTTGATAGCCAACCTTGATTGCGTATTTTAATGCTAGGTGATGGCCTCCTTATATAGATAAACCACCAGCCTTGACTGCGCAATCATCATGGGTTTACTCCACCTATCTATGTGTTGCAAATAGCAACAATATAGTTACAACTGATAGCTAACTCTACCCTTTCATCTATCTCTTTCACTGGTCTTCACTGAACTGATCATGCACTGTAGTGAACTGAAGTGTTCTTGAGTTGACTAATGAGTTAATATTTAGTAAATTAAATATTATTTAATTTACTCCACTCGTATCTAATTGATTAGCTAGTTAACTAATCTCAACTAGTTCAACTGAAATAAATAGAACACAACTCCACTATTTGTCCCGTTAACTCCTCCAAAACTTCTGCCACTGAAGTCTAACTAAAGCCAACCATGCAAGATGCCATCAAACCCTAGGAACCACGTGATTCCTTGTGTCAGTTGCATGAGCCACCTCCATGACTCAAACTGAAGTGCGCCAAGAGAGTAAACTGGTGTTTATAGTCAAAATATTATTAAGGGTAAATAATATTTGACTTCCATATTTTTAGGAGATCAGTCTAAAAATAGCCTGGGTCCTAAAAAGTAGGGTCTCATCTATTTTTACCGACATGTCGCATACTCCAAGAATCTCCAAGTAGAATTCCCAAATTATGCTCCGTATGTCTAAAAATAGACATAGTCTAAAAATAGACTTTGCGCCAGAATTTGCCTGCGGGCCCACTTAGTGAAGGCGACTTCATTTCACTAAGCTCCATCATCTTGCTGCATTCTCAACAATCTTCATTTGCATCCACCTCCATGTATTGAACTTCATTTCTAACCTATTCACTAATTTTCGCACCTTCACTTTGTTCCTCATTATATCTTTTTGTTTCATCACTGTCGTGACCTTTATTTTGGCTGCCAGCCCCTTGATTTTCTTTACTGTCGTCATCCTCCCCTGTTTCCATGTTGCATGCTTCTTGTTGGCTCAACTCATCATCATCCTCATCTTCACTTTGGTTTGATTCATTGTTACTCTCATGTTCATTTTCACTTACTTGTTCACTTCCACTTCCTTCTTCCGGTGACTAGTGCTACCCTTAGAAAACCCTAGGCCTACTTATAAAACTTGGTAGGAGGAATGAAATGAAATGATGGTGAGGGAAGCTCTTGCAAATGACTGGGATGGAGGTGGGTTTATGACTATTTTTCTTTGGGCTTGGAGGAGGGCTTATCTTGAACTGATTTTTAATTACCCTAACTCATACTTTCCTTGACTGAATTTCTTGTTTGGAAGTCAAAATAGAGGGTTGTTTGCCATGAAGACCTAGGGTTTGTAGGCACTAGGGTTTGATTGATTTCCCTTAATCATTAAATCACAAAGAGCACTTGGAAGATAAGGAAACATGCACCTACCAATTTTAACTTGTTTGCAGGTCCTTAGATGTAGCTTGCAAGTGTCCCCTTGTGTTTTTTGGCAATTTTTTGCAGGTGGGAGAGGCTTTCTACTCTAGGTGCAGCGCTCTACACGAGCTGTAGGGTTTTGGGTCCTCTTAAGCACAGCATCAGGCATTTTGGGCCAGTCGGACTCTCTAAGCGCAGCTCCGGGTAGGTTTTGGGCCAGTCGAGCTTTCTAAGCGCAGCACCAGGAAAGTTATGGGCCAGTTAGGCCTCTCTCTGCCATAAGCGCACGCCTGAACTCCCTACGCATAGCTTATTTTGAAAAGGGAATTTGGAGGCCTTCTCGATGTCAAAATTGGGCCCATGCTAGATTTTTGAAAATATTATCCTGTATAATTTCCAAATACACCATTTTCTCTCTGATTGAAGTTCATTTTTCCTGTCAAAAGTTGATTCTCCCAAGACTGGTCAAAAAGTGTTGAGTGATGGTGCAGAAATGTAGAGTGCTGGTGGAGACAACTTTTGGAGGCCTTCCTTAACTAAAAATTAAGCTCATGAGAGCTCATTGGAAATAATTTCTAGTCTAATTTCCAAATATACCTTTTTTTCTTTGATTGGAGTTGATTTGACCTGTCAAATGTTTATTCTCCCAAGACTAGTCAAAACATACTGAATGATGGTGCAGAAATGCAGAGCACTGGTGCAGACCACTTTTGGATGCCTTCCTCAACTCCAAATTGAGCTCATGATAGCTCATTGGAAATCGCTTCAAGTCTAGTTGTCATTTGATTCATCACGAAATTCATTTGGACACTCTAGCTATGAGAAACTCTGATTTTCCCAAGGTCACTCCAGCAGTGCAGAAATTCTCCCGAGACACATGTATATTTGACATTGCTCCCAAACCATGATACCTGTGTAAAAAATGAAGGATTTTTTTCTTCTTGGACCTATTATGGAAAAAAACCTCTCTGACTTGTCGAGATTGTAACGAGATGATGAGCTTAGTGAAAAGAGTCGCCTTCACTAAGTGGGCCCGCAGGCTATTTTTGGTGCAAGTATATTTTTAGACATATGAATCATGTTCTATGAGTTGCGGGATTCTATTTGTAGATGGTTGGTCAAGTTGGAAAAAATAGATGGACTTCTATTTTTAGAGATATTGGGCGGAATCTATTTTTATATTTTCAGTCTAAAAATAGATATGTCGAATATTATTAGCACTTAATAATATTTGGACTATAAACATTATATTATTCTCTTGGAGCACTTCAGTTAAGTGCAAAAATGTGGCACAGCAGCTGACAGAAGGAATTACACTATTCCTAGGGGTTAAGTGGAGCTATTGCATGGAGACTTCAGTTAGAAATCATGTGAGAGAGTTTGGTGGAGTTGATTGAGGAGTTAATGGAGTTGTGTTCAGTTTAACTAATCTAAACATAGTTGAACTAGTTGTATTTAGTCTAATTGATTAATACACTAGTGAAGATTGGTGTGAATTAATTATTAATTAATTCACTAATTATAAACTCATTAATCAACTGAAGAATACATTAGTTAACTTCAGTGCATGGACAGTTTCAGTGGAGACTAGTGTAGAGATAGGTGAAAGAGCAGGTTAACTATCAGTTGTGACTATACTGTTGCATATTTGCAACTACCAGTGATTGGGGAAGCCCATGAGGATTGCGCAATACAAGCCAGGTGGTTTATGTTATTTAATGAGCCATCCTATAGCATTGCTTACGCAATAGAGGCTGGCTATCAGGTGGCATAGATTGGAGCATGTGTTTTGCTAGATCTAGCTTGATTAGTGTGTAGCAATTGGAGGTTGTGCTGAGAGATTGTGATGAGATTTGTACAATTATTGTTACATGATCTCTATGACATATAATATACAGATTTTTGGGGTTTTGAGCTTTAAGCTTTCCCATGAAATACTGTGTTCATATGTGTGAATGTTTATGGTTTTAATGTGTGCATGCAATTGATTTTATTTCTGCATGTAATGATCAATGGTAGAAGAGATTATGTATTTTGCATGAAGCTAAAATAGTGTGTGATCAAGAGAATCTCAGTGAATAATATATCAATTATTCAAATTTTCTACATGGTATCAGAGCGATATTGATCATTGGAGCAATTGCAAAACATTGAAGCGGTTGAGTTTTGTGCTGGTGGAATTCGAATTTGCAGTAGTGTTTTCTTGGTGTCGAAGTTGAGATGTCTTTCAACGGATTGCGATTGGAGTATGCCCTTGAGGGTAGCTCGAATTATATTGCATGGAAGGACAAGATGGAGGCGGTGCTGGATGACAATGGGTTGAAGGAGTTCATAGATGCAGAAATTCCAAAGCCTACTTCTAGTGATGTTGCCGTACTTGACGCATGGCAAAAGAAGACAACAAAGTGTCGAAGGATTCTGTTGGAAGGTGTGAAGGATCACATAGTGTCCAGCCTTCATGGTAAGGCTTCTCCATTCTTGATGTGGAAAGATTTGACATATTTATTTCAAAGCAAGAGCGACCAGAGGAAGTTGGCGCTCAAGGATAAACTCAGAAACATAAAAATGGAGAAAGGCGACAGTATGCCCAAGTACCTCACGAAGTTCATCCAATGCAGGGATGAGCTGGGAAGTGTGGGGGTTACTGTTGATGATGAGGAATTGGTGAGCTTGGCTCTCCTTGGGCTTCCGAAGAGTTGGCATTCCTATCAGGACTCTGTCAATGGTCGGGAGAAATTGCCAGGATGGGAGCGACTTTGGTCGGATCTTGTGCAAGAGGAGATAAGGTGGAGTACCAGGGATGGATCTTCATCAAAGAACTCTGATGAAGAGAATTACGCTTTGGCTGCCAAAGAAAAGAAGGGGAAGAGCAATAAAGCTTCTCATTCCGGTGCGAAAGGCAAGAAGCAGGACATGTCCAAGGTGAAGTGCTTTCACTGTCACCAACACGGACATTACGCCACTAGTTGTCCACAGAAGAAGAAAAATAAGCAGGCTGCTGGATCTGCAGCTAGAGAGGCCTTAGCCTCGCAGTTTGAGCTGGATTTTTCACTGATCGCATGCTTGGTCTCAAGTGTGATGGGTTCAGTGTGGTTTCTTGACAGTGGTGCATCTTTTCACATGACAAGAGATCGAGATTTGTTTACTGATCTGGATGAGAAAGATCTTGGAGTGCACATCAAGATGGGCGATGATGGTAGATACAGTGCGACCGGTATCGGTACCATTTCCTTTGAGAGGGAGTCTGTTAAACCCTTCATATTGAAGGAAGTGATGCATGTTCCAGGATTGAAGAAGAATCTTATCTCTGTGGCGATGTTAGAAGACAAGGGATATGATGTTGTCTTTAGTGAGGGAAAGGCTTTCCTGCGCAGTAAGGCAACTGGTGAGACCCGGAGGATAGGGGTTCGAGTTAAGAACCTTTATCAATTGCAGGTAGATGGTTGCGCAGCAATGGCAGGCAAGGCAGAAGGAGTGGTGAGCCGAGATGATGGCAAGTTGTGGCACCGGAGATTGGGCCACCTTCACCATGGAGCTTTGAAGATACTGCAGCAGATTTCTACTGGGCTTCCTAAAGGCACTCTTGCGCAGTCAGATCAGTGCAAGGGGTGTACCTTGGGAAAATTTGTGAAAGCCACCTTTCACAAGAAGGATAGTCGCGCCACGATGATCCTTGAGAGAATTCACACAGACGTGTGTGGACCTTTCTCAGTAGCTTCGACAGCAAAGCACAGGTACTATGTGATATTTTTTGATGATTTTTCTCGTAAGTGTTGGATCTTCTTCATGCAGAAGAAAAGCGATACATACTCAAAGTTCTGTGAGTTCAAGGCACTGGTTGAGAAAGAATCGGGGAAGCAGGTGAAGGCTCTTAGGAGCAACAATGGTGGTGAATTCATCACTGGTGAATTCAAGGACTTTTGCAGCGCAGAAGGAATTCGAAGAGAGCTCATAGCACCTCATAACCCACAGCAGAATGAGGTTTCTGAGCGGAAGAACAGAACGATCGTGGGTGCTGCACAGGCGATGTTGCATGATCAGGGCCTTCCCATACACTTGTGGGCTGAGGCATGCAATACTGCAGTATATGTGCAGAACCGTTGTCCTCACAAGATACTTGGCATGAGTACACCCGAGGAGGCGATTTCTGGTAAGAAGCCTGATATTTCCCATTTGAGGATTTTTGGTTCACCTGTTTACATTCATGTGACGAAGGATGCCAGGAAAAATCTGTAGCCAACTGTAGAGGTTGGGATATTTGTGGGGTACACTGATACACCCCACAAATATCGTGTGTATTTTCCAGACAGTCGCAAGACTGTTATGCAATGGGATATCAAATTTCATGAGGAGAAATCCATGAAGTGTTTGCTTGAGAGGGAGCCACACTTGCATGCAGATGAGGAGCTATTAGTTCCTAAGGATGAGCTTCAGGATGTGGATCAGCGACAAGGTGAGGTTCATGGAGTGGAAGAGACCACTCATGCAGTGCCAACCATCAGAGGGTGGAAATGCACTACAGAATCTGAGCGACTGGCTCAAGATGCAGAGAGCATTGTAGGAGCACCTACATCACAGCACAGATAGAGATAGTCACTTGATCGGTACAATGGATACATGGCTCTCATGAGTCAATGTATCGTGACGGAGCCATCCTCTTTCGAGGAAGCTATGGAGGATACTGCATGGGTAGATGCCATGGTGGAAGAGTATGATTCGATTGTCAGAAACAGTGCATGGGATATTGTCCCAAGGCCGGAGGGGAAATCAGTGGTGGGTTCGATATGGATCTACAAAGTGAAGCAGGCAGCTGACGGGAGTGTGGAGAAGTAAAAGGCAAGATTTGTTGCCCGAGGTTTTTCACAGATTGAGGGGATCGATTATGAGGAGACCTTTGCACCTGTCGCAAGGTATTCTTCAATACGAATGATTCTTTCTCTCTCAGTGCAGATGGGGTGGCACATTCATCATATGGATGTGAAGACTGTGTTCCTCAATGGAGTGATTTAGAAGGAGGTGTACATAGAGCAGCCCGAAGGTTTCAAGATCTTCAGCAGCGAGTCGCATGTGTGCAGGCTCAAAAGAGCATTGTATGGGTTGAAACAAGCACCTCGTGCTTGGTACACACGGATAGACAGTTATTTCACCAGACTTGGATTCTCCAAGAGTGAGGTGGATCCAAACCTATACCAAATAGTGGTGGAGGGTAAGTTGCTGATCATTGTACTTTATGTAGATGATTTGATTTTGACGGGTGATGAACTGTTGATACACACATGCAAGGCTGATCTTGCAAAGGAGTTTGAGATGAAGGACTTGGGCCTCCTTCATTATTTCCTAGGATTGGAAATTTGGCAGTGCAGTGATGCACTGTTTGTTTCTCAGGGTAAGTATGCCCGGGAGATATTGAAGAAGTTCAACATGCATGGCTGCAAGCCTGTTGATACTCCTCTTCCTGGCAGTTGGAGGAAGGAGGATGCTACTTCGACGGAGGTAGTGGATGCTACTGTTTATCGACAGTTGGTGGGGTCACCTATGTATCTGGTCAATACACGACCCGACATATGTTATGTTGTGAACCAGCTTTCACAAGCTATATTTAAGCCTACCAAGCTCTACTGGAAGGCAGGCAAGCATGTATTGAGATATCTCAGAGGCACATCGGGATATGGATCATGGTACAGACAGGAGGATGAGTTGAGGCGGCATGGCTTCACAGATCGGTATCATCATATCAGAGATTGCGTGAAACGGAAGATCATGTTACTTTCATACATTCCTACGAAGGATCAAGATGTTGATATCTTGACGAAGACGCTCACCAGGAGCAAATTCGAATGCCACAGAGGCAGGATCGAGGTGGAAAATAATCCCTATCTTGTTGAGAGGGAGTGTTGAGATTGCAACAAGATGATGATCTTAGTGAAAACAGTCGCCTTCACTAAGTGGGCCCACAGGCTATTTTTGGCACAAGTCTATTTTTAGACATATGGATCATGTTCTATGAGTTGCAAGATGCTATTTGTGGATGGTTGGTCAAGTTGGGAAAAATAGATGGACTTCTATTTTTAGACATATTGAGCGGAATCTATTTTTAGATTTCCAGTCTAAAAATAGATATGTCAAATATTATTAGCTCTTAATAATATTTGGACTATAAACATTATCTTATTCTCTTGGAGCACTTCATTTAAGTGCATAGATGTGGCACAAGAGCTGACAGAAGGAATTGTTGGCCACCTATAAAATTTGTTCTATCAAAAGGTGGCCAAAACATTGTTCAGTCTTCAAGAAACACTTTCATGACCAAAATTTTATCTCTTGAAGCCTTTGGAAGATCTCATGCTCATGTCTAAAAGGTCTTCACTGCTGATTCCCTCTAGAACTAAAAAATTTTGCTAAAAATTCTATGAGAAATACTACTAAATAATCATCATTTTCCCCCTCCCCCTCTTCCAAAACTAGCCTTCATTTTCTTCCCCTTTTCTCCATAAATTTCCTCTATTATTCATGTTTTCCTTTCTTCCCTTCATGAAAACTCCCTTTCCATAGTTAAAAACCCATTTTTTAACTATTCCGAAACCTCCAAAATCCATTGAAAACAATGAAAAATTCATAAACAATACAAGTATTTTGACTATGGACTTGAGCCCCCTTGGGCTAAGTCCTAACCACTTCCCCACCATACGCTTTGGGGCTTGAACCACTTGCTAAAAGGATAAGGTGCTAATCGCATCGCCAATTGTTCAAGAACGCAAGTTTTTGCGTTTAGTTCCATATTGTAAAAATGCAATTGTGATCAGCCCTTTTGTTTTGAGCCCCGGATCTCGTGCTTTCTCTGCAAAAACCAAAGGTTATAGACCTGGGCACTAATCGCAATCGAAATCTTTCCAAATTGTGATTTTATTTAAAGTTCCCATCGCAAGATCCCCCAATTACAACCTCCTGATTCAATCTGGACCGTCCACATGTCCGGTTCGGACAGTCCGAAACCACCCCGCCTTATTTCTTCTCCCCGCTCTCCTTTTTCCTTTTTTCACTGATCTCCACCGTTGGATGCTTTCATCCAACGGCTTCGCTCCCTCCCCGCCATCTAAAGCAGTTTAAACCTAAAAACGCAGGATTTCCTAATGTTTTTTTTTATTTTACAGGTTTGAATGGTTTTTTCCATAAAGAATGCCGAGGACCGGGAAAGACGTTTCCTGCGCTGTTGATCTATCAAAGGGAACCATCCACCAGGATATATTCCATTGTTTCATAGATGCTCTATTAGCATTGATGTCGTAAAGGGACCTGCGCGGCCTGCACATCGACAAGACACTGTGATTAAATCACATTTAAAAAGAGTATAAGTATTGAAGAACAGAGTGCAACAGAGAAGAATATTGAGGACAAATTTGGGAAATTATGGCTAAGAATGATTATCAAAAGCCTAATTCTCAGAAATAAAACAGAGTTCGCAGAAAACCTAAAGTGTTCTATTGACAGGAATGCCTCCACTGCCACAATCTGATGCAAATTGATCCCTTTAGTTATCACGATGCCACCTGTGCCTCAAAATATTCAATCAGAAGCTGAATTTGTTGATCAGGCACCTACAGCCTCACAGAAAATCAAAGGCTGTCGAACAAATAATATTAATCAAGGGTCTTATCTCCAAATTGTCGGCAAAACCATTTTAAAGGTTAAAGAACAGTCCAGAAGCATATCTTTTCAATCATTAGGCCTCGAAAGACACAAAAAGTGTTATGAAGCTGAGTTATAAATGATTACATTCCCACCTTATGCCTTGCCTGGTTCCCAAAGGCCAGGAATTTCATTGATTACATAATTAATAATACTTGACCCCTAGTAAATCCTCCCACCTCTTCATTCTTCTATAAATACTTCTGTAGAAGATGAGTAAATGTTGGTCTCTGGACATTTGAATGCATGTAATAGTTATTCTAAAGCTACTGATGCCCTGTTTGCAACTTAAAGATACATAAGCTGATATGAGAAGTTTGAAGTTGTAGAGACCCACCGAGCTTGCTGATTGTAACTAGTTCGAACATCAAATACAAGCTACTGATTTATGGGATCCTGATTTTTGTCAATGGTGATGTGTTCCTCACTATCAATTGTTATTTTTCTTAATGTTTCCACTTTTTTCACTTTCTATGATAAAGAGCAGCAAACATATAGCTAGGATTTACTTTCAACAGTACCCTACTCTTACTGAAACCTTTATTGTCTATGTTTTCTTCATTTGAACGTTCTCTTTGAAGAGTACATCAATGAAGGCTGGTTTAAAGGCACTTGCCTGATCTAAATTGCTCTTTGTCAATGTTATCCATGTTTTCCTTATTGAACATGCTGAAGCAATATAGTTTAAAATCACTTGTTTGATCTTAAGTTGTTCAACTGTCTTTTAATGTTTTCTTACTAAAAGTATTTCAAAGTAGGCTGGTCTAAAGGTATTAACCTGATCTCAGAATACTTTTATGTTTTCCTTATTGAATATGCTGAAAGAAGGGTAGTTTAAAGGCACTTACCTGATCTTAAGCTTTTCAATTGTTTTTTAATGTTTTCTAACTGAAAGTACTTCAAAGCAGGCTAGTTTAAAGGTATTAACCTGATCTCAGAATACTCTCATGTTTTTCTTTAAGTACATGTTGAAGCAATATAGTTTAAAAGCACTTGTTTGATCTTAAGCGTTTCAACTGTCTTTTAATGTTTTCTTACTGAAATTATTTCAAAGCAGGCTAGTCTAAAGGTATTAACATGATCTCAGAATAATTTTATGTTTTCCTTATTGAATATGCTGAAAGCAGGGTAGTTTAAAGGCACTTACCTGATCTTAAGCTTTTCAACTATTTTTTAATGTTTTCTAACTGAAATTACTTCAAAGCAGGCTAGTTTAAAGGTATTAATCTGATCTCAGAATACTCTCATGTTTTTCTTTAAGTACATGCTGAAGCAATATATTTTAAAATAAATTACTTGATCTCAGGATGTTTCACTATATCTTCATTTGTTTGTTCTTCATTTCCTATCTATTTCATTCCATAAAATCACCTTAAGAGATCCTTTGACATAAGTGACTTGCCCCATGGATCCTGCTTGAACCTTGTTGTCCAATTAAAATCCTCCTATGACTCCATAGCCCAATGGGTTAGAACTGTCTTTGCCTTTCTGTCAACCAAATCATTCCTTCACCGGAAAACACCTTCACCCTTCATTTTTGAAACTGCCTTCACCTTCATCAGGTCCTTTCCCAACCAAAACAAACAAAACAAAACCCAAGCTCTTCATAACTAGCCTAATATCACAATTTTCAGTTATTAAAAGATCACATCTTTTGAACCCATTCATAGAGAGATCCCTCTCCAAATTCAGGAGGGCTAGATCCTAGAATCCCAAAGTGGTTGAAACGATGTTGTTTCTGTAATTGGACTCTACCAATATTGCTAATAAATTACAGATTCCTAACATCTCTGGCGACTCCACTGGGGAATCTTACTCCCCTTAAAAAATTCATAAAACTTGTGAGTAAAAAGCAGCCTTTTCAAGCACTACCAAAAGAATGGTAATCATGATGAAACTTGTCTGGATCGGTGACAATCTAGGTAAACCCTAGGATTCTCCTAAAACTTTATCCAACCTTGAAAAATCAGCTGGCTTAGCCATAAGAGTAGGCTTTCTTTGTCTCATAACCATAGATAAGTTTTGAAACAGAGTTAGGATATTCTTAAAAACCACTCAATTGAAAAAAAACTCAGAAAACCTAAAAATATTTCAGATTGGTATCCAATAAACATGGTGGTGGACCATAAGACCGTTTACCTCTTAAAAGAGCTAAAAACTTCCACTTGGTGACTCCACAATCCTGAACAAACCTTAAGACTCCACTGGGAAGAACCCTTGTCATTAAATATTATTCAAACTTAGTTAGAGGAATGTAGGATTAAGATTTGTGTAAACAGATTAGTTAACCTCTCAAAGATTGTCATACCTGGGTGAATTTTTCTTGTTTATTTGGGTCTAATAACACAGCATAGTGGCTCCTAGAAAGATTCACACTAGAGCCTACCCTGACCCAAACCCACCTGAAGTAGTTGATAACCCATAAGGTATCCTTAGGAAGTCTCCTAAGATTAAATTGTCAGCTATTTTCAGGTCACCCTTGAGAGCTAGTTCAGTTCCTGAAAATCTTTCAGCTCTACAACAATCTCAAGTTGACTTAGTAAATCCATTTAGAACTAGGTATCTTGGTTATTTAGATCAGTTAGATTCTGAGTCTTCACTATCATCTCCTAAAACAAGTGAACCTCTTGGTAGCAGAGAAACCACACCTCCTGATTTGCATTTTCTTCACAACTTAGGTTCCCCTCATCCAAGATCAACTCAGCAATCTATTCCCGGTCCATCCACTTCTGCTCACCCTACATCCACTATTCAAACCACCCCACTTCAGTCCACTGTCCCTCTTGTAAATCCACCTCCACCTCCTGCTATGGCCACATGGTATGCTCCCCTAGTCCTTCCTGTACCACTAGTCAATCTTCCAGAGGACTATCAGTCCAAGATTCCATTATATGATGCTAACAATGCTACAACTACATCACAACATGTGGATAAGATGAATGACTATTTTGACCGAAATGAAATTGATGATGATTCAGTCAAACTTAGGTTATTTGCTCAGAGCTTAGGGGGAGAAGTGAGGAAATGGTTCAAAGGTTTAACCCCCCATAGTATCTGTGATCTACAAGCCTTTCATCAAAAATTATTAAACAAATGGGAAGTAAAGAAAAACCCTCTCCAAGTCCTTTCTGACTATAAAAATATCCATAGAGACACCGGGGAAAGTGTGCAAGCTTATTGCACTAGATTCAATAGTGTGTATAATGCACTTTCCCCAGAACTAAAACCTCCACAAGGCTCAGCTTTAAACAAGTTTCCCCAAGGGTTTGACCCTGAGATGGCCTATCAGCTGAGAGACAAATATTTTGCAACTCTTGAAGATATGAAAAAAGGTGCTCTTACTGTGGAAGTCAACTTGATGGAGAAGAGAGCAAGAATGAAAACTGAAAAGAGAGTATCCTTCAAAGAGGAAAATGTCCCTTCTACTTCCAACTCAAAAATGGAAAGAATGATGGAGGAGATGATGAAGAAAATGATCATCCTTGAGAGAGCACAGGCAAGTCAAAACCAAACTGCTCCTCAAAACAAAAACCAGAATCAGAATGTTAGAAGGAACCAACCTCCAAACAGACCTAGGGAAGATGATCAACAGATCTCTCCTCCCTTTCATCAAAACTCTATAAGTGAGGTTGAGGAAACAGAGGAGATAACAGAGGAAGATGATATCAACATGTTGGGAGTAGATAATGATGACTTTGAGATTCATTTTGATAAGGAACAAGGTTTTCATACCCCTTGTGATAACGACAAAGATGATAATGAAAGTTATTTTCAGGACATGGAAAATGTTATCATAGAGCCTCAAAAAGAGTATGACCTTAGAAGCAAAACCAGTCAAAAAACTCCCAACACCAAAACCTCTAACAAATCTTCACAAAACAGCACTACAACCAAGCCTAAAATTGTCAAACAAAAGGATAAAATAGTAGCTATGAATTCTGATAGAGATAGAGATAAAGGCACTCAAAATAATGAAAAACAGAGTGCGGACATTAGTAGTACTACCACTTTAGCTAGTACTCCTGTTAAGACCATTTTTTCAAAAACGAGTAGAAAAAATCAGCAAGCTGATGTTGCTGATAGACTGGGAGCTAGTAAGGTTGAGACAAGTTCATCAAAGAACCAGATTCTTTTCAACCTAGAGCAGGAAATTTCAAAGATCAGAATCTCTGTTCCCCTGACTGAGTTAGCTGCCCAAAATGTATATAGGACCCAAATTTTGAAGGCTTTAAATAGTGAGGATAATAATGACTCATTCAATCTTAATGATGACCAGCCAGAGCTCATTTTTGGTCCTAAGATTGAAGGTATATATCAAGAGGGACTTGTACCTCCCTTTTATGTGAGTTTTAATGTTCATGACAAGATCCTGCATAATGTTATGCATGACTCTGGAGCCTCGCACAACCTTATGCCAAAGGTGATAATGGAAAGGCTAGGATTAGAAATACCCAGACCTTATAAGGAATTATATTCTTTTGATTCTAACAGAGTAAAGTGCCTTGGCCTGAGAAAATACCTTTGTGAGAGTTTGACCCAAATCCCAGCCAAGTGCATGGTGATGGATGTTGTGGTGGCTGATGTGCCTCCTAAATATGGCATGTTGTTGTCAAGATCATGGGGTGCCAAGCTGCAAGGTACCATACAGATGGATGGGACATATGCCACTATTCCTGGTTTTAGCCAGCTCAGAAGACTGTACAGAGAGTCACACATGAAATTCATGGTTAGTATCCCAGAAAAGCCTGAAAATTCTCCCATTTATTCTTTCCATACTAACCAGGATTCGTTTATCTTTTGCAATAATGAATCCACAAAACAGTCAGAGCCAGAACACAGTGACTCAAATAAACAGTTAGAGACCCCAAATCTAGAAATAAATGCAATTCTAGATATGGAAGAAAATGAGAGAGAAATTTTGGAACATTGTGTTGAAACAATGGACCAGAGTGAACAAAGCCAAGATGGCAAACAACAGACTGCCCCTCACGCTCAGCTCCATGACAAACCTGATAAGGGGAAACAAATACAACCAAGTACTGAGATTTCACAACAACCCTTGGGCACGTTGGTTGAAGGGGACAATAACCAAGACGAAACTGAAAATAGTCCTTTGTGGAGTATGTATTTTGATGGGTCTTGCACTAAAAACAACCACATAGAAAACATTTCCTGCAAATTAAACTTTCAGTGTTCCAATAACATAGCGGAATATGAATCCCTTCTCTTAGGCTTACATCTATTAAAAAAGTTAGGAGCCTCAAGAATTAATATGTATGGGGATTCAGAACTAGTCGTTAAACAAGTCAATGGGGAATATAACGCAAATCATCCCAGGCTTAGAGCTTATCGAAACGATGTCATGGACCTTTTAAAAACTTTTGAGGAGTCCAAATTGATTTTTGTTCCAAGAAAAAGAAATATTGCCTAACACAATTTAGCTTTTTCGGCTATAACGTGCTTGACGCCATTTGAAACCAAAGATTGTACAACTCAAATTAAGTTTAGACCAGCTGTGCCAGATAATGAAAAATATTGGCAGGTCTTTGAAGGTGACAAACAGATAGAGGAATTTCTGTTGGGCAGGAACGAATTTGAGTTATCTGATTCGGGTTCTAAATCTGATGAAAATTGCCTAAACAAGAAGTCCCCTAAAAAAGAAAAACCATTTGGTCCCATAGAAATCAACATGTTAAATAAAAAACTTGACACTCATACTGAAGAATACAAGGATGCAGAAAACGAAGACATTGAGGTATTTTCGTCAAAGGACAATAACATACCTACGGGGCTAGCACCGTTAGAAGACCTATTTGATTTTAAAGATGTACCAAAGAAGCCCACCGTAGAATACACAGAGTCTGAGGTCGAGGAATGCAACATAGGCACCGAGGATAAGTCTAAAATGATTAAATTAGCTAGGTCCTTGCCACCAGACATGAAAAGTAAATACGTTGACCTGTTTAAAGAGTTTTTCGATGTGTTTGCCTGGAGCTATGAAGACTTGAAAGCCTACGATACAGAAATCATCTAGCACAAGATTCCTTTGAAAGAAAACCAAAAACCCTTTAAGCAAAATCTGCGTAGAATTAATCCAATACAACTGCCTCTAGTAGAAAAGGAAATCAAGAAAATGTATGAGGCAGGAATCATTGTACCTGTGAGGTTTTTAGATTGGGTTTCTAACCTTGTAGCCGTGAGGAAAAAGGCAGGAGAAATTAGATTGTGCATTGATTTCAGAAACCTTAACAGAGCCTCCCTAAAAGACAATTACCCTCTACCCAAAATGGAACACATTCTACAAAGGGTAGTTGGTTCAAAGAGGATTTATCTGTTGGATGGTTTTTCAGGGTATAACCAGGTTTTAGTACTCCCAAAAGACCAACTCAAGACAACTTTCACCACTCCTTGGGGCACTTTCATGTATGTGAAAATTCCTTTTGGATTAATGAATGTTGGGGCCACTTTCCAAAGGGCCATGGACATTGCATTTTCAGAGGAGATAGGGCACTTCATTGTAATTTACCTTAATGACATAACAGTTTATTCAAAATCCGATGAAGAGCATCTAAAATATTTAAGAAAGGTCCTTGAAAAGTGTAGAAGGTTTGGGTTATCTTTAAATCCCAAAAAGACAGTCATTTGGCCTTCAGTAAGGTAAACTCCTTGGCCATATCATATCAGAAGAAGGGATTAAAATAGATCCAAAAGAGAGTTGAGGGAATACTACAGATTAGCCAACCAAGGAACATAAAATAATTACAGTCCTTTATTGGAAAGATTAACTTCTTGAGGAGGTTTATTCCCAACTTAGTAGAGCTCCTTAGAAACATGACTAATATGCTCAAGAAAGAAGTAGGAGTGAAGTGGACTGTAGAAACCAAAAAATCCTTCGAATTGGTAAAACATGCACTCACCCGGGCACCAATCCTAATCAGCCCAGAATTTTCAAAAGAGTTCCTTATTTTCTCCTTTGCCTCAGAGCATACTGTGGTTGCAGTCCTGTTGTAGAAAAACCCAGAGGGACAGGAACAACCCATTGCTTTTTTCAGCAAGGCTTTAAGGGATGCACCCTTGAAATATAACATAATGGAAAAACAGGCCTATGCTTTGGGTAAGTCCATAAAGGACTTCAGGGTGTATATTCTACATTCCCACATCATTGCCTATGTACCTAATATAGTGGTAAAAGACATCTTGTCACAAGACCCAGATGGAAAGAGAGTTAAATGGATTGCTGTTATATTAGAGTATGATTTGGAAATCAGACCAACCAAACTTATTAAAGGTCAAGTCTTAGCTCAACTAATGGCTAAATCTAATCTACAAGCCCTTGACATTAACATGGTAGATGCCTTGGATGAACAGGAAGAATTACCTGCTACCACTGTCGAAAAGCAGTTTCAAAACTCACCTTGGTAGACTGATATCTTGTATGTGCTTGCAAATCTTAATGCTCCTCCTGATTTATCAAAAACAAAGGCAAGGTTTTTAAAGTTGAAATCTAGGAACTATTGCATTTTAAATGAATTTTTATACTGGAAAAACGTTGATGGTTTATTTCTTAAATGTTTGCCTCAAGTTTATGCAGAGAGGATCAAACATGAATTCCATGAAGGAGAGTGTGCAGGTCATCTTTACTGGAAAACCACAGCCAATAAAATCCTTAGAGCTGGCTATTACTAGCCCACCCTCTTCCAGGATGTCCATAAAATGATAGTTGCCTATCACAAATGCCAAATTTTTTAAGGCAAAAGAAAACTTCTCCCTTTACTATTACAACCTATCACTGTTGAAGCTCCTTTTCAACAGTGGGGCCTAGATTTCATAGGGGAAATCCATCCTGCTTCGTCTGCCCAACACAAATGGATTCACACAGCCACTGACTACTTCACAAAATGGATTTAAGCCATCCCTTATAGGAATGCCACATATTCTATCATTATAAAATTCCTTGAAGACCATATCTTGTCTAGATTCAGATGCCCTAGGAAGATTATTACTGATAATGCTGCTGCTTTTTGTTCCAAAAAGATGATTGATTTTTGTCACAGGTATCAGATTACACTTGGTCTTTCTACTGCTTACTACCCTCAAGGTAATGGGCTAGCTGAATCATCAAATAAAATTTTGGTGACCATCATCAAGAAGCTGCTTGAAGAGAACAAAAAATCATGGCATAACAAGTTGGTGCATGCTCTATGGGCAGACAGATTGACCACAAAAAATTCCATTGGAATGTCCCCTTAGCAGCTTGTTTATGGAGCAGATGCGGTGTTTCCTACCAGCCTAGGTGTACCAGTAATAAAATTAATCCAATAAATACAGTCAGAAGAGGACAGCATGATTAGCAGGATCAGTCAGACAATACATCTCCAACAGACAAGGGAAGAGGTTTACAATAGGGCTTAGAAGGTGCAGGAAAACATAAAGAAGTTGTTCGACAAAAGAACAAAGGCTTGTGTTTTCAACATTGCAGATAAGGTACTCAAATGGGATTCCAAAAGAGAGGATAAGGGTAAACATGGTAAATTTGACAGTTTTTGGCAAGGTCCTTACATCATCCAGTCCACCGTTGGTCCTAATGCCTTTTTTCTACAAGAGTTAGATGGCACAGATCTGTTTGGGGGTCTTGTCAATGGTAGGGTCCTTAAGCATTACTACTACTGAGTTCGATTTTAAAGCTTTCATTTCCATTATAAATACCATTTTCTTTGTTCAGTATCATAAAAGAAAAAGTACAAAAACAATAAAAAGAAAAGAAAAGAGGGCAGATTGTGAAAACAAGAAAGGTACAGCCCCATACCAAAAAAGAGAAAGAAATTCTGAAAGTGTGCAAGCTTAAATGCCACTCCTGAATAACACACTTCTAAGTAGTCAAACTGTTTAATCTTGACTAATTAGTTTTAATTTTACTGTTGATAGGATAGTGAATTTGATTTGCCAAACTGTTTAATCTTGGCTTATCAGTGGGTAGATTAGGATAGAAATTAAAGGTTCAAACATGCTCAAATCTGAACCTAAGGTTTCAAAGAGAGATGAATCAAATATGTTTTATTTTCTTGAGTCAAAAAAGATCAAAATCTAGTTCTAATTAATTCAAGATCTGAACCAGAGAACAAAGGAGGAACAACTCACATAAGAGTCAAAACAGAGTTGTAAAAGGATGAAGGAAGTGCTTGAATTTCCAGATCTTAAGCCTTCCAAATTTTGATTTATTTTTTTTGCAAAATAAATTTCTATGTGTAGCTTGTTTTTATGCCATAGATCATAGCAATTCAAACAGCTTAATCTTGACTTGACTGTTTTTAAATTTATGTTCTAGAATTTAGAGAATAAAAATCCGTTGGACAGTTTAATCCCAACAGATGGTAGATTAGGTAGAAAAGCATCTAAACTCAACTGTTTAATCTGAGTTCAAGGAGAAATAAGAAGTAGAAATAGATTATTTTTCCTGCTTTCAAAAGAATAAAATTTTGTGAAAAGAGTTTGCCAATCCAAGTGCACTCTAAATGAAGAAAAAATGCTAGATCAGTAGGATTGGGTAGGTAGAAAGTTTGTATTGATGAAGGTCCATTGTTTTCATAGCTGCTAAATATGTTTTCAGAGAAGATTATCCCAGCAAAGGAAGGGCAGCCCAATGGATCAGGCACAGGTCAGCCTCTTAGAGAATGCAGGTCTGAAAGTTCTTGATTCCTTCAAGAAGGCACCATCCCCAAGTGGAGCCACTGTTGGCCACCTATAAAATTTGTTCTATCAAAAGGTGGCCAAAAAATTGTTCAGTCTTCAAGAAACACTTTCATGGCCAAAATTTTATCTCTTGAAGCCTTTGGAAGATCTCATGCTCATGTCTAAAAGGTCTTCACTGCTGATTCCCTCTAGAACTAAAAAATTCTGCTGAAAATTCTATGAGAAAGACTGCTGAATAATCATCATTTTCCCCCTCCCCCTCTTCCAAAATTAGCCTTCATTTTCTTCCCCTTTTCTCCATAAATTTCCTCTATTATTCATGTTTTCCTTTCTTCCCTTCATGAAAACCCCCTTTCCATAGTTAAAAACCCATTTTTTAACTATTCCGAAACCTCCAAAATCCATTGAAAACCATGAAAAATTCATAAAAAATACAAGTATTTTGACTATGGACTTGAGCCCCCTTGGGCTAAGTCCTAACCACTTCCCCACCATACGCTTTGGGGCTGGAACCACTTACTAACAGGTTAAGGCGCTTATCGCATCACAAATTGTTCAAGAACGCAAGTTTTTTGCGTTTAGTTCCATATTGTAAAAATGCGATTGCGATCAGCCCCTTTTGTTTTGAGCCCCGGATCTCGTGCTTTCTCTACAAAAACCAAATGTTATAGACTCGGGCACTAATCGCGATCACAATCTTTCCAAATTGCGATTTTATTTAAAGTTCCCATCGCAAATATTTGCGATGCGATTGATCGCATCGCAAGATCCCCCAATTACGACCTCTTGATTCAATCCGAACCGTCCACGTGTCCAGAACGGACAGTCCGAAACCACCCCGCCTTATTTCTTCTCCCCGCTCTCCTTTTTCCTTTTTTCGCTGATCTCCACTGTTGGATGCTTTCATCCAACGGCTTCGCTCCCTCCCCGCCATCTGAAGCAGTTTAAACCTAAAAATGCAGGATTTCCTAATGTTTTGTTTATTTTACAGGTTTGAATGGTTTTTTCCATAAAGAATGCCGAGGACCAGGAAAGACGCTTCCTGCAGTGTTGATCTATCAAAGGGAACCATCCACCAGGCTCTATTCCATTTTTTCATCAATGCTCTATCAGCATTGATGCCATAAAGCGACCTGCGTAGCCTGCACATCGACAAGACACTGTGATTAAATCACATTTAAAAAGAGTATAAGTATTGAAGAAAAGAGCACAGCAGAGAAGAATATTGAAGATAGATTTTGGAAATTACGGCTAAGAATGATTATCAAAAGCCTAATTCTCATAAATAAAACACAGTTCGCAGAAAACCTAAAGTGTTCTATTGACAGGAATGCCTCCACCACCACAATCTGAGGCAAATTTTTCCCTTTAGTTATCACGATGCCACCTGTGCCTCAAAATATTCAATCAAAAGCTGAATTTATTGATCAGGCACCTACAGACTCACATAAAATCAAAGGCTACCGAACAAATAATATTAATCAAGGGTCTTATCTCCAAATTGTCGACAAAACCATTTTAAAGGTTAAAGAATAGTCCAGAAGCAGATCTTTTCAATCATTAGGCCTTGAAAGACACAAACAGAGTTATGAAGTAGAGTTATAAATGATTACATTCCCACCTTATGCCTTGCCTGGTTCCCAAAGGCCAGGAATTGCATTGATTACATAATTAATAATACTTGACCCCTAGGAAATCCTCCCACCTCTTCATTCTTCTATAAATACTTCTGTAGAAGGTGAGTAAATGTTGGTCTCTGGACATTTGAATGCATGTAATAGTTATTCTGAAGCTACTGATGCTCTGTTTGCAACTTAAAGATACATAAGCTGATATGAGAAGTTTGAAGTTGTAGAGACCCACCGGGCTTGCTAATTGTAACTGGTTCGAACATCAAATACAAGCTACTAATTTATGGGATCCTGATTTTTGTCAATGGTGATGTGTTCCTCACTGTCAATTGCTATTTTGCTTAATGTTTCCACTTTGTTCACTTTCTCTAATAAAGAGCAGCAAACATAGAGCTAGGATTTTCTTTCAACAGTACCCTACTCTTATTGAAACCTTTATTGTCTATGTTTTCTTCATTTGAACGTTCTCTTTGAAGAGTACATCAATGCAGGCTGGTTTAAAGGCACTTGCCTAATCTAAATTTCTCTTTGCCATTGTTATCCATGTTTTCCTTATTGAACATGCTGAAGCAATATAGTTTAAAAGCACTTGTTTGATCTTAAGTTGTTCAACTGTCTTTTAATGTTGTCTTACTGTAAGTATTTCAAAGCAGGCTAGTCTAAAGGTATTAACTTGATCTCAGAATACTTTTATGTTTTCCATATTGAATATGCTAAAAGCAGGGTAGTTTAAAGGCACTTACTTGATCTTAAGCTTTTCAACTGTTTTTTAATGTTTTCTAACTGAAAGTACTTCAAAGCAGGCTAGTTTAAAGGTATTAACCTAATCTCAGAATACTCTCAGGTTTTTCTTTAAGTACATGTTGAATCAATATAGTTTAAAAGCACTTCTTTGATCTTAATCTGTTCAACTGTCTTTTATTTTTTTCTTAATAAAAGTATTTCAAAGCAGGCTATTCTAAAGGTATTAACCTGATCTCAAAATAATTTTATGTTTTCCTTATTGAATATGCTGAAAGCAGGGTAGTTTAAAGGCACTTACCTGATCTTAAGCTTTTCAAATTTTTTTTAATTTTTTCTAACTGAAAGTACTTCAAAGTAGGCTAGTTTAAAGGTATTAACCTGATCTCAGAATACTCTCATGTTTTTCTTTAAGTACATGCTAAAGCAATATAGTTTAAAAGAACTTACTTGATCTCAGGTTGTTTCACTATATCTTCATTTGTTTGTTCTTCATTTCCTATCTGTTTCATTCCATAAAATCACCTTAAGAGATCCTTTGACATAAGTGACTTGCCCCATGGATCCTGCTTGAACCTTGTTGTCCAATTAAAATCCTCCTATGACTCCATAGCCCAATGGGTTAGAACTGTCTTTGCCTTTCTGTCAGCCAAATCATTCCTTCACCAGCAAACACCTTCACCCTTCATTTTTGAAACTGCCTTCACCTTCATCAGGTCCTTGCCCAACCAAAACAAACAAAACAAAACCCAAGCTCTTCATAACTAGCCTAATATCACAATTTTTAGTTATTAAAAGATCACATCTTTTGAACCCATTCATAGAGAGATCCCTCTCCAAATTCAGGAGGGCTAGATCCTAGAATCCCAAAGTGGTTGAAACGATGTTGTTTCTGTAATTGGACTCTGCCACTCTTGCTAATAAATTACAGATTCATAACAGGAATTATGATATTCCTAGGGGTTAAGTGGAGCTATTGCATGGATACTTCAGTTAGAACTCATGTGAGAGAGTTTGGTGGAGTTGATTGAGGAGTTAATGGAGTTGTGTTCAGTTTAACTAATCTAAACATAGTTGAGCTAGTTGTATTTAGTCTAATGATTAATACACTAGTGAAAAGTGGTGTGAATTAATTATTAATTAATTCACTAATTATAAACTCATTAATCAACTAAATAATACATCAGTTAACTTCAGTGCATGGACAGTTTCAGTGGAGACCAGTGCGGAGATAGGTGAAAGAGCAGGTTAACTATCAGTTGTGACTATACTGTTGCATATTTGCAACAACCAGTGATTGGAGGAGCCCATGAGGATTGCGCAGTACAAGCCAGGTGGTTCAAGTTATTTAATGAGCCATCCTATAGCATTGATTACACAATAGAGGCTATCAAGTGGAAGAGATTGGAGCATGTGTTTTGCTAGATCTAGATTGATAGTGTGTAGCAATTGAGGGTGTGCATGAGAGCTTGTGAGGAGCTTTTGTACTATGATTGTTACATGATCTCCATGACATATAATATACATATAGTTGGGGTTTTCAGCTTTAAGCTTTCCCATTAAATACTGTGTTCATATGTGTGATTGTTTATGGTTTTAATGTATGCATGCAATTGATTTTATTTCCGCATGTGATGATCAATGGTAGAAGAGATTCTGTATTATGCATGAAGCTAAAATAGTGTGTGATCAGGAGAATCTTGGTGAATAATATATCAGTTATTCAAATTTTCTTCAACACTTTTTTCAAATGCATCTCTTTTTGGTCAGAAACATAGTTTGAAGTAAAACTGGCCCTAAGTGTGGTAAATGATTTGTCCTTTGGAAAGTATCCTTGGAAAATGATGGAGGCATGATGTTTATGAGTTGGTATGGCTTTATGCTTTTTTATATTACCTTTTAACACTTCTTAAAAAAGTGTCAATCTTGTCCATTACCTAATATGCAGACTCTGAAACTGAATGATAGTCTTCTTTGCAAATGGTGACCTCGAAACACATGAAACCCTAATTGACCTAGTGGGGGGTTCTTTGACCTCTCTTTGACTAAAAATTGGCTTGTAATCTTTAAGTGAAAAACAGAGTATTGATCAAGTGGTGTAATGAAGATTCAAAATCCAATGTACTTGATTTATCTAAAGAGCCTACAGAGATAGTTTTGACACCATCAATGCTTGAGGAATTTTGGGGAATCATGGGAATGAGTTAGGCTTATAGGAAAACCCTAGATGGACAATGGAGTCATAGGCAAGGGACAAGCAGAGTAATGAGATTATGGGTAGGAAAAAGGATGGAAATGAGAGGCACGAGCCATTTGGAGTCTGTAGGAGTTACAAGGTGATCATGAAATGGCAAAAGGATAGGAGAGTGAAAAAATTTCTCTAAGGATAATGAAGGCAGTGAGATTTCTAAAACTCACAATATTCATAAATTTTGTTTTTAAAAATCTAGGATAAGTATTTAGTCATCTACAAAATAGAAAAAAAATCACTGATGACTAACATAGTCACCAACAGAACGGTGTAGTTGAAAGAATGAATGGGGAAATTTTAAATATGGTTAGCTCCATGATGTTTTTCAAGAATGTAAAATTGATTTTTTGGGTTGATGCACTTTTATGTGTTGTGTACATAAAGAATAGGTGTCCTTATAACACAATCAAAAATAAAACTCCTTATGAAATGTGGCATGGCCACATTCCTTCGGTAAAGCATTTCAGGGTCTTTGGTTCCACCTATCATGCTTTGATACCTAAGGTAAAAAGAAATAAACTTGGTGCTAGAAGTCGAAAATGTATCTTCTTGGGGTATTACAATACCTCCAAATGATATTGTCTCTATGATGAAGTCAATAAGAAGTTTGTAGTATCTAGAGATGTCATATTCCTTGAATCTTCCAAGACTGACGATGTTGTTGAGTGGCAGCTTGATTGCTTGGATAGATTCATACATGCAAAGTCGTTTCAAGAATTTGATAATCATATTCCACATCTTGAAGGGGGGGTTCCTATACTGAATCAATCTATGGAATCGTCCTCCGAAGCACTCTCTCCCCCGCATGAAGAACCAACCACATATGACACCTTTAATGATGTGATTGACAAAATTGGGAGACTAAATCTTGATTCAATCTCAACTCAGTCAAATGAGTAGCCTGGGTCATCTAAGAAATGTTCCCCAAAATGGCTGACAAAGACAATGGAAAATGTTCGTCTCGATGAGGTTGGAAAGACAGGAAAAAGAAGTTCCACTAGGAAAAATGGAGGTGATGTAGATGATTCTGATTCACCTATTTGTTGGGTATGTGTTATATTATTTCCACGACTAGTCACGCACAGGGGGGTCAGAGGAGGGGCAAGAGTTTTCTTGTGCGTTACGTCGGGTGTAGCAGGGGGATCACGGGTGTTGAGATTGCAACAAGATGATGAGCTTAGTGGACAGGAGTCGCCTTCACTAAGTGGGCCCGTAGGCTATTTTTGGCGCAAAGTCTATTTTTAGACATATGGATCATGTTCTATGAGTTGGAGGATGCTATTTGTGGATGTTTGGTCAAGTCGGAAGAAATATATGGACTTCTATTTTTAGACATACTGGGCGGAATCTATTTTTAGATTGCCAGTCTAAAAATAGATATGTCGAATATTATTAGCTCTTAATAATATTTGGACTATAAACATTATCTTATCCTCTTGGAGCACTTCAGTTAAGTGCACAGATGTGGCACATGCAGCTGACAGAAGGAATTACGCTATTCCTAGGGTTTAGTGGAGCTATTGCATGTTGACTTCAGTTAGAACTCATGTGACAGAGTTTGGTGGAGTGATTGAGGAAGTTAGTGGAGTTGTATTCGGTTTAACTAATCTAAACATAGTTGAGCTATTTGTATTCAGTTTAACTAATTGATACAATTAGTGAGAGTGGTGTGAATTAATTATTAATTAATTCACTAATTATTAACTCATTAATCAACTAAAGAATGCATCAGTTAACTTCAGTGCATGGACAGTTTCAGTGGAGACCAGTGCAGAGATATGCGAAAGAGCAGGTTAACTATCAGTTGTGACTATATTGTTGCTATTTTCAACACATAGATAGGTGGAGTAGCCCATGAGGATTTCACAATTCAGGCCAGGTGGTTTATCTATTTAATGAAGCCATCCCATAGCATTAAAAACGCAATAGAGGCTGGCTATCAAGTGGCTAAGGATTGGAGCATGTGTTTTGCTAGATCTAGCTTGATAGTGTGTAGCAATTCGAGGTTGTGCTGAGATCTTGTGAGGAGCTTTGTACAATGATTGTTACATGATCTCCATGACATATAATATAAATATAGTTGGGGTTTTCAGCTTTAAGCTTTCCCATTAAATATTGTGTTCATATGTGTGATTGTTTGTGGTTTTAATGTGTGCATGTAATTGATTTTATTTCCACAATTAATGATCAATGGTAGAAGAGATTCGGTATTATGCATGAAGCTAAAATAGTGTGTGATTAGGAGAATATCGGTGAATAATATATCAGTTATTCAAATTTCTATAACGGGGGGGGTCGAAGCCCCCACATTGGGGTACGGGACGGCGGCAAGAAAAAATTGACCCTATTTTCGGTGGGGCGGACCCACCCATGTTTTGTGCATGAGTTTGCACATGGTTTTGGGGTACAATGGTTTTCGACCCCTGGTATTTTGTAGATCCGGTCAAGGGAACTACGGTTATGTTCTAATCGAGGGTTAATGGATTGGGGTTTATGTATGCTTCGACATGTATATATATGTGCTGTAACACTAAAAGGAATATAATGAAAAATCAAGCTGGTCGTCCCAATTTGGGATCTAGGGGAAAATCTCTGTGTTTATCTATTTTATGTTTTATGCTCTCGCTATTTTTTATTTTGTGTTATAAGATTCGTGTATAGATAATTTATGTTCAGGGTTAAAACCTACATTTGGTATCAGAGCTGTTTTGGCTTCAAGGGGATGCCTTTGCTACTGAGGGTTTTTTTCTCGAGCCTGAGGTAGACCCTATTCAGTGGGAGATCTGCGGGATCGATTCTTGTGGTGAAAGAATATTGCGAGCAACGGGAAGATAGAGGTCGTGAAATTTAATGGTCAGATTTTTGAGTTGTTGAAGCTCAAGATGGAGGATCTGTTGGTGGATAAAGAGCTGGTGGATAATGACCAATGGATCACGGTAGATTCGAGTTACTAAACCAATGACAATGTTAAATAAAGACTGGAAGAAGTTGGATCGGAAGGAAAAGAGCACAATACGATTGTGTGTCTCAGATTCGGTATTTTTCAATGTATCTGGGGAAGCTATGACGAAGAATTTGTGGGACAAACTTGGGACTTTGTATCAATCTAATTCTCTGGTGAATAAATTGTTCCTATGGAAAAAGTTGTATAACCTGAGGATGAAGGATGGAGACTCGGTGACAGAGCATCTGAACGCCTTCAATACTGTGGTAAGTCAGCTGTCATCTGTTGATATTAAAATCTCAGATGAAGATAAGTGCATCAGTTTGTTGTGTTCTCTACCAAACTCATGGGACAGTCTGGTTATTGCAATAGGTAGCAATACAACTACCTTGAATTTTGATGACATTGTCTCAGCCTTGCTGTCGGAGGAAATGAGACGGAGAAATATGGAGGGTCAGAATGGAGATGCCTTATCTGTACGAGGAAGGTCCCAGAACAGAAACAAGAATAAGGTTTCGAGTGGGAGATCCAAATCTAGAGGGAGATCTAAATCTCCTAGAAATTTTGTAAAGGTGTGCTGGAAATGCGGAAAGGAAGGGCACTACAAAAAGGACTGCAGATCTAAAGCTCCTGAGAAAGGAAAGGGATCTGATGATGCTCCTTATGTAGAGGCAAAAACCACCTCGGATGAAGGTGGGGATGTGTATTTGGCTTCTTCTTCAAATACACATGTAGATCATGAGTCATGGTTGATTGACTCAGGTGCATCCTTTCACTTGACTCCCCATAGGGAGTGGTTCTGCGAGTATGAAAAATATGACGGTGATGTCTTCCTAGGGGATGATAGGAAGGCCAGAATCGTTAGACGTGGAAAGGTCAAGCTGAAGCTGCAAGGTAGAAGGATTAGAACACTTCACAAGGTTCAACACATTCACGTGCTTGGAAATCTAATTTCTATAAGAAAAATGGATGATGCGAGGTGTCGAAATAGTGGTCCGAGAAAGATACCTATAATATGGTTCGAAGGGCTGCTGGTATTAATGGGGAGTTAGGATTGGAACTCTTTACAAGCTTTAGGGCAGCAGCATTATTGATGGGTGCAACGAGTTCTATGGTTCTAGAAAGTGGGCCAGCTAGCGGTCTCTGGAGAAAAGACCATGCAATGGCATCAAAGGCTTGGACATATTGGAGAGAAGGGCCTTCAGATACTGCATGGAAATGGTATGGTAGAAGGTATGTCTAATAGCTCTCTAGATTTCAATTTCTGTGAACATTGTGTATATGGGAAGAAGAATCGGGTGAGTTTTCCTTCTAGTGCTAAGAGGGTGAACAAGATATTAGAGCTTGTGCATAGTGATGTGTTTGGACCTGTGTTTGTTCCATCACTGGGTAAGTCTGTGTACTGTGTCTCATTCATAGATGAATTCTCAAGGAATACATGGATATATTTCTTGAGGAATAAATCTGAATTCTTTGACAGATTGAAATAATTTAAGGCTTTGGTGGAAAACCAGACAGAGAAGAAGATAAAGGTGCTGAGGATAGATAATGGGGGGGAGTTCTGCAAGAAGGAATTTGAAGAGTTTTGTAAGAAGTGTGGTATAGCATGATAGAAGACTACTCCATACACACCTCATCGAAATGGAGTTGTAGAAAGAATGAATAGAACTCTGATGGAAAAGGCAAGAAGCATGCTCAATGGTATCGGGTTAGGAAAAGAATTCTGTGCAGAGGCAGTGGAGACTACATGTTACTTGGTTAACAGTTCACCTTCATCAGTATTGGAGAATAAGACTCCACATGAGGTATGGACTGGTAAGAAACCCTCTCTTTCACATCTAAGGGTATTTGGATGTGATGCATATGTACATGTTCCAAAGGAGAAAAGGACCAAGTTGGATAATAAATCTGAAAGGTGCATCTTTATTGGGTATAAGGATGGTTTAAAGGGTTACAAGCTTTGGAACTCGGAAACAAGGAAGGTTGTGTATAGCCAAGGTGTGGTGTTTATATAGGTAAAAGATGTTTTAAACATGAAGGCCTACCAAAGGAACTGGAGAAGATATAGTTTGAGCTAAAGGAAGATGAATAAGACTCTACAACAAAAGAAGACTCATAAGAGGAAGAGCCACAAACTCTAGCTGTGAGAAGATCAGTTTGGGAAAGAAGACAACCAGAAAGGTACAGTCCATCTACTTTCTATTCAAATTTTTCTTTAACTATAACTGATGATGATCCCAGAACCATCAGGGAATGGAAAACTCTAGAAGGAGGCCATGGTTGATGAAATGGCATCCTTGCATAAAAATGAGGCATGGGATCTGGTAGAGTTGTTGGCTGGAAGGAAGCCCATCGGGAGAAAATGGGTCTTTAAGAAAAATATGAATGTAGAAGGCAAGGTGGAGAAATACAAAGCTCGGTTGGTAGCAAAAGGTTATTCCCAGGTGCCGGGAATTGATTTTGGTGATATTTTTTCTTTTGTTTCCAAAGTTACTTCTATTAGATTACTTTTATATGTTGTTGCGACATTTGATTTTGAGGTAGAAAAGATGGATGTGAAAACAACATTTCTTCACGAGGATCTGGAAGAGGAGATCTACATGAAACAACCTGGAGGCTTATTGGTGAAGGGGAAGAAAGAACTAGTATGCAGGTTAAAGAAGCCTCTATATGGATTAAAATAGTCACCAAGGATGTGGTATCTGAAATTTGATACCTATATACAGGGACTTGGCTTCACCATAAGCAAGGAGGATCACTATGTTTATTAAATTAATTGGCGACCATGTTATTTATTTGGTCTTGTATGTGGATGATATGTTTTTTATTGGAAATGACAAAGAAATTATCCAAGATTTGAAGACCCAACTGTTCTCCAAATTCGATATGAAGGATCTTGGTGCTGCAAACTATATTTTGGGCATGGAAATTAAGAGAGATCAGGAAAAGAGGAAGCTTTGGTTAAACCAGAGGAAGTATGTTGAGACTATATTTTAGAGGTTCAATATGGAGGATAGTAAACCAGTGAATGTTCCTATTCCTATAGGTGTAAAGCTATCTACTGAACAGTGTCCCAAGACACAAGAAGAAGAGGAGGATATGTCCCGTGTTCCATATGCAAGTGAAATGGGTAGCCTGATGTATGCAATGGTCTATACTAGACCAGACATTGCACATGCAGTGGGAGTATTGAGAAGGTTTATGTCAAACCCACGGAAGGAGCATTAGACAGTAGTGAAATGGGTTTTCAGATATTTGCGTGGCACTAGTGATTATGTCTTACGCTACCAGGGAAGACCAAGATTGGAAAGAGTGTTGGATATTCGTGGTTTTTTTTATGCAGAATGGGTTGGAGATCTGGACCAAAGAAGATCTACAAGTTGGTATGTGTTTATCCTATTTGGAGGTGCAGTCAGTTGGATAAGTAAAAGACAGTTTGTAGTGGCTCTTTCAACTACAAAGGCAGAATACATAGCAGCCACTCATGCAAGCAAGGAAGCACTTTGGTTGCAAAGATTGTGATCAAGTATGGGGTTGGTGCAGCAAGCTATAAGGATAGACTGTGATAGCCAAAGTATAATTTTCTTGGCTAAGAACCCTACTTATCATTCAAAGACAAAGAACATTGATGTTCAATATCACTTTGTGAGAGATATGGTTGAGGATAAAAGGGTTTTGCTAGTAAAGGTGGACATTTTGAAGAATGTTGCAGATGCATTAACGAAGTCTGTGAGAACTCAGAAGTTATCTTGGTGTATAGAAACAATGGGTGTTGCAGAGCTGGGCTAATCACTAAGCTCTCCTGTGGCCCCCTGTGGAAAGAAAACAACAAGTGGGAGAATGTTGGGTATGTGTTATATTCTTTCCACGACCAGTCACGCGTAGGGGGTCACAAGGGGGGCGAAAGTGCCTCTTTACATCGCGCTGGGTGCAATAGGGGAGTCCAAGGGGGGGAACTAGCCCCCCTATTCAAGGTACGGGGTAGAAACCCTAGAAAAAAAAATTTGGACCCTATTTTTCGGTGGGCGGACCCACCCATGGTTTTGTACATGGGTTTGCACATGGTTTTGGGGCATGATGGTTTTCAGCCCCTGGTATTTTGTAGATCTGGTCAAGGGAACTACGGTTATGCTCTAATATATGGTTAATGGATTGGGTTTTATGTATGTGTCGGCATGTATATATATGTGTTGTAACACTAAAAGGAATATAATGAAAAATCAAGTTGGTCGTCCCGATTTGGGATTGAGCGGAAAATCTTTTTGTATATATGTTTTATGTTTTATGCTCTCGCTATTGTTTATTTTCTGTTTTTAAGATTTGTGAATTGAATTTGCCTACAGATCTTGAACCAACTTCATTCAAATAAGTCTATGTTGAGATTGCAACAAGATGATGAGCTTAGTGGAAATAATTCGCCTTCACTAAGTGGGCCCGCAGGCTATTTTTGGCGCAAGTCTATTTTTAGACATGTCGATCATATTCTATGAGTTGCAAAATGCTATTTGTGGATGGTTGTTCAAGTTGGAAAAATAGATGGACTTCTATTTTTAGACATATTGGGCGGAATCTATTTTTAGATTGCCAGTCTAAAAATAGATATGTCGAATATTATTATCTCTTAATAATATTTGGACTATAAACATTATCTTATTCTCTTGGAGCCACTTTAAGTTAGTACAGATGTGAGCACAAGAAGGCGTGAAATTTATGCTATTTCTACGAGGGTTAAGTGGAGCTATTTCATGGATACTTCAATTAGAACTCATATGTGAATTTGGTGGGTATTGAGGTAGTTGGTGGAGTTGTGTTCGGTTAAATAACTTGGTTAAACATAGTTGATCTAGTTGTATCTAGTCTAAGCGATTGATACACTAGTGAGAGTGGTGTGAATTAATTAATAATTAATTCACTAATTATTAACTCATTAATCAACTGAAGAATACATCAGTTAACTACAGTGCATGGACAATTTCAGTGGAGACCAGTGAAGAGGTAGGTGAAAGAGTAGTGTGACTATCATTTGTGACTATAGTGTTGCATGATTTGCAACACACAGTGGTTGGAGATGCCAATGAGGATTTCGTGAGAAAGGATGGACCAATTCGAGTTCATTCAGAGCCATTCTTCGACGTGATTGCGCGGTAAATGACTAGCGAGGTGGTAGAGGTTGGAGCATGTGTTTTGCTAGATCTAGCTTGATTAGTGTGTAGAAATTCGAGGTTGTGCTAAGAGTTTGTGAGGAGATTTGTACAATGATTGTTACATGATCTCTATGACATATAATATACAAATATTTGGGGGTTTTCAGCTTTAATCTTTCCCATAAAATACAGTGTTCATATGTGTGATTGATTATGGTTTTAATGTGCGCATGCGATTGTTTTTATTTCCGCAATTAATGATCAATGGTAGAAGAGATTATGTATTGTGCATGAAGTTAAAATAGTGTGTGATCAGGAGAATCTCGATGAATAATATATCAGTTATTCAAATTTCTACATGGTATCAGAGCGATATTGATCATTGGAGCAATTACAAAACATTGAAGCGGTTGAGTTTTGAGCTGGTGGAATTCGAATTTGCAACGGTGTTTTCTTGGTGTCGAAGTTGAGATGTATTTCAATAGATTGCGATTGGAGTATTCCCTTGGGGGTAGCTTGAATTATATTGCATGGAAGGACAGGATGGAGGCGGTGTTGGATGACAATGGGTTGAAGGAGTTCATAGATGCAGAAATTCCAAAACCTGCTTCTAGCGATGCTGCCGCACTTGACGCATGGAAAAAGAAGATAGAAAAGTGTCGAAGAATTATGTTGGAAGGTGTAAAGGATCACATAGTGTCGGATCACATGGTGTCCGGCCTTCATGGTAGAGCTTCTCCATTCTTGATGTGGAAATGCTTTGTGAGACTTTCCAAAAGCAAGAGCGACCAGAGGAAGTTGGCGCTCAAGGATAAACTCAAGAACATAAAAATGGAGAAAGGAAACAGTATACCCAAGTACCTCACGAAGTTTGTCCAGTGCAGGGATGAGCTGGGAAGTGTGGGGGTTACTGTAGATGACAAGGACTTGGTGAGCTTGGCTCTCCTTGGGCTTCCGAAGAGTTGGCATTCCTATCAGGACTCTGTTAATGGTCAGGAGAAATTTCCAGGATGGGAGCGACTTTGGTCGGATCTTGTGCAAGAGGAGATAAGGCGAAGTACCAGGGATGGATCTTCATCAAAGAATGCAGATGAAGAAAATTGTGCTTTGGATGCCAAAGCAAGGAAGGGTAAGAGCAAGAAGAATGCTTCTCAAACTGGTGCGAAAGGCAAGAAGCAGGACATGTCCAAGGTGAAGTGCTTTCACTATCACCAACATGGACATTACGCCACTAATTGTCCATAGAAGAAGAAAAATGAGCAAGTTGTTGGATCTGCAATTGGAGAGGCCTTAGCCTCATAGTTTGAGCTGGATTTTTCATTGATCGCATGCTTGGTCTCAAGTGTGATGGGTTCAGTGTGGTTTCTTGACAGTGGTGCATCTTTTCATATGACCGGAGACAAAGATTTGTTTACTGATTTGAATGAGAAAGATCTTGGAGTGCACATGGAGATGGGCGATGATGGTAGATACAGTGCGACCAGTATCAGTACCATTTCCTTTGAGAGGGAGTCTGGTAAACCCTTCGTATTGAAGGAAGTGATGCATGTTCCAGGATTGAAGAAGAATCTGATCTCAGTGGCCATGTTAGAAGACAAGGGATATGGTGTTCTCTTTAGCGAGGGAAAGGCTTTCCTGTTCATTAAGGCAACTGGTGAAACTCGGAGGATTGGGGTTCAAGTTAAGAACCTTTATCAATTACAGGTAGATGGCTGCGCAGTAATGGCAGGAAAGGCAAAAGGAGTGGTGAGTCGGGATGAGAGCGAGCTATGGCACAGGAGATTGCGCCATCTTCACCATGGTGCTTCAAAAATTTTGCAACAGATTTCTACCGGGCTTCCCAAAGGCACACTTGCGCAATTAGATTAGTGCAAGGGATGTACTGTGGGAAAATTTGTGAAAGCCACCTTTCATGAGAAGGATATTCGCGCCATTACGATCCTTGAGAGAATTCACACAAACGTGTGTGGACCTTTCTCAGTAACTTCGACAGCAAAGCACAGGTACTATGTGATATTTTTTGATGATTTTTCTCGTAAGTGCTGGATCTTCTTCATGCAGAAGAAGAGCAAGACATACTCAAAGGTCTGTGAGTTCAAGGCACTAGTTGAGAAATAATTGAGGAAGCAGGTGAAGGCTCTTAGGAGCGATAATGGTGGTGAATTTATCTCTGGTGAATTCAATGAATTTTGCAGTGCAAAATGAATTCGAAGAGAGCTCATAGCGCCTTATAACCCACAACAGAATGGGGTCGCGGAGCGAAAGAACAGAATGATCATGGGTGTTGCACAGGAAATGTTGCATGATTAGGGCCTTCCCATACACTTTTGGTCTGAGGCATGCAATACTGCGGTTTATGGGAAAAACCGTTGTCCTCATAGGATACTTGGCATGAGTACACCCAAGGAGGTGTTTTCTGGTAAGAGGCCTAATATTTCCCATTTGAGGATTTTTGGTTCACCTGTTTACATTCATGTGACGAAGGATGCCAAGAAGAAGTTGGAGCTGACCGCAGAGGTTGGGATATTTGTGGGGTACACTGATACATCCCACA
Organism: Pinus albicaulis; assembly: GCA_034641835.2. Classification (NCBI taxonomy): domain Eukaryota; kingdom Viridiplantae; phylum Streptophyta; class Pinopsida; order Pinales; family Pinaceae; genus Pinus; species Pinus albicaulis. The sequence goes on from MU968381.1 coordinate 1,439,326, forward strand.
ACTATCGTGTTTATTTGCCAGACAGTCGCAAGACTGTTGTGCAACGGGATATCAAATTTCATGAGGAGAAAACCTTGAAGTGTTCGCTTGAGAGGGAGCCACACTTGCATGCAGATGAGGAGCTATTAGTTCCTAAGGATGAGCCTCGTGAATGTGGATCAGCCAAAAGAGTGATTATGGAGGGCTACACTACTCATGCGCCTCAACCATCGTAGAGTAGCTGGGCCACTGGCGAGCCGAGCGACTCATTCAGATGAAGATTGTAGGGAGTGCACCCACATCACAGCTGTGGGTAAGAGAGATAGAGACAAGCCACCTTGACGAAGATATCGGGATATGGCTCTTATGAGAAAGTGTATCGTGACAGAGCCATCCTCTTTCGAGGAAGCTGTGGAGGACCCCGCATGGTTAGATGCCATTGTGCAATAGTATGATTCGATTGTCAGAAACAGTGCATGGGAGATTGTCCCAAGGCCGGAAGGGAAATCAGTGGTAGGTTAGAGATGGATCTACAAAGTGAAGCAATAAGCTGATGGGAGTGTGGAGAAGTACAAGGCAAGATTTGTTTCCCGAGGCTTCTCACAAATTGAGGGGATCGATTATGAGGAAACCTTTGCACCTGTCGCAAGGTATTCTTCCATACGGATGATTCTTGCTCTCTCAGCGCAGATGGGGTGGCACATTCATCAAATGGAGGTGAAGATTACGTTCCTCAATGGAGTGATTGAGGAGGAGGTGTACATAGAGCAGCCCGAAGGTTTTGAGATCTTCAGTAGCAAGTTGCATGTGTGCAGGCTCAAAAGAGCACTGTATTGGTTGAAACAAGCACCTCGTGCTTGGTACACGGATAGACAATTATTTCACCGGACTTGGATTCTCCAAGAGTGAGGCAGATCCAAACCTATACCAGATTGTGGTGGAGGGTAAGTTGCTGATCATTGTACTTTATGTAGATGATTTGATTCTGACAGGTGATGAACTATTGATACACTCATACAAGGATGATCTTGCAAAGGAGTTTGAGATGAAGGACTTGGGCCTCCTTCATTATTTCCTGGGATTGCAAATTTGGCAGCGCAGTGATGGATTGTTTGTGTCTCAAGGCAAGTATTCCTGGGAGATACTGGAGAAGTTCAACATGCATGGCTGCAAGCCTATTGACACTCCTCTTCCTGGTGGATGGAGGAAAGAGGATGTTACATCGGCAGAGGTAGTGGATGCCACTACCTACCGACAGTTGGTGGGGTCGCTTATGTATCTAGTCAATACACAACCTAACATATGCTACGCTGTTAACCAGCTTTCACAAGCTATGGTTAAGTCTACCAAGCTCTTTTGGAAGGCAGTCAAGCATGTATTGAGATATCTCAGAGGCACATCGGGATATGGATTATGGTACAGACAGTCAGATGAGGTGAAGTTGTGTGGCATCATGGATGCAGATTGGGCAGGGAGCCCAACGGACAGAAAGAGCACATCTGGAGGGATTTTCAGTATCAGGTCGACAGTAGTTTCTTGGTACAGCAGGAAGCAGAAATCCGTGGCACTCAGCTCAGCAGAGACCGAGTATATGGTAGCGTGTTTGGCTGCATGCGAGGCTATATGGATGAGGAAGATCCTGGTCGGGTTGTTAGGTTCACACTTGGATCCTACTATGATATATTGTGATAATCAGAGTTGCATCAAACTCTCGGTTAATCCAATATTTCATGATAGATCTAAACACATTGACATCTGGAATCATCATATCAGAGATTGTGTGTAGCGGAAGATCATGTTAATTTCATACATTCCTACGGAGGATCAGGATGTTGATATCTTGACGAAGGCACTCACCAGGAGAAAATTCGAATACCACAGGGGCAGGATCGGGGTGGCAGATAATCCCTATCTTGTTGAGAGGGAGTGTTGAGATTGCAACAAGATGGTGAGCTTAGTGGAAAGAAGTCGCCTTCACTAAGTGGGCCCGCAGGCTATTTTTGGCGCAAGTCTATTTTTAGAATATATCTATTTTTAGACATGTCGATCATATTCTAAGTTGCAGGATGCTATTTGTGGATGGTTGGTCAAGTTGGAAAAATATATGGACTTCTATTTTTAGACATATTGGGCGGAATCTATTTTTAGATTTCTAGTCTAAAAATAGATATGTCGAATATTATTAGCTCTTAATAATATGTGGACTATAAACATTATCTTATTCTCTTGGAGCACTTCAGTTAAGTTCACAGATGTGGCACAGGATCTAAAAAATGGAATTACGCTATTCCTGAGGGTTAATTGGAGCTATTTCAAGGATACTTCAGTTAGATAGGATATTTCATTAGAACTCATGTGATGAGTTTGGTGGAGTTATTGTGAATGTTAGAGTTGTGTTCAGCTTAACTTAAAGTGTTATAGCTGAGCTAGTTGTATCTAACGAATCTAATTGATACACTAGTGAGAGTGGTGTGAATTGATTATTAATTAATTCACTAATTATTAACTCATTAATCAACTAAAAGGTAATACACGTATTAACTACAAAGTGGTGCATGGATAGTTTCAAGTGGAGGCCCAATGAAGAGTAGTAGGTGGAAGAAGCTGTTATGACTATCGGCCAGACTATAGTGTTGCATGATTTGCAACACACAGTAGTTGGAGATGCCAATGAGGATTGCGTGAGAAAGGCTGGACCAATTCGAGTTCATTCAGAGCCATTCTTCAGCAGTGATTTCGCAGTAGAGGCAGGCTAGCAGGTGGTAGAGATTGGAGCATGTGTTTTGTTAGATCTGACCTGATTAGTGTGTAGCAATTGGAGATTGTACTGAGAGCTTGTGAGGAGCTTTGTATAATGATTGTTACATTATCTCTATGACATATAATATACATATAGTTGGGGGTTTTCAGCTTTAAGCTTTCTCATAAAATATTTTTTTTATATGTGTGAATGTTTATGGTTTTAATGTTCGCATGCGATTGTTTTTATTTCCACAATTAATGATCAATGGTAGAAGAGATTCTGTATTGTGCATGAAGTCAAAGAGTGTGTGATCAGGAGAATCTCGAATGTATAACATATCAGTTATATAAATTTCTATAGTCTCTTCTCATGATGAATGGAATGAAGCGATGCAAAAGGAGTATGATGCCCTGATAAATAATGGCACTTGGAAGTTGGTTGATCCTCCATTGGGAACCAAACCAATTGATTGCAAGTGGGTATACAAGAACAAGTACAAAGAAGATGGCTCACTTGACAAGCACAAATCCAGGCTTGTGGAAAAAGGTTTTTCACAGAAAGAAGGGGTTTATTATGAGGAAAATTTTAGCCCCACAGCAAAATGGACCACCACCACACTCTTTTCCTTAGCATCTCAGAAGGGTTGGAAAGTCCATGAGATGGATGTAAAATAGCATTTTTTAATGAGATATAAAGGAGAAGGTTTGTATGTCCCATCAAGAAGGATTTTTTGTGAAGGGACAAGAACACAAAGTATGCAAGCTTATAAAATCCTTGTATGGCCTCAAGAAATCACCGCGAGCCTGGTATGAGAAATTAAATGAGCATCTTCTGAAACTTAACTTCAAACATTTTGATCTTTATGATGCAACTTTGTTTGTTAAGAAAGTGGGAAAAAAAATTGTATATCTTGTGGTGTATGTAGATGATATTTTTATTACATGGAACAATGAGATTTATATTGCATCCATAAAGAAGGAATTGAAGAAAGGTTTTGAAATGACTGATTTGGGTTGTGTTCACTACTAGCTTGGTATTGAAGTAACTCAACATCCTAAATTTATATTCCTTTCTCAAAATAAGTACTTTGGATATCTATTGAACAAGTTTGGCATGGCTGAATGTAATCCTTTGACCACTCCAATGGAACAAAACTGGAAACTCACATCCATTGAAAGCAAGTAATTTTAGGATGCAACGAAGTATAGACAGCTTGTAGGAAGTCTCATCTACCTGACTACTACCTATTGAAATTTGCAACAAGAAAGAGTGAAATTGGCATCCAGAAACAACATGAAATGCACACACACTGGTGTGGGATCACAGGTCACATAGTGATGTATCCTAGCGACACATTAGTGTGCAACCAATTTTTAAATAAATTGGAAAATTAATTGTAATCTTAACTCATAACAACTTGTAATAGTTAACTAAGTGTGATAGACTTAGTTAGCTCAATAATTTCAAGTTGAGGGTCAACGGATAGGCATGTAGAGTGATTCTATTATTAACAGGGTCTATTTGAAGTTGTAGCACTAGTGTAGTATGAGTGGGATATGTTACCTCACATTAATTGAGTTAAAATTAGTTTAACTAGTTCTAATTGATTGATGAGCTAGTGGAAGATCAAGTGAATTAAAATAGATTTTATTCACAAGTAGTGATCTACCAAGTAACTGATGATTCACTATTAATATTTGCATGCATGTCAATTATGATGGAGACCCAGTTGAGAAAAAGGTTTAAGACAAGTAAACTATCAGTTGTATTTTTGGCGAACTTCCCAGGCGTATTTATAAAGTCAGATGAAAGCTCCATAGGGATTGTGTAGTCAAGGAAGGTTGATTATCCTATTTAATAGCGATTAATTTCCTAGGGATTGCATGAGCAAGGCTGAGCTAATGAGGGGCTGAGAATTGGGTAAGTGTTGGTCAATTTTTCCTAATAATTGCTAGACAGTTTTGAGCAGGATCGGAGTGAGACAGTCAGGATAGTGCTGGATTTTCTCGGTGTGAGAAATAATTGTATTGTTTCATGATTATTTGGCTATGTACGATATATGATAGAGAGGTTTTGAGCAGGTTCTTTCCCCAGATACATCTTGTGTTGTGTGATTATTTCTTTCTCTTACTTGCATGTGATTGAGCGATCATGTTTTATATTCCACAAATATTGTAGAATGATTCATTATCTTGCTTTATCACATTGCATGATCGGATTGAATCCATCGATATAATTTCTACATGGTATTATAACTATGTTAGATATTTTATACATGGTATTGGAGCAGGAATTGTTTGGGCGGCAAGTTTGCAGAGAATATTTGTAATTTTGGATGAAATTTTTTCAAAAACAAATAGAATATTTGGATTCCTTGCGAATAAATACCCAAATTAAAAAAAAAAAAAATCGGTTGAATCGGAGCTCAGATGAGGGCGATATCATCAATTTAAAATCACCTCTTTTTTAGAAAATTTTGCGATGACAGGACAATTACAATGTGCACGAGTCACAATAGGAAATAAAGCCAAGGGAAACAAGTCCCAAGGCAAAGAGGGCAAGAGATACTTTTCCAAGATCATATGTTTTCTCTGTCATGAGCATGGACACTATGCTTTGAATTGTCCACAGAAAAAGGAAAGCAAGAAGGAGCCTTCAGTTGCAGCATGTGAAGCATTGGCTTCACAATTCGAGCTTGATTTTACTCTCATTGCATGCATGACCAGAACTGTAATGGGATGCATGTGGTATCTAGATAGTGGTGCCTTGTTCCATATGATATAGAATAGAGATCTCTTCAGTGTATTGGAGGAGAAGGGCCTCCAGCAGAACGTAGAATTTGGAGATGACGAGAGGTATAGCGCGACCGAAATAAGTACAGTTACCTTTTAGAGGGAGTTTGGCTGCCCTCTTAGACTAGCAGATGTTTTGTATGTTCCAGGCCTAAGGAAGAATCTTTTCTCCGTAGCGGTATTGGAAGACCGTGGTTATGAGTTTTTTTTTATAAAAGGAAAATTTTTCCTTAAACACATATCCACGAGACAGGTGAAGCCGATCGGTTCAAGAGTCAAGAACCTGTATGCTCTTGAAGTTAAGGATGCATGCAAATATTTGAGGAGAAAATTAGTGGTTAATGACTTGGTGGTTGAGAGGGAGCAATTATCTCTCAACATGCAGACTCATAAGCAGTCTCAGAAGGCTTCGGAGCAGCCACAATTGGAGAAGTAGAGAGGAGACCAAGTGGAAGATTCCACTCAAGCCAAGACCTCTAGGAGGGGGAAATTTCAAGCCATAAGGTAAAAGGGAGTACATGTAGCTATACCTCTAGGTGTGAGGTGGGGCGATGTGCATAAGTAATCCCAAGAATAAATGTGGGCAGGGTTCATTGAGATGGTATGTCTCATGGATCGAACCTACCTACAAGGAGACCATAGTATATCAGTAGTGGGAAGGATCAGTTATATTGATGTAGTCAGATGCCAAGACGACAAAAATCAGAGTGATAGGTGTCATATATTGGAGCACAGATTAGAGTTGGCAGCAATGCAGAGAGCACAGATGCAGATTTCAGCAACGTAGAGAGTCCAATAGATATGTGCAGTAACTAGTGGCAGTTAGAAGACTCTAATGACACATGCATTATACTTATTCAATTTTTGGAGGCTATTCAGTTTCAGGAGAGTTTCATGTGTGAAAAACACTAGGAAGTGTTGCATGCAAGAACATTCCAAAGGTACCGGATCGGGACAAATTAATTCCTTTCTTATTGAGAGGGAGTGTTGAAATTTTCAACAAGAAACAGTGAAATTGGCATCCAGAAACAACATGAAAATGCACACACACTAGTGTGGGATCACAGGTCACACAGTGATGGATCCTAGCAACACATTAGTGTGCAACCAATTTTTAAATAAATTGCAAAATTAATTGTAATCTTATCTCATAACAACTTGTAATAGTTAACTAAGTGTGATAGACTTAGTTAGCTCAATAATTTCAAGTTGAGGGTAAGGGGATAGGCATGTAGAGTGATTATATTATTAACAGGGTCTAGTTGCAGTTGTAGCACTAGTGTAGTGTGAGTGGGATCAGTTAACTCACATTAATTGAGTTAAAATCAATTTAACTAATTCTAATTGATTGATGAGATAGTGGAAGATCAATTGAATTAAAATAGATTTAATTCACAAGTAGTGATCTATCAAGTAGCTTATGATTCACTATCAATAAATGCATACATGTCAATTCTGATTGAGACCCAGTTGAGACAAAGGTTTAAGAAAAGTAAACTATTAGTTTTATTTTTGGCAAACTGCCTAGGTGTAGTTATAAAGTCAGAGGAAGGCTACATAGGGATTGCGCAATCAAGGAAGGTTGATTTTGTTATTTTATAGGGATTAATTTCCTAGGGATTGTTGGAGCAAGGCTGAGCTAAGGAGGGACTGAGAATTGACTAAGTGTTGGTCAATTTTTCCTAAGAATTGCTAGACATTTTTTAGTAGGATCAGAGTGAGACATTCAGGGTAGTGCAGGATTTTCTTGGTGTGAGAAACCATTGTATTGTTTCATGATTCTTTAACTATGTAGAATATATGATAGAGGGGTTTTGAGAAGGTGCTTTCCCCAGATACATCTTGTGTTGCATGATTATTTCTTTCTCTTACCTTCATGTGATTGAGAGATCGTGTTTTATATTTCGAAAATATTGTAGAAGGATTCAGTATCTTTCTTTAGTACATTGCATGATCGGATTGAATCCATTGATACAATTTCTATATGGTATTATAGTTGTGTTAGATATTTTCTACACTACCAGACTAGGCATCTCATTTGTTGTTGGAATCCTCTCCAAGTTTATGCAAAAACCTTGTGAAGGACATTGGTCTGCTACAAAAAGAGTTCTAAAGTAATTGAAAGGGACTCAAGACTTTCGACTAAAACATACACAGGTGGATGACTTCAGCTTGATCGGATACTTTGATTCAGACATTAATGGAGACAAAGAAACTAGGGTATCTACTTCAGGTTATACTATGAGTCTTGGATTAGGAGCTGTCTCCTAGAGATCACGCAAACAATTAGTTCTAGAAGACTCCACAACTGAGGCAGAATATGTGGCAGTGGCTGAAGCGACAAAGGAAATTGTGTGGCTTAGGAAAATCCTAGAAGATTTGCAGATGAAACAAATGCATTCAACTCCACTCATGATCGACAACACTGCCACAATAAAGTTGGCCAAGAACCCAAAGCTCCATTATCAAAAGAAGCGCATCAATACAAAATACCATCTTATTTGGCATCATTTTGAGGCCAAAACAAACCATCTACGTCATTGTTCCAAAAATGAGCAAACTGCGGACATCTTCACTAAAGCGCTTGGAAGAGAAAAGTTTGAATAATTCAAAATTATGCTTGGACTCAGCAACATCCCTTCAGATTAAGGAGGGAGAATGTTGACACCTAATCCTAAGGGATTGGGAGAAATTGTATATTAGTGTAAAATAGGACATAAGGAAGTCTAAGAGACATTGGGAAATGAATCCCAAAAGTATCACCTCCATGTATATATTCATGAGCACCCTCTATCAAATTCATGGTTCAATTTTTGGAGTTACCTCCTGGTCTGAAATATATAGTAATACAAACCCTATAAATCTAAAATCAAAAGGCTTAATTGTGAAGTCACATAAGCAAGAATAAGAAAGGGTTTAACATAAGAATGGATTTTTTTTGTTTTTTTCTTCTAAATTTTAATTAAATGTAAACAGGAATAGAGATTGTAAATAATTTTATTTCTAAAATGCACAGTAAAATTTAAAAATTTTACTATGCATGTATTAAATCTAACAAAAACTGTAAAAAAAACAATTATTACAATCAAATTTAACAATTTTACTATACTACAAGGTTTTTGCGTGAATCACCAAATGTTTCAAATTATGATTCTCTGAATAGTGTTTTTGTTCGAAAGTATTTTTCTGCTCCACAATTCTCTCATGCTCTCTTGCTCCATGCATGTCTCTCATGCAAATCCCTCCCTGAAAAAGTTTACAAAAATAATGAAATAATGAATAGATTTTACTATTTAAAGAACGTTTTTATGAAATTAGATTTCCAAAAATCATTTTCCGCTCATTTCTCAATTTACCATTTTTTTTCACTTCAAAAAAATAAAGTTGCGTTTTTTTTCCAGATATTTGATGCGTTTGTTAACTAACAGCACTGGTGTGTCTAGTAATAAAACCGCACCGATGTGGTTAACAGTACATTAGCACCGATAACAATAACTACTTTTTTAAGGCACCGAAATTACTTTTAGGTATGAACACCAAATTTATTATTGATTTTTCTCAAATTCAGGGATTAAATCTCATAATTATATCAAATGGAAAATTCTTCAAAATCCATCTCATTCCATAATATTTCTCAAATTCCATTCCAGAGTTCTCCCTATCCATCTCTAGACGTAATTACTTCAGATTTTATTTATATTTTCATTATCTAATTGAATTTATTTTTTTTAATCCATGTCAATAAATTGAATAAAATTAATGTATACAAATTTGTAGGTCCATGCAGATTCAAAATCGAGTTCAGATGCACAAAATATTCAAACAGTTCCAAAACGTCGAAAGCTCTTATCAGGAGCAGCATACCGCAAGGTGCGGTTGGTAGATGAAAATGGACAGCCGCTTGACCCTGCCAATTGTAACATGCCATCTGCTAGCCACAATCCTGAGAAAATGATGGTAATAGTAATTGCTTGGTATAATATAATTATTTCAATGTCAAACCAATTAATCATGCATTGACATGCTTACTAATTGATATCATCGATTTTGTACTAATCATGTTCAAATATATTTTTTGAAATTATTAGGATTCTAGTGATGATGATTGGCCTACCTACCATCTTTCGCTGCACCTCGAGAAAATTTCAAATCGATAGAAGGCTAAGTTAAGAGAAAAACTCGGAGAGGAATGATACCAAGAATGGTTGAATCAACCACCTATTCAATTCCCACTACGTCCAAATTCACCAATTAGGAATAACTACAACAATAGTAGTTCTTCACAAGCTAGCAATGGAGGCAATCAAATAGAGGTTGGTATGGATGATTACTTAAGGGATACGACTTCCATGGAGAAAATGTTGTTAGATGCATTCCAAAATAATGACCAGCTAGAGGATGATGCTTATACCGTTGATACATTTTTTGAAAGCCTTAAATTTGCTTCCACCACCCCTCTCTTTAGACCTGGCAGTTAGTCAAAGTCTACCCAGTTGGGGACAATGATGTTACTGTACAACTTGAAAGAAAATTTTGGCTTGTTGAATTTATGTTTCTCGGAAATTTTGAGGTAATTGACCATTAAGCCCCTTATATATTGAGAAATATTGTCACACAATCAACATTACAAATGGTCAATTTTATGAAAATTAATAATTATTGGCATTAATGTACATTTAATATTTTCCATGACCAACTACAGGTTATTCAAGGATAAGGTTCTTCTGACTCATAATGTCTTTCCCAGTAGCTGCGAAGAGGAAAATAAATTGTTGAAAATGTTGGTTATTGAGTACATATCATATCATGCATGTCCAAATGATTGTATTCTATATATAGGAGAATATGCAGAAAAGGAGATATGTCCGAAATGTGGGCATGAAAAGTATGATAAATCAAAAAATAAGGTTAAATCAAGTTTTCCTCCTTTTAATACATTGAGGTACATGGGTATAATCCCAAGGACTCAAAGGCTCTTTCGTTGCAAAGAATTAGCTATGTTGGAGGGATGGCATGCCTCACACAGAAGTGAGTTGGGAGTTATGCGAATCCCAACATATTCAATAGCCATGAAGTATATAGAGGATACATGGCCCGAAAAATTCAAGGATGAAGTACAAAGTCTACAACTGAGCATAGCCATGGATGGCGTCAACCCATATTCTCTATAGAACACCAACTATTATATTTTCCCTATAGTTGTGATCGATAACAATTTCCCCCCATGGTTTTCATTGAAGAATGGACATCTTATGTTATCTCTCATAGTCCCTGGTAGAAGACAAGTGAAGAATATGGATGTCTACTTACAACCACTAGTAGATGAATTGAAGGAATTATGGGATGGGATAAATGTATACGTCGTATCAAGACCCATCGCAGCAGAGAGGAGTTTTACATTGTATGGCATATGTGCTTACACGAAACATGATTATCCAAGCTTAGGAGTTTTCTCTAGTAAATTACATGTTTATTGATTTGTTTTATACATAAAAATATTCTTCCACGTATTAATTATTTAATTTCTTGTAATTGTTCTGATCTTCATGTTGTATACAATAATTTCGCAGGTCTTGTAACAAAAGGGTATTATGGATGTAAATGTTGTGTACCTTCTTTGAAATTTAGATGGTCCAATGACCTATGAAAGCCAGTGTATGACTACCCTAGGGTATTCCTCCCTGAAGAACACCCTTACAAAAGAGAAACATCCTCTTTCAATGGTAAACGAGAGAGAACCCAAAGGCATTCAATAATGACACCAGTTGAATGGCTTAGAGCATATGAGAGAGAGAAGGAGAAGGACTTCATAGAAATGTTTGATTCAAATGAGGAGCCTATGTTCAATGATCCAAAATTATTTGACACCTATATTGATCAATTTCCCATTGGGATGAAAAGGAAATATATCTTTTATAACCTCCCATATTGGGAGCATCTTAAGATTACCCACTTATTATATCCCATGCATATATTTAAAAATGTTTAATCTTCTTTATTTAGGCACATATCATCAAAACAAAGTGACACATTGACTATTAGGAAATATCGTATTACTTCAAAAACTAAAAATAAACATTGGCCAATACAATTAGAAAGTACAGGATCAGAGGCCGGTCCCTCTAATTGGTATTTCAAAGAAGCTGATGTCCCATGGATTTTTAAAAAATATGATCTTCTTTTGGCAAAGGAAGTTATAATGGGTGTGAGGGTGTCATCTTCATATGGGTCTTCACTATGGCATTGCTTCACAGTGGAAAACCATTTTTCAGGGTTGAAATCACATGACCATTTGAATCTTCTAAGAGTACGTATAATGTCAAAAGCATGATTTTATTATTTGTTATATTCATAAATTTTATCCCATGGGATCATAAAACATAACTAATTTTGTATATTATTGCATGTGTTTATAACTTTTCAGTGTCATTATCCTTTGTTCGTGTGTGGGTGTGTGAAACATGACTTCCTTCAAGACCTGGGACATGATGTATCTAAATTATCTGCATTTTTACATTGGATCACATCAAAGGAGATTCATGTGCCTAGCATTGCGATGGCATCAAAAGATAGTTGAAATTTTTTATATGTTTGAGAAGGAACTACTGACGAGTTTCATGGACTTACAGGCATGGAAACTTTTAGGGGCTAATACTCGCAGGTGGGCTAATTTTTCATGTTTTTTCCAAAAAAAATATTTTCCAATTTCCATTTTTTATAAAAACGGTTCGCCTGAATTTTACAATATAAAATTATTTATCTTAAAAATCACCAAAATTATATAAAGAGTATATAGAAAATCATTATAAATTTGAATAATTTTACCAATATATCAATAAACAATTTATAGTTTTCATATTAGGGACTAGTGAGATTCGGCAATGTTTTAAACTTCAAAATAATTTCTCATCCTTAAAATTTTCCCTGCTTAGTAGATGAGGTTGAATTAGTTGGGGTGGTTTATTGTCATTGGATGTTCTTCTTAGAGAGGTACATGAAGAAATTGAAAGGTTTTGTTCGACAAAGGGAAAACCCCGAGGGGTCTATGGAAGAGGGGTACATATTGTATGAGTCTTTCTATTATGCCAGTGAATACATCAAGCAGATCGAAAAGAGACCAAATGCGGTGATTTGCGATGATTAAAGGGATGAAGACAAAAGAGAAGGGGAGCTTCTCCAAACAAATGGAAAAAGGTGTTTGATAAATAGTAAGCGACTTATAATTTTTCAAATTTACACAAAGTAAATATTCACATTGAACTTCGATATAATGAATATTTTGATCTCATATGTACTATATATTGGTTTGATTTCATTAGTGAATACAGATATTTAAGCAATCAAAAAATTCATTCTTTACAATTTTGAAGTGACACAACCGTGGGTCGCATTGTACGGACAAAAGAGGATGAAATGGGATAGTGACAGGAAATAATTTAGACAATTGAATTGTAGAAGTGTGCCTTAACCCAATCATTTAAAAGAAAATATGCCAATTATATGCTCCAACAGCTGGGTTGTTGACCAAGTCGGAGCAACCGGTCGTTACCCGAGTGTTGAAGAGGATGTTCTAAACGTAGGGATTGGGTGTAGCAACTCAGTAATAATATATTTATGTAAATTTTAAACTTAATAATTCACCTTTGAAATGTAACGTCTATATTTTATATTTTAACAGTTGGGTTATTAGACACTTGACATTATGATTTTTTAAATTTTTTATAGGTGCATTTGTTCCCATATATGTGGGCATATGGACACCATTTTCGCATATAAAATTTCGATGATGGACACATGACACAAGAATGTGGAGTGGAAGTTGAGTTTGATCAATCTAGTCGAGCTAGCCACCATGATCAAAACCTAGTACGAGGGACGTTAGGTTACTTCAGAAAGATACAAGAGATCATTGAAGTGGACTTCTCTTCTTTCCAATGTGTTATTTTTAGGTGCAAGTGGTGGGACACCTTTGATCGAAATAATGTAAAGGAAGATCACGATATTAGGCTGATATGTATCAACTCTAGAAAGATGTGGGATGAAGCTAAGGAGCCTTATGTTTTCCCCAAACACTGTAACCAGGTGTTTTTTTACCCAGATGTGTTGGATAGGGATTGGTGGTTCGTATTGAGACATAACCCTAGATAAAAACATATTTTTGAGAACAATAGTGTTATCATGCTAAGCGAGCTGGAAGATAATGAGGGTGATCATGAGAATAGAGAGTGATATGGTACATGTGTTATTTCATCATTTATATTATTTAAGATGGGTTTTTATAAAGAAGATGACTTAACCTTATAACTAAGACTCTTTTTTTCAAAACATTATAATATGTATTTTGAATTAATTGGTTTGCATTGTGTTAATGTTAAAATCATTTCACTTGATAATTTTCAATTATGTTGATCTCGAAAACAATGCACTATATCAAGTTCTTTTTTTGTAATGTCAATTCCTAAAATAATACAACTACTTGATTTCTTTAAATGGTTTTTCACTATATCATTACTTAAATAAATGCACCCTATGTGTATGTGTGAGTGATATCTTCAAAATTTTAAAAAATCTATTAATGGATACTGTTATTTTTGGTATGTAAGATCATAATAAAATAATGATAATTCTAAACATGAATTTATTTGCATTATTTTCTAAAATTTATTACGTCGTAAGGCATCACTATTTGAAAATAACTCTCCTAGCCGCCACTATGTATTATTGTTGATCGTCAGATCCATTGTTAGACGATTGAAAAATGGTCTTCCATCAGATTAGAAACAGTTAAAAAAATAAATTATTATTATTAAACTAAAAAAATGAAACATCCATAGATCTCATTGCTTGAACTGTAAACCGATTTTTAATTTTGTCTTGACTTAAGTCAGTTAATTGAACTAAAAATAATATTAGCTATATAGAAAAAGCTTCGCAGAACCTTCCCAAATTTTGTCCTTCCAAGTCATGCAAGTTGCATCTGTAATTATTGTTAAATCCCTAACGAGAGACATCTTCTTCCATCTTCTTCAAGAGAAATTGAATCTCTGATAAGCCTTGTGGAAGGAGAATCTGATGGAATTGTTTTTTATGCTCCAGTCATGGAAGTTATGTGATGCGGAGCATTCCAAATTCATGATAAATTAAATGCCAAAGGCTCATTTATATGAAACTCAGAAAGGCATTCAAAAGTCTTCGCTCAAGAATCTGCAAGTATTCTTCCATCTCATATCTGAATTGATCACTTTGAGGACTCTAAATACCACTTTAAATTGTTTACGGTTTGGGCTTTACACGTCGTCGAATTTTGTGTTTGCGATAATCTAGCAGGCACAGGAATATGTGAGAAGGTTTTTTGTTGTTTTATCTTGATGGGCAAGATTGAAATGGGAAGAATTGGAAAGAGTTCGTTAAATCAATTCTTCCCACCTTTTGTTTTAGAGTATGATTGTGGTTCAGAACCAATAATCTTGAAGTTCTTCGTAGTGCAACCTAGCATGTGTAGTACTGCACTTGTATTTCCTTTTCCATTACCACTCGTTGGAATGCAAAATTTGGCAACGTTCATAGTTTTAGTTCATAGTTAAACAACCAAAAATGAATTTTCCAATCACTTACTAGACCTGGCTTTTCATAAACTCCATTTCGATACTCTGTTGTAGGCTTGTACATATATTTTATCAGGGTATACAAATCTGGATTCTACTCTTCCAATACAAAACATAGGCTCACAGGTCCTCATTTTTCATAAAATCCATTTCCATGTTTTGTTGCAAGCTTTTATATAGCTTATGGCAGTCTAAAAATGTGGACTCTTCTCTTCCAATACGTCACATTGTACCGATCTGTCCACAAAATATCTATCAGTTGACTTTGTAAATGTTAAGCTATTTGAATTTGAATTTTTATTTATAGTGTATTTTGCATAATAATACTTTGTGATTTGTTTTACTGAATGGAAAATATTACATATAACTTCTTGAAACTTCTTTCCTACTTTCGATCACGTAAATAAGAAGTACAAAACAAAATTGAAACCTGACATCCATGAAAGGGAGTGGAATAAGTTTATTTTGGTTCATTCAAGTGCATTTAATTATTTAACTATGGAAAAATATGATATGAAATGAGTCGGAGACACTTTCAAATTTAATATGGAAAATATGTTATAATTTAATATAATGTTAAGTTCCATAAATATTTTGATTTGGTTAAAAATAAATATAATAAATATTTTGATTTGGTTAAAAATAAAACAAAAATTAAAAATTAAACTATTGTATTTATGTAAAACATTTTAATCAAAACGTACATATTCCAGGTTTTAGTAACCCATCATTCCAAGTTTTAGCCATCAATTTTCTCATGATATTCTTATGTAATCTCTTGGCCTCTACTAATGTACATGACAATAATTATCACTACATATGTGGTTTTTGTGTTGTTATCTATACATTTTAGTGGAAGGCTAGAGTTTTTTTTTAATAGTATTAACAAAAATGTAATTTTTGTGGGTGGGTTAACATGGTGATCAGACCCCTGGATGCGGGTTCCCGCTAGTGAATTAGTGCGCCATCGGGCAGCCATGTGGAGAGACACTTGGCTGCTCCATGTGACCGCTTATGGAAAGAAGGACTGCAACAAATGTTGGCGTGAGGAAGCCATTAACTAGACCTCTGCCACCTTCTCCTCAACGTACCAGCTCTGCAACTCATTAAGGCCGATTTCCATGGCCATTAAGCCCATCACCTCGGCCCTTTCGTCCTCATTTCGACCCTCCCGCCTGCTCTCGGTGCATTTGTCTATCAATTTCCCTCCGCCTCTGGTGCAAGGTCCTCCTTAGACCAGCCTCAGCCTTCCCTCTAGAATTTGTTCTTCTCCTATGTTTTCTAAGGCCCCCTCCTGGTCCAGCGACTCGGATCCTTGGACAATTATGCCTCAGCGCCATAGAACAAGGTGTAGAAGAGATGGGGGGCATGGCTAGCCTTCCCGTCCTCTGCTTTCACTCGCCCAGGGTCGTGACCTGAACCTTTCTATTAGCTCGAATGAGCATGATAGGAACCCCCCTGTCAACTTGAATGCCCAACTCTCTCTGCAACTCCCTATCCCTGCTTCGACTCCCTCCATCCCCCATGTTATCACTATAAAAAAAATTCCAAACTTGGATAGTTTGCTTGGTTCCTAGTCATGGTTTTTAGATAGGTGTGAAGTCATGTTAAGTTTTAGGGGTTAAGTGATAGGGTTATAATATCATTTTCATTCATGTAATAAAGTCTAACAACCTTGTTACATACCTTGACAATCTCATATCATGTTTAGAGAGTGAAATTTTCAAACATTTTGAAAAGATTTCGATTAAGCCATGAAACCACGTTTTCGCAGCGCAGACAGTGTTAAAAACTGCTTTTGCGCTACGAAAACGCTGGTCATTTCATAGCGCAAAACCCTGAAATTACATTAAGCACGCTACGAAATCGGGGTTTCGTAGCATGTCTTGTCAGTTATAAAATCCACCAGAATTTCGTTAATCATTCATGATTAGGTGTCAGCCACGAGTCTTTTCTCACACATGCAACCATTCATAGCCATCATAACATTCGTTTGAGGCCATTTGTCTTATGTCATTTTCAAATTTGAAAGGGGTTGGTTTTGGTTTTATTGTCTCATGCAAGAAACATATGATGCATACCCTTCCCGAATGGTAAGCTCATGGTAAGTGGAAACCAAAGCTTCTCTTTCATTCATCAAGTGAGGCAGTGTCTCTAATCAAGCGAGGCATTTTATCAACCAAGGCAGTTTACTCTGAAATCAAGCAAGGTTGTTAGTTACAGGTTTTTAAAAAGCACACAGGAAATTCAAGGAAAGGATGATAGAGGAAAGGAAGAATCACTGGTTAGGCCACTGTTTAAGGACGGAGCCTGAAAGCATTGAGGCTCTAACCAAAGACAAATTAGTTGAGGATGCCTTCAAGAAGACAGGATGTTGGAATTTCTATGAAAAATTGCAGGGAGGTCATAATCAAGTGACAAAAAAATTTTCTCTTCATTTCACAGGTTCGAATACAAAGGTTGGTCTCTTAAACTTGACAATTTCCACTGAAATTATATCATCAATGACAGAGATTCCAAGGGGAGAATAAAGATGGTTCAAAAACTTCATGTTTGATATGGAACCTTGTAAAAAATTTCGGAAGCCAGGGTTTGAAGAAACAGATTTAACTAAAGCAGTGCCAAGAAGCTACATCAAGAACACATATGCCAATCTGCTCTACAACATTCAAAGGTACTTCACTTACGAGGGAAGATACCATAAAGTGTACTCTTATCATTTCAAACTCCTGTTTCATTTTAATGGAATGATTTCTTTGGATTTTCATTTCTTCTTGTTTCGAAGTTTAGCTAAGATGGCAGATAAAGTGCAGATGAAAGCTCAAAACTTTGAAACTTCACTTTTCCATCATGGTCTAGTTAAATTGATTGTTTTACATGAACTTCAGAGAATAAAAAGAGAATGGTCTACATTTTTTTTTGTGTAGATTTGGGGTGGAAACACAAGGAGCAGGTGTTCGCCCTAGGGCTAAATAAAAATCATCATCAGAAACTAGTGAACCTGCAGAGACAAGATCAAAAATATTTTTCAAGTTAAAGCCTAGAAAGCAAGTGAAAGAGCCAGAGATTAAAACACCAGTGATTATTCAAGAAACCCCTCAACCTGCACAAAAGAGTACAACCAAAGGTAAGGAAATTGTATAGGAACAATCAACCAGCAAATCAGCCCAGAAAAGATTGACTAGAAGTCAAAGAGCAAGGGAAAAAGGCAAAACAGTGGTTTTAGAAGAAGATCCATGTTTAAAGGGTAGTTTGAATTATATTTTATAGGCTATTGATATTGAGGAATCTCCTTTAGTTCGGGTATATTTTATAAGTTTGGATGAAGGGAAATATAAGAAGATCAAGTCTTCCAAAAAGCTAGATTTTAATGATGAAATTTTAGAGTTTGTGTTCAAGCCCAGAAGGCCTCTAACTAAGAATTCAAAAAAGTTGCAAGGGTTGGATGTGGAGTTAGATAAAGCTGGAGAAATTTAAAAATTTTATGAGAAGCCCATAGACCTTTCATCACCAATTCCTGAAGGTGACAAAAACAGAGTTTTCAACACTCAAAGAGAAAATAGCAGTTATGAAGGAATTAAAGAAAGGTTGAGACTAGCTAACCTTGAAATTGTTAAACTTAAGAAGAAAGCAAGAGCACATGTTGTTGAGAAGACAAACTTCAACAAAATAAGGGCTCTGTGGGAGGTTGAAAGAGTTTCCAAAAATGAAATAGTCAGCAATGAAGCTCAATACTTTACCTGGATTGTCCCTGCAATCAAAGAAGCAAGATTTATGAGGATGATTAATGTTAAATTGAGGGCTACCAATAGGAGACTGAAAAGGAAAATTGAAGATCTTGAAATCCAATTGAAAAAGTATGAAGGTTAGCTACAACAGAGGTAGGGCAGTGAGTGACAAATCCCTAATACAGTTTTTTTTTGGGAAGGACACCACTTTTTGAAGACATTTCAAAGTTGACTTATGTTGATTTTTAAGGTATATTAGCATCAAGGAAATCATTAAAGGGTTGTAAATACTCTTAAAATCTGAAGATTATGAAAATACTATGTAAAAAGGAGATACACAACAGTTTCGTAGCGCGCTATGAAACTGCTGTAGGTGCATTTTTGAACAATTTTGAAAATGTTTTGAGAGGTAAACAGCTTGGTTTCTAAATTCTGTTGCTTCTGGTGGTTATAAAGGGTTCACAAATGAAATACCAAGTCTCAAGGCAAAAGAAAGTGGATGGTTGAGAAATGTTTACCAAGATACAAATTTTGCGCTACAAAAACAACTACTCATTTCATAGCGCAGTCATACCATTTCTCCTTTTACTTTTTCAAAAGGCTCAGTTTCTGTACAGGTGGAAAAGCATGGTTCCATGGAAGTGATAATACATGTCACTTAACTTAAAAGTTCCATATTGCCAAAAAAAATGGTTCGAAGATTATCAAAGAAGGAAAAGGCTAAATTATAGGAAACATGTCCCTTGTTTTGTAGGGCAAGTAAGACATGAACCAACATGATAGCATAACAAGATTGGAAGCATCGTCAAAGTCGAAGATATGGAGGAAAAAATGTTAGATATATCATTTAAGTTCTAGATAAGGTTTTTTAGACATAATAAGGAGTTTTACTCCTAATTGTATTAGGACTTCTAGAAGAGATAGTTAATTATCAGATGTAATTAATAGTCAGTTTTAGGAGCAAATAGGTGTCATTTTAAGATAGAATTCGAATTCCTCTGAGGATGGATCATAGAATCCAAGGTTGTAAAGACTCTATATGTAGCATGATGTGAAATTCCTCAAGGTTGGAAATTTTCATTAACAAGCAAACTCTGTTACTATAGCAGACTGTGTGTTTTCATCTTAATACAGATATTGGCTTTACTACTCAGGATTCAGAAAGAGTTATTGGTGTTTCATCTTCCTATGGATTTTCTTATCTACCTATTTGCAGTGGTATGAACGTGTGTTACTTAGAATTCATTGGAAAATGCTCTAACTTCCTTCACATGTTTGTAAACTGTGTTTTATTCACTGTGTTACTATTTTGCTGATACATCTAAAAACTTTGAAATGCCCTGAATTCCATGTTAAGCTAATTTTGATGTTTTGTTGAAACATACCTTGACTCCATAGCCCAATAGATGTTTGTTGATAAGTAATTCAACCCATTATACACTTTTATCTAATCTATTCCTAGAGTTAGCCATCTAATCCTTAATTCAAAATCCTAAACCTATTGAGAGAGCCCTCTCAGGTTGAGGAGGCTAAGCCTCAACTAAAAGTCTGGTTTGAAATAGTTACACTAAGTTAGCCTAATCAGTAGCCTATCAACGTCCTATTTTGGTGATAACACCCCGCAGCAAGAAGAGGCCACGTAAATATACCATTTCTCCTAAGCCTACTTTCTTCCCCCGTAAGATAAAGGTCCTCCCAGTGCAAAGCGCCTCCGGAGGTAACAAAGAATCCAGTGACAACTCTGGCAATAGTGAAGATATCAGCTCGGACTAGGAGGCTGAAAATAAGACGGAATAGTCTGGACTGCATGCAGCCTCCTCAACTAAACTCGACACCCCACTGTCGCCACATCCTCAACCTCCTAGCCACGCGCTGAGCGAGGAGACAGATGATGTGTGCTACGTGTGCAGAATTGAGGAAGAAGTTCCCACCTCTAGCAACAAGAATGCTGGTTCACCTTAGGTTCAGTTTTTTAATTCTTGTTAGCATGCTCATGTTTTGGAATTTTCTACTCTGTGACTCATGTTCTATTTTGGTAACTAAATATGATGGTTTCCCGATTTGGGAAGCAGTTACTCTCTGGTTTTTAAGGACTGGTTTCCCCGACTGGGGAAGTCCAACTTCTAGTGGAAAATTGTTGAAACGTCCCTCTAGATTGGACTCATCAAATCCAGAGGAAGATACCTATAATTTTATGTTTTATATGATTTAATAGAAGTAGTTTAACTTAGAAAAAAAAAACATGGTGATCAGACATGTCAAAGACATATTATATTATTTATTTATGGTTGTATTATTATACCATTCCAAATATATCTACACTTAAATATTGGTGGATGAAAGCATAATAGCATTGAGGTTAATTTGATAATTGAGTATTAGATTTATACCAAATTTGTACAACTCATTAATTATGACAGTTAATTTTTTTCTCATCAAGTTGTGTTTGTGCACCTTTAAAATATAGGTATGTATTTACTTTTAACTTGCTTTAATTAACTTCTATATTTGTGCAATTAATTTAAGCAATGAGAAGAAGATTTTGTTAAAAAAAACATTATTTTACCATCTATTTATTTAGAGAACAAGTATATAAAAAAATTAGGAAAAAATTATATAAACATAACCATAAAATATAATAATTGAAAATTTATAATTAATTAATGCAATTTGAAAAAAAAATAGAAAAAATTGGAAAAAATTATATATACATAACCATAAAAATATAATAGTTGAAAATTTATAATTCATTAATTATTTTTTTAAATTATATGTAAAAATATTATATTTATCTTTATTTTACGTTGATTAATTATTTTCATATCATTTTTTTTTCAGTGGGTATATACCTACCAACCTTATTTAAATGATAGAATATTAAAATACTATATTATATTAAATATATTAAATATATTTCAATTAATTTTAAAAAACTAAAATTGTAATTTAACATCAAAATAAATATTAAATACCCTACAATAAACCAACACTAATTTAATATCTTTTTGCTCTAAATATCAAATATCATAATATTTTTATTTTCATTTAACAAACCTATGAATATGTCAGAGAGTAAGGCAATGATAGTATTGTATCATCTGAGGTTTTTAAGAATGGTATACCAGGAACACACTTTATCATCTGAGATTTTCGACGTCGCTTGAAAGTAGCTTGAAAAGGTTGGATCTGTAAAAATTAGTATACACTAAGCATGCATACATCCAGATTCCCCTAATCTCACAATATTTAACTTCTTGCAAAATACATAATCATTCCACTGTTAATATTTTGCGGAAAATTAATTGCAAACACATGTGAAGCATAAATAAAAACAATCGAACATAACACAGTTGTTTAACGAGAAAGCCTGAAGCTGAAAACCCCTACTATCATATATTATGTATCATGGATATCATGTAACAATCTCATACAAAGCTTAGTACATCAAGCTCTCAGTACAATCAATCGTCATACACTAACATAGAAGAAATCTACAAATCCATGCACCGATTCCTACGCTTCTGCTAGCCTGCCTCCACTGTGTAATCCCTGCTAAAGAATAGCTCTGAATGAATTCGAATTACCCTTGCCTTGACTGTGCAATCCTCATTGGAAACTCCAATGTGTGTGTGGTGCAATCAATGCATCACTATAGTCACAACAGATAGTCCATCTTGCGCTTTCACCTATCTCTCCACTGGGTCTCCACTGGAACTGCCATGCACTGTAGTTAACTGTTGTATTGTTCAGTTGATTAATGAGTTATTATTTGTGAATTAATTAACTAACTAATTCCCTTCACTCTCACTAGTGTATCATTCAGTTAGACTAGATACAACTATCTCAATTGAGTCTAACTCACTTTAACTAAGTTAAACTGAATACAACTCCATGAACTACTCTTCCAACTTTGTCATAACTTTTCCACTTCAGTTCTAACTAAGTCTTCCATGGATGAACCACCATTAAACCCTAGGAATTGCATAATTTCTTCATCCCACTGGTTTTCCAAGTCTGTGCATTGAAACTAAGTGCTCCAAGAGAATAAGTTCATGTTTATTTTCGGATTATTATTAAGAGCTAATAATAATCGACACTTCTATTTTTAGATCGATGATCTATAAATAGACTTTGCCCAATATTCTAAAAATATAATTTCATCTATTTTTTCAACTTGATCAACCATTCACAAATAGCATCCTCCAACTTCTGAAATATGATCACCATGTCTAAAAATAGAGATAGTATAAAAATAGACTTGCGCCAAAAATAGCCTGTGGGCCCACTTAGTGAAGGCGACTCTTTTCACTAAGCTCATCATCTTTTTGAATCTCAACACTCCCTCTCAACAAAATAGGGATTATCCTTCACCCCGATCATGCCTCTACGGTATTTGAATTTGCTCCTTATGAGTGCCTTCATCAGAATATCTGCATCCTGATCTTCCATAGGAATGTACTGAAGCAACATGATCTTCCACTGCACACAATCTCTAATATTATGATACCAGATATCAATATGTTTAGATCTATCATGAAACACAGGATTAATATAGAATTTAATGTAACTCTGATTATCACAATGTATCACTATGGGATCTAAATGTGAACCAAACAAACCAACCAGGATCTTCCTCATCCAGATAACCTCACATGTAGCTTGACTTGCTACTACGTATTCTAGTTCCGCTGAACTGAGTGCCACAAATCTTTGTTTCCTGCTGTACCAAGAAACTATCGTAGATCCGATACTAAAAATCCCTCCTGATGTGCTCTTTTTGTCTGTTGGGCTGCCTACCCAATCTGCATCTATGAAGCCATGAAACTTCACCTCATTCATCTGTATGTACCATAAACCATACTCAAATGTGCCCCTGAGATACCTCAGGACATGCTTGCCTTCCTTCCAAAAGAGCTTGGTAGGCTTAACCATTGCTTGTGAAAGTTGGTTCACCACATAACATATGTCCGGTCTTGTATTAACTAAGTACATGAGCGAACCCACCAAATGTCGATAAACAGTGGCATCCACTACCTCTGCCGATGTAGCATCCTCTTTCCTCCAATTTCCTGGAAGAGGAGTGTCAATAGGCTTGCAGCCTTGCATGTGAAACTTCTCCAATATCTCCCGGGCATACTTTCCTTGAGACACAAACAGTTCACCTTCCCGCTGCCATATTTCCAATCCAAGGAAATAATGAAGGAGGCCCAAATCCTTCATGTCAAACTCCTTTGCAAGATCTGCCTTGCATGAGTGTATCAACTACTCATCACCCGTTAGTATTAAATCATCAACATAAAGAACAATGATTAAAATCTTACCCTCCACCAAAATTTGGTACAGGTTTGCATCTGCCTCACCCTTGGTGAAGCCGAGTCCAGTGAAATAGTTGTCGATCCATGTGTACCAAGCACAAGGTGCTTGCTTCAGCCCATACAGCGCTCTTTTGAGCCTGCACACATGTGACTCACTACTGAAGATCTCAAATCCTTCAGGCTACTCAATGTTCACCTCTTCCTCAATGATCCCATTAAGGAATGTAGTCCTCACATCCATCTGATGAATGTGCCAACCCATCTGCACTGAGAGAGCAAGGATGGTCCTTATGGAAGAATACCATGCAATAGGTGCAAAGGTTTCTTCATAATCAAACCCCTCAATCTGTGAGAAGCCCCAGGCAACAAATCTTGATTTATACTTCTCGACGCTCCCATTAGCAGCTTGCTTTACCTTGTAGATCCATCTTGATCCTACAAATGATTTTCCCACCGGCCTTGGAACAATCTCCCAAGCACTATTTCTGACAATGGAGTCATACTCCTCCACCATGGAATCTACCCATGTGGGCTCTTGCACTGCTTCTTCAAAAGAAGATGGCTTTGTCACGATACACTTCCTCATAAGAGCCATGTATCCAGTAAATTGGTTAGGTGACTGTCTCTCTCTGTGCTGTGATGTAGGTATTCCTACATTCTGTGCTGCATCAAGCTTCAGTCTCTTAGCTTTTGTGGTCCACTTTCTGCCTTGTCTGATGTTTGGTTCTGCATGATTGGAGACCTCCACTCCATGAATCTTTTCCTATGGCTGATCCACATCTAGAGGCTCATCTTTGGGAACAAGAATTTCCTCCTCTGCATGCAAGTATAGTTCCCTCTCAAGCGACAACTTCATAGCTTTCACCTCATTGAATTTTATATCTTGTCGCACCACATTTATCTGACTGTTTGGCAAATACACACTATAATTATGAGGCTTTTCTGTGTACCCCACAAATATCCCAACTTCTACACTCGGCTCCAGCTTCTTCCTGGCGTCCTTTATCACATGGATGTAAACAGATGAGCCAAAAATCTTCAAATGAGAAATATCAGGCTTCTTACGAGTAAAATCTTCTTCAAGTGTACTCATACTCTATGAGGACAATGGTTTTGCACATAAACCACAGTGTTGCATGCTTCCACCCACAAGTGCATCGATAGGCCCTGGTCATGCAGCATCACTCGTGCAGCACCCACGATCTTTTTGTTATTCCTCTCCATGACCCCATTCTGTTGTGGGTTATGAGGTGCTATGAGTTCTCTTTGAATTCCTTCTTTGCTACAAAAGTCTTTGAATTCACCTGAGATGTATTCACCACCATTATCGCTCCATAGAGCTTTCACTTGCTTCCCCAACTCCTTCTCCCCCAATGCTTTAAACTCCCAGAACTTTGAGAATGTTTCACTCTTCTTCTGCATGAAGAAGATCTAGCATCTACGAGAATAGTCATCAACAAATATAACATAATACATGTGTTTTGTTGTTGAAGCAACCGATAAAGGTCAACACACATATGTGTGAATTCACTCCAAGATCACCAAAGCACGGTTCTCCTTCTCATGAAAGGTGGTCTTCACAAACTTACACATAGTACATCCCTTGCACTGATATGACTATGCAAGAGTACCCTTGGGAAGTCTAGTAGAAATCTGTTGCAAAATCTTCAAAGCACCATGGTGAAGATGGCCCAATCTCCTGTGCCATAATTCACCCTCATCCCGGCTCACCATTTCTTCTGCTTTGCCCACCATTGCAGCACAGCCATCTACCTCCAGCTTGTAGAGATTCTTAACTCGAATCCCCATCTTCTTGGTTTTACCCATTGTTTAATGTCGAAGGAATGCTTTTCCCTCACTGAAAACAACATCATAACCTTTGTCTTCCAACATTGCGACCGAGACCAAGTTCTTCTTCAGACCTGGAACATGCATAACATCTTTCAACAAGAATGGATTGCCGGAATCCCTCTCAAAGGTAATAGCCCCAATGATGGTTGCACTGTATCAACCATTGTCGCCCATATCTATATGCATCTGGAGGTCCTTCTCCTCCAACTCACTAAACAACTCCTTGTCTCCCGTCATATGGAAAGACACACCACTATAAAGATACCACACTGATCCCATATAGCTTAAAACCAAGCATGCAATCAAAGAGAAATCAAGTTCAAATTGTGAGGCTAAGGCCTTTCTAGCTGCAACTCCAATAGCCTTGTTGTTCTTCTTCTTTTCTCGGCAGTTAGTGGTGAAATGCCCATGTTTGTGATAGTGAAAACACTTCACTTTGGACAAATCCTGCTTCTTGCCTTTAGCATCGGATTTTGAAGGAAATTTCTTCCCCTTACCTTTCCTTTCTTTAGAAGCCAAAGTGAAATTCTCTTCATCTTCATTCTTTGATGAAGAGCCATCCCTGGTACCCCGCCTTATCTCCTCTTGCACAAGATCTGACCAAAGTCACTCCCATCCCGGAAGTTTCTCCCATCCATTGACAGAGTCTTCATAGCTATGCCAACTCTTCGAAAGCCCAAGGATAGCCAAGCTCACCAATTCTTCATCATCAACAGTAATCCCCACATTTCCCAGTTCATCCCTACAGTGGACAAACTTCATGAGATCTTTTGGAATATTGTCACCCTTCTCCATTTTTATTTTTCTAAGCTTATCTTTTAGCGCCAAATTCCTCCGGTCATTGCTACTTTGGAACAAATATGTCAAAGCCTTCCACATTAAGAATGGAGCAGCTTTCTCATGAATTTTGGACACAATATGGTCCTTCACACCTTCCAATAGAATTCTTCTTGTCTTCGCTATCTTCTTTTTCCATGCATCAAGTAATGCAGCATCACTAGATCCCGGCTTAGGAACATTGCTATCAATGAACTCCTTTAGTGCAATATCCTCCAGCACTGCCTCCATCCTATCCATCCAAGCTATGTAATTAGAGTTCCCATCAAGGGCATACTCCAATCGCAACCCATTGAAAGACATTTCAATGTTTACTCAACTTCTGCACCAAGAATTTTCTGTAGCGAATTTGAATTTTCCACCAGCACAAGCTCAACAATTCTTCACAATTGCAATCTTCAAGAACTAACACTGCTCTGATACCATGTATAAATTAGTATACACTAAGAATTCATACATCCAGATTCCCTTGATCTCACAATATTTAACTTCTTACAAAATACAGAATCATTCCACGGTTAATATTTTGCGGAAAATTAATTGCAAACACATGTGAAGCATAAATAAAAACAATCACACATAACACAGTTGTTTAAAGGGAAAGCCTGAAGATGAAAAAACCAACTATCATATATTATGTATCATGGAAATCATGTAACAATCTCATACAAAGCTTAGTACATCAAGCTCTCAGTACAATCAATCGTCACACACTAACATAGAAGAAATCTACAAATCCATGCACCAATTTCTACCCTCCTGCTAGCCTGCCTCCACTACGCAATCCCTGCTGAAGAATAGCTCTGAATGAATTCGAATTACCCTTGCCTTGACTATGCAATCCTCATTGGAAACTCCAATGTGTGTGTGGTGCAATCAATGCATCACTATAGTCACAACAGATAGTCCATCTTGTCCTTTCACCTATCTCTCCACCGGGTCTCCACTAGAACTTCCATGCACTGTAGTTAACTACTATATTGTTCAGTTGATTAATGAGTTATTATTTGTGAATTAATTAACTAATTAATTCACTCCACTCTCACTAGTGTATCATTCAGTTAGACTAGATACAACTAGCTCAACTGAGTCTAACTCACTTTAACTGAGTTAAACTGAATACAACTCCATGAACTACTCTTCCAACTCTATCATAACTTTGCCACTTCAGTTCTAACTGAGTCCTCCATGCATGAACCACCAGTAAACCCTAGGAATTGTGCAATTCCTTCAGCCCACTGATTTTCCAAATCTGTGCACTGAAACTAAGTGCTCCAAGAGAATAAGTTGTTGTTTATTGTCATATTATTATTAAGAGCTAATAATAATCGACACTTCTATTTTTAGATCGACGATATATAAATAGACTTCGCCCAATATTCTAAAAATAGAATTTCATCTATTTTTCCAACTTGATCAACCATCCACAAATAGCATCCTGCAACTTCTGAAATTTGATCACCATGTCTAAAAATAGACTTGCGCCAAAAATAGCCTGCGGGCCCACTTAGTGAAGGCGACTCTTTTCACTAATCTCATCATCTTGTTGAATCTCAACAGGATCTGGATGATTATGATATCCGGCACTTGTTTAAGTATCTATGCTGCCACCAAAATTATAGCTCTTTTGTCAAAATTCCCAGCACAATCAGAAAAAACATCAAAATTTAACAAATTTAGAAATAATCAAATTCACGAGGGTTAAAAACAACAGTATATGTTTTTCACTTAAATAATAAATTCTAATTTAGTTATTTAATTTTTTTTCTGATTTTTATTATTGTAATTCTTATATTTTAATTTTTTTAATATTTATACAGAGTTAATATTTAACGTAATTAATTATTATTTATAAATGTTGTAGAGCATAGTTTTAGTATTATAAAAAATGATGGATATTAAATAATTCAATTTATTTACAATTTTTATGTTTAGGATAAAAGATGTTTTTGGAACAAAAATTCCATTATAACCATGGGACATTGGTACTATTTGTTTTAAGTAAAATTCAAGGAGATTCCACCTACACACAACTAATAAACCTCTAAAGTGTAGTGTTTTTTAAGTTTTGGTTCAATTAATTCTGTTAAATGCAAGGAGAGAATAGCAAGAAGGTAGAGATAATTTTAATTACTTTATTAATGATTTTTTTTTTTGAATTTATAGTAGATTAAAGAAGTAACTAAAATTAAATGACTGTGAAGACATAAAATCAAATTAGTTATCACCATTCAACATTAATAGCCTAGTGTGATTGTTCTAAAATTTTTATCACCATTCAACTTCAATAGCTTAGTGTGATTGTTCTAAAAATTTTATGACCATTCCACATCAATAGCCTAGTGTGATTATTCTAAAAGTTCCTCTCCGTCGATGCGTAATCTTCCATTCTCATGCCATGGATGAAGCTGGTGATGAAAACCACCTTGAGTTCTATGAGCCATTTATCAATTGAAATCATTTCTTTTATTGTATTTCACTTAATTATATTTTAATATAACACAACATAATCTTGCAACCTTGAGTTCTATGAGCCATTTATCAATTGTAATATTTTCTTTTATTGTATTTTACTTAATTATATTTTAATATAACACCACATAATCTTCCATTCACGTGCATGGATGGAGATGGTGATGAAGACCTTGAGTTCTATGAGCCATTTATCAATTGCAAACTTTTTTTTATTGTATTTTACTTAAATATATTTTAATATAAAACCTTGAGTTCTATGAGCCATTTATCAATTTCAATATTTTATTTTATTTTATTTTATTTTACTTAATTATATTTTAATCTAACACCATATAATATTCCAACCTTCAGTTCTATGAGCCATTTATCAATTGAAATATTTTCTTTTATTGTATTTTACTTGGTTATAATTTAATATAACACCACATAATACCATATTTGTGCTATTAATATTGATGTGGTAGGTGATATATGCAAGGCATTGTATGAAAATGTGGTGATATGGTATTATTTCCCTTGGAAATTTAAGGAAAATGATGGACATATTAATTTGAAACCTCTGAAACTCATCAGAATGGAATTTCATATGAGAATTGGAAGGCTTAAGGGTGATAATTGAAATTTGTGAAAATTCTCTCATTATAAACCAATGACGAGCTATGCAAGATATTTGATGCACCACTATTTTGATGATGTCAATTTATGGTATAATGGGATAATATTATGTTTAGAGAGGATTATTTATAATATTTCTTCATACAATTTTTTTTTCCTTCAAATATTCTTTATATGTCAGGATTCTTCTCGAATTTCCTACGGCGTTTCTTTTGCAACATTTGGTGCAATTTCTAGTTATGTTACAAAAATTCATATTATTCTAGATTTATTATTTTACAATTATTTATATTCAAACAAATTTACAAATTTACAATTATGGTAATTTAACAATATGTGCGATATACATTTTACTTACAGTAGTTATGGTTCAAAATTGACAATTAATAAACAATTTTACAAATTTACAAATTTACAAATTTTACAATTTTACAATTTTAATAAAATTGAATCATGACAATACATACAATTTTACAATTTCACAATACAATTAGAATTTTACAAATATTTTACATACAATTACAATTATAGTTATAATTTTACAATTTTACATACAATTACAATTACAATTACACAATTTTATAATTACCAATACATAATATATAATAAATATCATGATTTAATATTAAAAATAAACATCACGATCATGATAACCATCGTACAAACATCATACTCTAAAATATACATTCAAATTCGCTAACATCATCTAATCATCGTGATCATGATCATCTAACAAAACACAAGCATTGTATAACATCATCACGTCACAAACATAAAATATACATCGCATGTCAAATACATTCTATCACATACACATCTATCGGCAAGCACTTTAAATGAACATATCTAACACGACCTAACAATATACACATCATGATGAACACCAACATATAAATTAAGTACATCAACATGAACATAAAATACATGCACCTTATATATATATATATATATATATATATATATATATATATATATATATATATATATAATGTCAAAAATATACAACTATAATAGAACTACATATAAATGTCAAATATCTAGTGGTACTACATCAATACTATAACAATTACTCGAGGCCTGCTCAGTCAATGGTGCAGCCTGCTCAGTGGATGGTGTATGCTCAGATGGAGCCCCCTACACAGGATCAGGTGTTTGCTTGGTCGATGGTCGTGTTTGCTCAAGACTAGGTGCCTGCTCAGAAGATGCTTGTTGATTAGGACTCGACGTTACTTGCTCATCTCTGGTGTGAGGTAAAGGAGGAGGAGGTGGAGTACTAGAATGATGATCACTCCCCTTTTGATCATGATAATCCAATGAGTTTCTCTGTCGCGCATCTCCACAACACGTATCCCTCCTAGCCGCTAGTATCCTGGAAGCTCCAACGATATAACGTATAAGGGTCATAATATTATGGGGCATGTCTCTCCATAGCACTATGAGCCTACAATAATCCAGGATATCTCTGATCACAGCAGGGTGGACTCCCTCATCAATCAAGAGTCGACATAGTCGGTCACCCAACTCCATCCTGAATTGGATGTCCTCCCTACGTCACATCCCCGTGGGTATCTACACAAAAGGATCAGGTTTTTCAACCTGATCCGCGGCCTCCGCCACCTCCTTGTCATGATCTTTTGAGATTCAACAAGATTATGATCCTAGTGAAAATTAAGCACCTTCACTGGGTGGGACTGCAAGCTATTTTTAGGAGTATGTCTATTTTTAGAATGGTGAGCATATTCTAAAATTAGCAGGATGCTAATTCTAGATGGTTGAGAAAATTCTATCTTTAGATGAGTTTCTATTTTTAGAACATGGGAAAAGTCTATTTATAGATCACTAATCTAAAAATAGAATGCATGTCGATTACTATTAGCCCTTAATATTAATTAGACAATACATAGTAACTTATTCTCTTGGAGCACTTGATTTTAGTGAACATATGTGGCACATCAGTGGGCTTAAGGAATTACGTAATTCCTAGGGTGGTTCATGACTCACGCATGGAGGACTTCGTTATAATGATAGTGGCAAGAAGTAACAGAGTTGGAAGAGTAGTTATGGGAGTTGTTATTTAGTTTAACTCAATTAAATGAGTTAAACTCAATTGTGCTAGTTGTAACTAAAGATACACTAGTGAAAGATGAGTGAATTAATTATTTAATTAATTCACAAGTAGTGTCTTACTTGCAACTGAAGAAAAACAACAGTTAACTACTTGCATGTCCGATCCAGTGGAGAGATAGGTGAAAGGGTGTGTTTGACTATCAGTTGTGACTATAGTGATGCACTCAATGCATCTGCACAGACATTGGATATGCCAACGAGGATTTCGCAGTACAAGCAAGGCAAGATCTAATTCATTCTGGGATCTTCTTCAACAGGGATTGCGCAATGGGGGCAGGCTGTCAGGAGGCAAGAAATTGGTGCATAGATATGAAAATTTCTACATGACAGTGTGTGACGATTGTATATTGTACTGAGAGCTCTATAAGCTAAGTTTTGTATGAGATTGTTACATGTTCCATTGATATACATAATATATGATAGTTTTTGTTTTTAGCTTCAATCTTTCCTGGTAAACATCTTGTTATGTGTGATTTATTTTTCTTCATATGTTTGCAATTGGCGATTTAATTTCCACAAAGAATTAAGTGGAAGGATTTTGTATTTAACATAAGGTTAATTTGTTAGATCAGGAGAATCTAGAAATACATTATTGTGTTTATAAATTTCTACATGATCTACAGGATCATCCGGTGGCGCTAGAATCATGTCCCCAACAAATGTGACAATATCTACAAAATATATAGTACACAACAATAATTAGACAATTTCATTAAACATTTTAATAAAACAAGTTAAAGAACATGTTAGAATAAATTTTATTCCAATTAATTAATTAGGATAATAAAATGAAACTATATTAATTTAAAGAAAACACTAATATTACCTTTAGCATCTGGTGGCTCATCCTGTGTGAAGAGGATGTTGGTACACCCTTGCCAATCCAAACCCACATATGGACACGACACCATCACAAATATTTGATCATCAACACTTGCTAGCAACTCCATTGCATCACTAGATATCCTGGTCCAATAGTCGGACAGGCCCTTCTTGGGCATCATGTGGCCCCACATTTGCATCCATACATGTAACATCGGCCTACGATGTTGCTGAACAAAAGTAGGCCTCGTCTCCGGAAACCTCTCAAAAAATAAACAAAATAGCTCTGAAGAAAAATGGAAGGTCAACCTCCCACGTGCCTAAGAACGACATATATATAATGCTATACAAAACTATAGCAAAAAATGGCAGACCATCTCACAAGTCGTGGCATCTACAATAAAGAATCAACATAAAATAAAAGCGAGAAACTAATGTGTTGCCCATCACTATTATAGTGTGAAATGATCAACGGTAGTAGTGAGAGGCACCCCACCTCCTCTAGACCAAATGAAGCAAGTGTAACTAACCACTATACACTTGAAAGTCTGCAAGAGAAAGTATATCGTCCCTAATGTATCTCTGGGAGTACACCAACTGAATCTATGCTACATAACCGATGGGGACATCTGGGAACTAGGTAAAATCCTTCCCTCTCCTGAATAGGTCGGTAATAAAATAAATTTCCTCCTCAGTGGGCTCGTACCACTAGTTAGGACCGACCTGGAAAGCCTGTCGGTGGACATCCCACTTGTAGATCAATTGTCCCAATAACCCATTGTGCCCCTTCAAGGATGTAGCCTCCTAGTAGAACTTAAGGAGGCCTACCTCCCTTAAGATAAAATGGGTGGGTGCCATAATAGGGTGAGGTTACAAAATTCTTTCCCTCTCTCATGCCTCCCATTGTTGAATCATGTTATAACGGTGCTCCATATGCTCTTGTTGTTCCCTTTCCTCTCTTCATTGACGTCGTTGAATGATTCACATATTAAATAAAAAAATTTTATTAAATGAAAAATGTATTTACAAATATATATATATATATATATATATATATATATATATATATATATATAGATATATATATATATATATATATATATATATATATATATATATATAATTTTTATTGAAAAAAAAAAAATTTGGTGCGCTCAAAAAAATAGTCGTGCATCGCTACCAGTGCATATCTATTTATCACGCACCACCCATGGTGCGCATGAAAAAAATTCACGTACCACGCAAACAGAAAATATTTTTTGTGCGGTGTGTTGACCAAAATATCCCCCTCGGGATGGTTATTTTGGTCAAAGCACCATGCCTTCTAATGCGATCCGGTAAATGACTGCACCGTCGTACACTCATACATGGTGTGTTATTTTTAAAAGTTTTATATGGTCGGTGTGGCCGTAGACTGACACACACCATACTATTTTAGTGTTAAAGTGGTGTGAATTTTCTTGGTACCACACCGGAACCCAGTAC
Organism: Pinus albicaulis; assembly: GCA_034641835.2. Lineage (NCBI taxonomy): Eukaryota > Viridiplantae > Streptophyta > Pinopsida > Pinales > Pinaceae > Pinus > Pinus albicaulis. Next base: position 1,473,700 of record MU968381.1, read on the forward strand.
AGTTTCCGTTAACACCATTCGCAGTGCGGCCTGTAAATTTACAAGGAGCACCATGAATGGTGCGAGCGGAATGGCTCAAACGCATTGTGCATAATTTTTTTTTATAATGGTAAATTTTAAGCCAAATTGATAAATTAATCCATGAAAAGGTTAAGTTATTGAGAAACAAGTAGATTACCTGCACATTTGTGCATCAAGGAGGCATCTTTATTGAGGAATAATAAAAAAAAATATTCCCACTATTTTCAAAAATTTGAACTCCACACAGTGAGAAATGGAAGAAAGAAATGTGGGCAATGGGAGCACTGATGGCAAGGCGACCCAGAGGAGAAAAACTCACACCGATGCTTGAGAGCTCTAGAGCACTGAACAAGTAAAAATGAAGTTTTTTACAGCTGGTATTTTTTTTAAATTAACCCTTTTCGGTGTGCTCGATTATGAGATGCACTGGGTAGTTTTATCAATGGTGCACTGCACTTATTTACGGTGCACTGGATTACTAATATGCACTGGGTCGGTTTGTAAGGAGAGCACAGTGTCTCAGTGTTCCATTTGATAGTACACACTGGTGCGTTGGATTATTGAGACGCACTAGGCTAGTTTGTATAGAGAGAACAATGTCTCGGTGTGCCATTTGATATTGCGCACTAGTGCGCTTTATATAAAATGCACCGATGTGTGTTATGATTAGAAACACACCGCAAAAAAAAATCCACAAAAAACTCCACCCACCAACCTCCTCTAGTGACCTCCACTCCAAACGGATATCTGGGCTATTTTTATAAGGGCTTCCTCAAAAACATCTGCTAGAGGGTCTTTTCCTTGTATTGACCCTCACCCTTGCACCCTATTGTGACCGTTATACCTTTTGCGAAATGGGGCATATATTTCATGACTTGTAGCCCTCTCTTGGGCGGTGGGCATGGTTATAGCATTTTTGCCATAAATTATTTCACTAAATGGGTCAAAGCTAATGAAGGTCTAACTATGGCACAATTCATGTTCAATCATGCCATAGCTCGGTTTGGTGTCCTGAACATAATTTTCACTGATCATGTCTCTCATCTTTGCAATCATATGATGACAGAGCTCGCTGCTCAATAGGGGTTACATCACAATATCTCCATCCACTATTATTCATAAGCCAATGGCCAGGTTGAGGTTGTCAAAAAAGTCTTGGTGACTATGCTTTAGCGCAACATTGGGAAGCACAAACGAGATTGGCATCTCATGCTCTTCTCAGCTCTGTGGGTATACCGAAACTCTGGTAAGACTGCCACTGGATTCACACCATTCCAATTGATGTATGGTTTATAGGCCACACTCTCGATCAAGTGTGAGATTCCTTCGTTGAAGCTAGTTGTCGAACTACTTCTTGGTACTTCACCATAAGAGGAATGTCTGTTTTACCTCGAGCGTCTCGGTGAGACCTGTAGGCTTGCTGCTTTAGTTATTGAAGCACAGAAAAGGTGAGTTAAATTTCAATTTGAAAAATCCGTCAATCCTCACGTTTTATCAAAAGGTGACTTGGACCTACTTTATGACCAAGTCCATGATAAATTGGGAGTTGGAAAACTCGAGCCAATGTGGCACGGGCCTTATATCATTCAACGAGTATTGGAACAAGGAGCCTATGATATAGCATATTACAAAATAAATCCATTGGTTGAGCCCCGAAATGGGCTCTATCTGAAAAAATATTACGCTTAATCATAAGTGTGATAGTTTTTACATTAGTGTTTTATTCATTAGTGTGATTTGATTGGATTTTTAGTGTGATTGTTTTCTTTGCATACATGTTTCCTCTGCTCACCTTTTGTTCCACTTATTTTGCAGATGTCTTCGAATCATTATTTCATTTTTGCTAATGGTGCTTGCCGTAGCACACGGAACTTGTCTTTTTCAGCCTGGGCACTCTTTTCCCCTGATGGCGAGTCAATTAATTTACAAGGTATTTGTTTGAGTCAAACAAATAACAACATTGTCAAATACAGTGCGATGATTGAGCTATTATCGGATGCCATTGTTCTTGGGATTAGAGATTTGGTTGTTAAGTTAGACTCACAACTCGTTGTGTTACAATTAAATAGCCATTATTCTGTGTGAAATCCTTAAATTTTGCATATGTATTTGTGTGCTCGATTTTGGAAAGAAATTTTGATTTTATCACATATCAACATATTCCAAGACGTTTAAACACATTAATAGATACATTAGCAAATCATGTATTAGATATACATTTGCGCAATATATAAAAAACCAAGACATCATCATGATACACAAGTAGTTGTACAAACATGCATATCTATATATCCAAAATCTCAAAAAATATGTGTTATGTTACAAAAATGGCTCTCCGAGCCTACATCAGTACGAAAAATGTAAAAGCAGGGTTGTTATCCACCCACATGGTGCTCATGGCAGTAGGTGACTACTCGAAGCACTCGCCAGAGTAATCGACGTAGTCAGCCTAGAACCCCGACCATATGCCTCTAGAGGCATAGAGGAATCTCATGGAAGGTAGCATGCTCCAAGATGCCTCTCGTATGGCCAACCAGGTTCCGCTCTAACTCAACTAGTGTGTTTGCTCCCTCCTCATAAGGAGAATCCTCTATTAGTCGGGCTACCCTCCGCGCAATCAGTGACATATTGGGTGGTCTTTGAGGACCCATATCTGTAAAAACATCATAAGTTCATGTTTCAAAATACATAACAAAAACATTCAAAAAGTTAAAAAAATGATTACCTGCATCAGTCCACTATGTGCCTGGTGGAATAGGAAGCTCCAGATCTCCTCTGAAGTCAATGCTAGCATATGCATAGTCTTCAACTACGATGAGTTAATGATACATCCAACTGAAAAATGTTGTCGAGAAATGCATCTGTTGCCCCCCACCCTACCAAGGCATGATCTTGCACCACCTCATCAGCCTCTGTTCCCTCGGGGTTGGGTCATGGATCTCCAGTCACTAGTATTGAAACAATGATACTCTCTCTAAGAAGAATTTCACCAGGATGGACCCGTACCCAAATTGTTTGAGCCACCCTATCTTTCACTTGGTCAACTAGCTCTTCATATTGGCTAGTAACCCCTCACACCAGTTAAACATTGTTGGGACCAGACATTCCACTGCGTATTGGAACTGAGATTTTGTTGCCTCATGCAATGCTTGGGCTCCTGCCACTCTATTTATGCAGTGAATAATTATGCGCAAAATAAACACTCTAATAGAGGAAATATCTTTCTTCACGCTCTCAGTTTTTCAAGCTCTAGGACAGTGTCTTTAGATGAGAATACTATTACTCTCACCCCCTGCGCGAGCTCTGGAGAGTTGAATTCTCTCCCCTCTCTTGGAAAAACCAGGAATGAAATAGATGTCCATCACATCTAGTTCCAATTCTTGGTCCCCAATTACAAATATTTGTCGGTCCACATCACATAAACCAATAAAATATTGGAGCAACTCCAGTTGAGCTCTTAACCATGATGTTTGGAATAATTTTAACAAACCACAATCGCACAATGAAATTACACATTTTTTTCTTGCAGTGTTTGGTGGTCTTCCACCTCGTGGCCTCATTCTTTCCATTCAATCAACATCTTTGAGGAAAACACTTGAAAAACATGTTTAAAAGGAATTTTAGGAGCTTTCACTAGAGTAATTTTGGAAATTATCCATAGATATGGGCATATTTCTTGTTTCAAAATACTCCCTGTGGCCAGAGCGACTATCCAAATTAATTCGCCGCTGGTGGCACGCCGCCCTAACGGGTTAAACATGACCAACGCTACCCCGGTATCTCATTATCGCACTAGTCACGAGTGATTTTGAGGTTTGAAATCCTGCCCTCTTCCCCCCCCCCCCCCCCCATCTCCCTATTTCTAAAACTAAATGATAAATGAATGGAATTAAAATGAAGAGGGGGCTTAGAGCTCTTACTTGATGTTGACGGATCAATGAATGGTCTCCTGGATCAGCCACACCACTGATTTTAAGTTTGGAGGGAAAATGGGTAAAATGCTCTTCTCAAAATAGAAAGGTGAAAATGAATTTACCTTTTGGTCTATTTATAAATTTTTGAAAACATTTCGCCATTATTTTATTATTTTTCCTCAATATCAATGATGTTTGTTGTTTTTGTACAGTAACAGGACTTTCACAATACTAATGATTATATCTGATGTAAACAAGTTATATTTTGTCTCTTTTTGGGGCTCGGTAAACATTTACAAAAAATGAACCCCCCTGGAGTCAACTTTCAACTCTTTTATGACTCGAAAAATGAGAACATTTCCAAGTACTTTTCATTTCTAACATGTTAAAGTGAATGAATTGATGTTATCTCAGTATACTTTTACCCCTTTTTTGGGCTGATGTTTACTATTTAGAAAAAAGGAATACCTTGATAGAACATGGTCAAGAGGTTCTCTTGAATATTGTTTTCTACCTTGTCGAATTCAAGAGATGATTTATGAAAAGGGACATGATGGAGTTTCCTTTTTGTTTCTTTTCAAACTCCTTAAACATGAAAATTCACTGAGTTACCCTTTCGTTAGACTTGTTAAAGATTAAATGACGAAAGACTTGTCACCATGACAAGACTGAGCTCCTCCTTCCTAGGGCTCGTTAAAATTACTAGGATGGATTCATTCAAAGAATGAACTTACACGCTCAGCATATGTTATCCTCTTCAAGCTGGCTATAAAAAATAAATAGGTACTCGTGATCAATGACGGGGGAAAATTGACAATGGACATCCTATGTGTATTTTTGGCAGCTTGTCGCTATTGAACATGACACTCATCTTCAGTTCGTGTTTGGTTGGGGACATCCTACATTTGTCACTTTGCCTCCATGGGTTTGGGAAATCCCTTTGCCTCTCATTTGATTATTAATTTTGTCAACATGACCTCTGATCCTATTTGAGTCAAATGCTACCACACTTCAGAGTCATGTTGTCAATATGTTCAAGAGAAGTCCTTTTTTTCAAACATCCTTTTCTTATCGACTTCAATTCATTATCTGGAAAGGTGATTTAGAAACTTTTGTTCAGTACCCTGGAGCTTGCATGCCTCAATGGAAAGTTCTTCATGTTCGACGATAGGTTCACATCATTGGCCTTTGATCAAATTATTTTACAAGTGTTCAACTTCAACACATTTATTCATACTTGTAGATTGTGTTGTTGTGCCTTGAGGTCCATCGTCATTATTGGTGGTCTCTCTCGTTCCTATTAACAGTTTTCATCATTGACAATTAATCAGGTGGTTTCTACCATGTTCGACACCAACACATTTATTCGAATAGCTAGATTCATACATTGGGTTGATTGAGGTCGCGGTGAAGACCCTAGGTCACATCTTATTTTTTATTCAGGCTGCCAGGAGTTATTGAGTACTCATGATTGTATACATGATCCTATCTATACGGATGGTTGTGTCCATACCACGGATCCATTTCTATGATCTCTTTAGATGGATGGTTGTGACCATGCCATGGGTCTATGTGTTATTTGATGCCTAGTTCAAAGTTATGGGGTTAGGAATATTCATACCACAGATGTCATATATTGTAATATGTTTGATTTGGCAAGTCTTTTGGAGGTGGTCTACGTTCTTTTCCTTGGTTCATAAATCATTTCAACCATCACTCCTTGTTATGCCTTCATGCTTTAGGGGGCATCTGTTACACAGTAATTTGTCACCATGCTCATTTTCTCATCCCTGATCCTAAAATGCCCCGTGACAGATCTTGTGCAATGTTTCCAGCATGAAGAAATATGTTAAGACACCCCCTAAAGATCCAAATAAAACTGCCTTAGAAGATTACTGAAGAAACTTGGTCAAAATCCTAGTTTCCTGGGTCAGTGCCTTTACTGGTGTCATGCTTGCGCTGATGTCATATTCATAGTTCTGACTTAGCACTTCCAGTGCCCTTATTTCTTGGAAAACCACATTCATCCCTTTCTGACAATGTTTCCTCAAACAGAGGAGAAGCTTCAACCTCTAGATGTTCCAGGGCAACGAGTTGGTTGTTAAACAGTGGTGATAGAGTTAAGCTCTCTGATTTTAGAGCTTTGATCTCATCCATGGGGGGTTTGTCCCTTAGAAAGTGGGCCTTCCTCCTCCTTTCATGGGCTCCCAACCTCTTCTCCCTTCCTATAAATTAACATCCCTCATTCCCAAAATGTTAGCTTGGTTGGTCATTGTCGAGCTAGTATGAATTCTCGTTGCCTTTGCATCCTTGCATTATGATAACGCCTCAGTGTTCAGGAGAAGGAATGCTTTAGAGCTTTGATGAATGACTCATATTTTCACCAAAATAGGCCTCCAACATCAAGGCCTAGGTTATATTCATGTACCATCAGTAGCAGGGACCAAGCCTAAAAGTATCGTGGATCAAGGTCATCATCAACAGATTCAAACGTAGCATTGGGAAAAGGTACTTCTATCTCTTTTCTTGTCACATTGCAAATGTTAGTTAAGAGAGTTTTGCATTAGAAAGTATCTCGTGTTGCTAGACCCACTCTAGGGCTAGAGAGATCGCCTTTGTCTGTAGAGGGGATTTATCTTGACAACAGAGTACATCAAGATTATTCTATTTCAAGTGGATCCCATAGCATATTATTTATTTTGTATTCTAACTTATTTAGATTTAGAGTTGATATAGGTTCAAGGATAATCAACCTTTTTGAACCAATGTCATTAACATGGAAAATTTTAGGGGCTAATATTCGCACGTGGGCTAATTTTCCATGGTTTTTCCAAAAAAAATATTCGCCAATTTCCATTTTTTTATAAAAATGATTCGCCCAAATTTTACAATAAAAAATTATTTTACGTTAAAAATCACCAACATTATATAGACAATATATCTAATATTATTATAAATTTGAATAATTTTACAAATACACCAATAAAATTTTATATTTTTTTCACATTAGGGACTAGGCGAATTAAGCAAATTTTTTGTTGATATTGCAATAATATGATGAGCTTAGTGAAAAAAGTCGCCTTCACTAAGTGGGCCCGCAGGCTATTTTTGGCGCAAAGTCTATTTTTAGACTATGTCTATTTTTAGACATGTCGATCATATTCTATGAGTTGCAGGATGCTATTTGTGGATGGTTGGTCAAGTTGGAAAAATAGATGGACTTCTATTTTTAGACATATTGGGAGGAATCTATTTTTAGATTGCCGGTCTAAAAATAGATATGTCGAATATTATTAGCTCTTAATAATATTTGGACTCTAAACATTATCTTATTCTCTTGGAGCACTTCAGTTAAGTGCACAGATGTGGCACAGGAGCTGACAGAAGGAATTACGCTATTCCTAAGGGTTAAGTGGAGCTATTTCATGGAAACTTTAGTTAGAACTCATGTGACAGAGTTTGGTGGAGTTGATTGAGGAAGTTAATGGAGTTGTGTTCATTTTAACTAATCTAAACATAATTGAGCTATTTGTATCTAGTTTAACTGATTGATACAATTAGTGAGAGTGGTGTGAATTAATTATTAATTAATTCACTAATTATAAACTCATTAATCAACTAAAGAATACATCAGTTAACTTCAGTGCATGGACAATTTCGGTGGAGACCAGTGAAGAGGTAGGTGAAAGAGTAGTGTGACTATCAGTTGTGACTATCTTTATTGCATATTTGCTACACAGTGATTAGAGAGCCCATGAGGATTATCTGAAGTACAAAGCCAGGTGGTTTATGTTATTTAATGAGCCATCTCATTGATTACGCAATAAGTGGCTATCAGTGCAGCGAGATTGGAGCATGTGTTTTGCTAGATCTAGCTTGATTAATTGTGTAACGATTGGAGTTGTCTTTGAGAGCTTGTGAGGAGCTTTGTACAATGATTGTTACATAGTCCTCATGACATATAATATATACATATAGTTGGGGTTTTCAGCACAATCTTTCCATGAAATATTGTGTTCATATGTGTGAATTTTTATGGTTTTAATGTGCGCATGCAATTGATTTTATTTCCGCATGTAATGATCAATGGTAGAAGAGATTATGTATTGTGCATGAAGCTAAAATAGTGTGTGATCGGGAGAATCTCGGTGAATAATATATCAGTTATTCAAATTTCTACATGGTATCGGGCTTGGGTGCAGAAAGTGGAGCAATTGCAAAACATTGAAGCGGTTGGGTTTTTGTCTTTAGTGGAATTCAGAATTTGTAGTAGTGTTTTCTTGGTGTCCAAAATTGAGATGTCTTTCAACGGTTGCGTTGGGTATGCCCTTGAGGCGACTTAGATTATATTGCATGGAAGGAATGGAGGTCGAGGAGGTTGTGCTGGATGAAAATGGAGCTAGAGTTCATAGATCTGAAATTCAAACCTACTTCTAGTGATGTTGTTCGCTTACTTGGCGCATGGCAAAAGAAGACAACAAAGTGTCGAAGGATTACGTTGGAAGGTGTGAAGGATCACATAGTGTCCGGCCTTCATGGTAAGGCTTCTCCATTCTTGATGTGGAAAGCTTTGACGGTTATTCAAAGCAAGAGCGACGAGAGGGAGTAGGGAAGTTGGCGCTCAAGGATAAACTCAGAAACATAAAGATGGAGAAAGGCGACAGTATGCCCAAGTACCTCAGGAAGTTCATCCAATGCAGGGATGAGCTGGGAAGTGTGGGGGTGACTGTTGATGATGAGGACTTGGTGAGCTTGTCTCTCCTTGGGCTTCCGAAGAGTTGGCATTCCTATCAGGACTCTGTCAATGGTCGGGAGAAATTGCCAGGATGGGAGCGACTTTGGTCGGATCTTGTGCAAGAGGAGATAAGGCGAAGTACCAGGGACGAATCTTCATCAAAGAACTCAGATGAAGAAAATTGCGCTTTGGCTGCCAAAGCAAATAAGGGGAAGAGCAATAAGCATGCTTCTCAATCCGGTGCAAAAGGCAAGAAGCGGACATGTCCAAGGTGAAGTGCTTTCACTGTCACCAACACGGACATTATGCCACTAGTTGTCCACAGAAGAAGAAAAATAAGCAGGCTGCTGGATCTGTAGCCGAAGAGGCCTTAGCCTCGCAGTTTGAGCTGGATTTTTCACTGATCGCATGCTTGGTCTCAAGTGTGATGGGTTCAGTGTGGTTTCTTGACAGTGGTGCGTCTTTTCACATGACAGGAGATCGAGATTTGTTTATTGATCTGGATGAGAAAGATCTTGGAGTGCACATCGAGATGGGCGATGATGGTAGATACAGTGCGACCGGTATCGGTACCATTTCCTTTGAGAGGGAGTCTGGTAAAACCTTCGTATTGAAGGAAGTGATGCATGTTCCAGGATTGAAGAAGAATCTTATCTCTGTGGCGATGTTAGAAGACAAGGGATATGATGTTGTCTTTAGCGATGGAAAGGTTTTCCTGCACAGTAAGGAAACTGGTGAGACCCGGAGGATAGGGGTTCGAGTTTAGAACCTTTATCAATTACGGATGAATGGGCATGATAATGTGAAGCGGCGGGAAAGGAGTGGTGGCGGGATGATGGCGAGTTATGTATGGAGATTGCGTACCTTCACCATGGAGCTTTGAAGATACTGCGGCGATTTCTACATTAGGCTTCCTAAGGGTACTCTTGCGTAATCGGATCGGTCTGCGAAATTGTACCTTGGGAAAATTTGTAAATACCTTTCACACGGGGAGAAGGATAGTTGCGCCACGACGATCCTTGAGAGAATTCACACAAATGTGTGTGGACCTTTCTCAGTAGCTTCGACAGCCAAGCACAGGTACTATGTGATATTTGTTGATGATTTTTCTCGTAAGTGCTGGATCTTCTTCATGTGGAAGAAGAGCGAGACATACTCAAAAGTTAAGCGGTTCAAGGCCTTTGGTTGAGAAAGAATCGAGAGGCAGTGGGAAACTTAGGGCTGACAATGGTGGTGATTCATCTACAGAGAATTCCAAGGACTTTGCTACATGAAGAGTCGAAGGAGCTCATGGCACCTCATAACCTGACAAACTGGGGTTTTTGAGCGGAAAAACAGGCTGATCGTGTTGTCTTGCCTGAGCGATGTTGCATGATCGGGGGGCCTTCCCATCTCTTGTGGTGAGGCATACTGTCTGTGAGTATATGTGCGAACGGGTGTCTCCAAGGTTCTTGGCATGGTACACCAGAGGAGGCTTTTCGGTAGAAACGATATTTCCCCATTTGAGAGTTTTGGTTCCTGTTTATTCATGTGTGAACGATGCCAGGAAGAAGCTAGAGCCGACTGCAGAGGTTGGGATATTTGTGGGGTGCACTAATACACCCCACAACTATCGTGTGTATTTTCCAGACAGTCGCAAGACTGTTGTGCGACGGGATATCAAATTTCATGAGGAGAAAGCCATGAAGTGTTCTCTTGAGAGGGAGCCACACTTGCATGCAGATGAGGAGCTATTAGTTCCTAAGGATGAGTCTCTGGATGTGGATCAGCCACAAGAGGAGGTTCATGGAGTGGAAGAGACCACTCATGCAGCGCCAACCATCAGAAGGTGGAAGTGCACTACAGAAGCTGAGCGACTGGCTCAAGATGCAGAGAGGATTGTAGGAGCACCTACATCACAGCGCAGACAGAGACAGTCACCTGACCGGTATACTGGATACATGGCTCTTATGAGCAAGTGTATCGTGACAGAGCCATCCTCTTTCGAGGAAGCTGTGGAGGACCCCGCATGGGTAGATGCCATAGTGGAAGAGTATGATTCGATTGTCAGAAACAGTGCATGGGAGATTGTCCCAAGGCCGGAAGGGAAATCAGTGGTGGGTTCGAGATGGATCTACAAAGTGAAGCAGGCAGCTGACGGGAGTGTGGAGAAGTACAAGGCAAGATTTTTTGCTCGAGGCTTTTCACAGATTGAGGGGATCGATTATGAGGAGACCTTTGCACCTGTCGCAAGGTATTCTTCCATACGGACGATTCTTTCTCTCTCAGCGCAGATGGGGTGGCACATTCATCAGATGGATGTGAAGACTGCGTTCCTCAACGGAGTCATTGAGGAGGAGGTGTACATAGAGCAGCCTGAAGGTTTTGAGATCTTCAGCAGCGAGTCGCATGTGTGCAGGCTCAAGAGAGCGCTGTATGGGTTGAAACGAGCACCTCGTGCTTGGTACACACGGATAGACAGTTATTTCACCGGACTTGGATTCTCCAAGAGTGAGGCGGATCCTAACCTATACCAGATTGTGGTGGAGGGTAAGTTGCTGATCATTGTACTTTATGTAGATGATTTGATTCTGACAGGTGATGAGCTGTTGATACTCTCATGCAAGGAGGATCTTGCAAGAGAATTTGAGATGAAGGACTTGGGCCTCCTTCATTATTTCCTGGGATTGGAAATTTGGCAGCGCAGTGGTGGACTGTTTGTTTCTCAGGGTAAGTATGCCCGGGAGATACTGGAGAAGTTCAACATGCATGGCTGCAAGCTTGTTGATACTCCTCTTCCTAGTGGTTGGAGGAAGGAGGATGCTACTTCAGCGGAGGTAGTGGATGCCACTGTTTATCGACAGTTGGTGGGATCGCTTATGTATCTGGTCAATACACGACCCGATATATGCTATGCAGTTAACCAGCTTTCACAAGCTATGGTTAAGCCTACCAAGCTCTTTTGGAAGGCGGGGAAGCATGTATTGAGATATCTCAGAGGCACATCGGGATATGGATTGTGGTACAGATAGTCGGATGAGGTGAAGCTATGTGGCTTCACGGATGCAGATTGGGCAGGGAGCCCAACGGACAGAAAGAGCACATCTGGAGGGATTTTCAGTATCGGGTCGATAGCAGTTTCTTGGTACAGCAGGAAGTAGAGATCCGTGGCACTCAGTTCAGCAGAGGCCAAGTATATGGCAGCGAGTTTGGCTGCATGCGAGGCTATATGGATGAGGAAGATCCTGGTCGGGTTGTTCGATTCACACTTAGAGCCTACTGTGATTTATTGTGATAATTAGAGTTGCATCAAACTCTCGGTTAATCCAGTATTTCATGATAGATCTAAACACATTGACATCTGGTATCATCATATCAGAGATTGTGTGTAGCAGAAGATCATGTTACTTTCATACATTCCCACGGAGGATCAGGATGCTGATATCTTGACGAAGGCGCTCACCAGGAGCAAATTCGAATACCACAGAGGCAGGATAGGGGTGGAAGATAATCCTTATCTTGTTGAGAGGGAGTGTTGAGATTGCAACAAGATGATGAGCTTAGTGGAAAGGAGTCGCCTTCACTAAGTGGGCCCGCAGGCTATTTTTGGCGCAAAGTCTATTTTTAGACTATGTCCATTTTTAGACATATGGATCATGTTCTATGAGTTGCAGGATGATATTTGTGGATGGTTGGTCAAGTCGGAAAAAATAGATGGACTTCTATTTTTAGACATATTGGGCGGAATCTATTTTTAGATTGCCAGTCTAAAAATAGATATGTCGAAAATTATTAGCTCTTAATAATATTTGGACTCTAAACATTATCTTATTCTCTTGGAGCACTTCAGTTAAGTGCACAGATGTACAAGGAGGCTGACGGAAGGGTCCGCTATTCACAAGGGTTAAGTGGAGCTATTATACGAGCTTGAGTTAAGCACTCATGTGAGAGGATTTAGTGGGGGTTAATTGAGGAGTTAATTTTAATGGAGTGTATTAATTATGCTATGCTAAACACATAATTTCAAATTAGTTTATTTAGTCTAGTGATTAATACAACTGGTGAAGAGTGGTGAATTAATTATTAATTAATTCACTAATTATAAACTCATTATCCTCCTAAAGAGATACATCGATTACCTTCGTGCATGAGCCAGGTTTCGGTGGAGACCGATTAGAGATGAGTGAAAAGAAGCGTTCATACAATTGTGACTATACAGTTGCTATTTGCAACACACAGATAGGTGGAGAAGCCCATGAGGATTGCGCAGTACAAGCCAGGTGGTTTATGTTATTTAATAAGCCATCCCATAGCATTGATTACGCAATAGAGGCTGGCTATCAAGTGGCAAAAGATTGGAGCATGTGTTTTGCTAGATCTAGCTTGATAGTGTGTAGCAATTGAGGGTGTGCATGAGAGCTTGTGAGGAGCTTTTGTACTATGATTGTTGCATGATCTCCATGACATATAATATACAGATAGTTGGGGTTTTCAGCTTTAAGCTTTCCCATTAAATACTGTGTTCATATGTGTGATTGTTTGTGGTTTTAATGTATGCATGCAATTGATTTTATTTCCGCATGTGATGATCAATGGTAGAAGAGATTCTGTATTATGCATAAAGCTAAAATAGTGTGTGATCGAGAGAATCTCGGTGAATAATATATCAGTTATTCAAATTTCTACATTTTTAAACTTCAAAATAATTTTCCATCCTTAAAATTTTCCCTAGTCATTAAAGTTGTTGTTTTCTCTTTTTGTGGACATTAGCAAGAAATGGAGGAATCCCTAAGTGATAATTTATTCCAATTTTTTAGATTGTAACAAAAATTGAATCTAATATTGGATGGGTAAAGGCATACTCCAATCAGAGGGATCCATGGGTGATATAAGAGTTGTCTACTGAAAAGTCAAAGTTTTGATGTTTTTTTTATGGAGTGAGTTGAGAATCTTTTATTGTGAGTGGATCTCATAGCTTATTATTTCTTTGATGTTCTCATTTGTTTAGGCTCAAAGTTAGTCTACATTCAAGGACAAACAATCTTCTTGAATTGATGTCATTAAAGTTATTATTTCCTCTTTTTATGGGGGATTTTCTTGGCAAGTAATCGAGGAATTTTTTAGGGAAAATTTAATTCAACTTTTTATATTGTAATATAGACTCAATATATGTTGGAATGGTAAAGACATACTCCAATCAAAGGGCTCTAGTGGTGATAGAAGAGTTGTCTATTGACAAGTCAAAGATTTGAGGCATTTTTTATGGAGTAAGTCAAGATTATTTTATTGCGAGTGGATCTCATAGTTTATTATTTGTTACATAGTCTCACTTAACAAAGTTAACAACTTAACAAAAATTACAACCTCAAAACTAGAACTTTAGCCCCAAAACCCCATATTTTTGTGTAAAAACATAGAAAAATACTCCAAAATACAAAAGTGGTGATGTAGCATCGTCCTTTTTCATTTCATGGTTAAAATTCCAACATTTTTCATCCATAACATTAAAGAAAAAATATTACGACTGCAAAAAATTTTAAAATTTAACACCTAAATCAAAAAATAATTCTATCAAGAAAGATCTTATTTTTTTAAAGTTAAAATTACAACTCATTTCAAATCCTTGCCCAAAATAACTTCAAATCCTTTTCAATAAACCATTAAAATTGCAACAGGTTTTTAACTATGTGTGTAAAATCATTAATAATGCAAACCAAATCTTAAAAAAAAACATAATACATATTTAACTTTAAAAAAAAAAAAAAAATTAGGAAAATCCAAAAGCATAACACATATTTAACTTTTTTAAAAATGAAAATTTTAAAGAAAAATCCAATAAAATAGTAAAAAAAAAAAAATCCAAACAAACAAAATTTTAAAAATCATAAAATTGATTAAAAAACGAAATTTTAAAACAACTTAAATATATAAAATTAAAACTAAAAAATTGCATTAAATTTAAAATATAAAAAAAAAAGCCATAATAACTTCCAATAATTAAAAATATATTTTTAAAAACTAAAAAAAATAATATATATATAACAAAAATGAAATAATAACTCTTAAAAAATAACTCCAAAAACATGAAAAAACTAAAATTAAATAGATTGTGTTAGGAATCGATGCCCGACAACACCCCCCACCTTGTCGTATATCAAGTTTCAACTCACTACAATGTTCATGCCCCCTAGAAGTCGCAGCATTGCCCTCCTATCTGCACCCTATTTCTTTTTAAATATTTAATTTTTGTATTTATTTAATTTTATTTTTCATTTGTATTTATTATTATTACTATATTATTGTTTGTTTTTTGTTTGCTTTTTATTTTTAAATAATGTTTTTCCAAAAAGATAGTTTTTTTTGTTTATTTATTTGTTTTTTTAATTATTGCTATTTTGAAATTTGAAATTTTTTTTAGTGTGGTTTTAGAAGTTTTTTTTGTATTTTAAAGATTTTTTTTATTTAACATAAAAATAAATGAATAAATAATTTTTTAATTGTTAAGAGAAAGGTAACATAAAGATAGTTTTTTCCTTGAAATGTTTTTGGGTGTGGTTTTACCAGTTTTTTTTCTTTTTCAAATATGGTATTTTAAAGAATTTTTTTATTTAACATACAAATAAATGAATAAATAATTATTTAATTTTTAAGAGAAATGTAACATAATGATAACTTTTTCTTTTAATTGATTTTTCTCTTTTAGAAAAATATATTTATTTATAATTATTATAAAGAAAATAATCAATTAAAAAAATATGTAATATTATTTTTAGAGGTAAAGCTGATTTTATTTTTTTAAGTTATTTGTCAATTAATTTGTAATTTTAACTTTGAAAGTAAAATAAAAATTAAACAAACTTGAAAATGCTTAAAAGGCATTTGAAAAGAAGAAGAAGAAAAAGAAAGGTATCTAATTTTTAGGGGTTGATTTTGAAGGTTTTTCATAGTCATGATATTTGGTTTTTAATGCTACGGTTTAACATTGTTGGAATTTTCCCTCAAAAAAAGGATGTTAATGCATCACCACTTTTACATGTCGAGGCGTTTTTTTCATATCCTTGGTAATCATGATATTTGTTTTTTAATGTCACGGTTAAAAAATCTTGGAATTTCAACCCGAAAATAAAAAGGGGATCCTACAACACCACTTTTCAAAATGAGCATAAAATTCAGCACTAAATTCTACTTATAAAAAGCAAGAACTCAAGTAGTTCTCATAAAGCTGATAACTTTGTTTGTTCTTTAGGTTCAAAGTTGGTCTAGGGACAAACAGCCGTGTTGAATTAATGTCATTAAAATTGTTTTCTCTCTTTTTCTTGGGGGTTGGAAAGAGATGGAGCAATTTTTTAGATCAAATTTATTCCAACTAGTTAGATTGCAACACGGACTCCATCCATTATCAGAGGGGTAAAGGCATACTCCAATCTAAGGGCACTAAGGGTGATAAAAAAGGTATCTATTGAGAAGTCAAAGCTTTGAGGCTTTTTTTGAAGAGTAAGTCAAAATTCTTCTATTAGGAGTGGAGCCGTAGCTTGTTATTTCTTTCATTGAGTCTCACTTATTTATGTTTAGAGTTGGTCAAGGTTCAAGGACAAACAACCATGTTGAATTAATGTTATTAAAGTTGTTATTTTCTTCTTTTGTGGGGGATTTTTTTTTTTGCAAGAAATGGTCAAATTTTTTAGGTAGAATTTATGCCACATTTTACATTGTAACACAAACCCAATCTATATTGGAGAAATAAAGGCATACTTGAATCAAATGGATCCAAGGGAGATTGAAGAGATACCTATTGAAAAGTCAAAGCTTTGAGGTTTTTTGGAGAAACTTATGATTATTCTACTATGAGTGGAGCCTCTAGCTTATTATTTATTTCACATTCTCATTTATTTAGGTTCAATGTTGGTCTAGGTTTGGGAGCAACCAACCTTGTTGAAATAATGCCCACTAAAGTTGTTATTTTCTCTTTTTGTAGGGGATTTGGTTGGTAAGAAATGGAATAATTTTTAAATGAGAATTTATTCCAACTCTTTAGATTTTAACACAAACTCAATGGAGTAAAGCCATACTCAAATCAAAGGGCTCCAAGGCTAATAGATGAGTTGAGTATTAACAAGTCAAAGCTTTGAGGATTTTTGATGGAGTAATTCAAGATTCTTTTATTGTGAGTGGAGCCCATAGCTTATTTTTTCTTTCATATTCTCACTTCTTTAAGTAAAGTTGGTCTAGATTCAATGAAAAACAACCTTGTTGAATTAATGCCATTAAAGTTGTTATTTGATCTTTTTTTGGTAGGTTGGCAAGAAATGCAGGAATTTTTGAGGAAGTTATTCCAACTTTTAGATTGCAACACATACTCCATGTATTATTGGAGATGGAGAGGTATACTCCAATCAAAGGGCTCCAAGGGTGATAAAAGAGTTTTCTATATTCAATCCAAGTCTTTGATGATTTTTTGATTTGGTGGAGAAATTCAAGATTCTTCTATTGCAAGTGGAGCCCATAACTTATTATTTATTTCATGTTCTCACTTCCTTAGGTTGAAAGTTTTTTTAGGTTTTAGGAACAAACAACTTTGTTGCCTTAATGCCATCAAAGTTGATATTTTCTCTCCTTGTGAAGGATTTGGTTGGTAAGAAATGGAGGAATTCCCTAGGGACAATTTATTTCAACATTTTAGATTGTAACACATAATCTATTATTGGATGGGTAAATGCATACTTGAAACAAAAAGTTTCAAGGGTGATAGAAGAGTTGTCTATTAACAAGTCAAAGATTTGAGGATTTTTTGATAGAGTGAGACAAGAATATTCTATTGTGAGTGGAGCCAATAGCTTATTATCTCTTATATATTCCTTCTTCTTTAGGTTCAAATTTGTTCTAGGTTCAAGGACAAACAACCTTGATGAATTAATGCCATTAAAGTTTTCGTTTTGAGGCTTTTTGTGGGGGGTTGGTAGGAAATGGAAGATTTTTTAAAAGAGAATATATTCCAACTTTTTAACTTGCAACACAGACTTAATCTATTATTAGAGGAGTAAAGACATACTCTAATCAAAAATATCCAAGGGTAATAAAATAGTTTTTTGTTTACAACTCAAAGCCTTGAGATATTTTTTAGTTAATGGATCGTTTCAAGATTCTTCTATTAAAGGCGGAGCTTTGCTGAATTAATGTCATTAAAATTGTTATTTTTTCTTACCATTAAGAAATAATATTTGATTCTTTAATTACTAGATTATTTTAGCTATATTTTTAATAAAATATAATTTTATTATAACTATCTTTTTAAAATAAAAATCAAATTTAACCAAAAAAAATTATATATCACATTTAATATAGTTCTTTAAATAAGAAAATTATGTTTCACTAACCATTTGTTAAATGATAAGACATCACATCTTACATATAATATTTATAAATAATAAAAAATATATTAATATACATAATTATCTTTATAAATATAAAGAAAAATAATATATTTAATTATAAAATAAATATAAAACAATGTGACAAAACATCATTGATGTGTGATATTTCATTTCTATAAAATCACTTATTAATAAAAAACAATGTTTCATAAACTTAAATACCTACCATTATTAATAATAGCCAATGTTTCATAAACTTAAATACCTACCATTATATAGGCATTTTAATATTTGAATTTATATTTATAATGAGCCATTATCCATAATATCACATACGTTATGCACATTATTAATCACTATCTATGGTCCCAATAAAAGTGAGAAAATGCAATATTCTTCGCAACTTCCCAAACACATTATTTACTCACATGGAAACCAAATCATGTTCAAACATTATAAGAATCTAAAAATAATAAATTAGTGATCGACTTCCCCACTTAATAAATGGAATGGATTTAGATTTGATTGGACACCAAGGGGAACTCAAATCAGGTCCCCACAATATCAAATAACTTATTCTATGATCATTTTGCCAGCCTTGACTTGATTACACACCAAGGGGAATTCAAGTAAGCCCCCACAATATCAAATAACTTATTCTATGATCATTTTGCCACCCTTTCAAGGGCCAAAATCACTCATAGAACTTCCAAAATGACAGACTTTAGTGGGTTAGTGGGGCCAATATAAGAACCATTATACCTATAATGAGCTTGCTTGTCTTGTCCCCATTGAAACAAGTTTTGGGTTGATAGGCCTCTGCAACTACCAAGTAGGTGGGAGGATTGGAGTGGGGAATAAGTTAACCACCCTCCTCCTTACACATAAAACAACCTTACAATTGCAGATCTTTAACTTCAATTTTAGTACAAGTGTCAGAGTAAAAAAAAGACATCTTAGTTGTAGATCTTCTTCCTCATAATGGTAGGCTATCAGTATTGAAATTTCTTAAGCCTCACTCTCTTCCGTAGAGCCCAATTGAGTATTGAATTGAAAAAACCAAAAAAATTATTTTTTATATACTCGTTCTCTTTGTTGGTAAAACTATGCGAAAATACAATAAGAAACGCAAAGGTTGTTTGGCGTATTTGATTTTTGTTTATGACATAAAAGAAAGCTACACGTCAGTGCCAGCGGCCCTTTCAATTGTTTTCTACCATACACAGAAGCGACGTGAGTAAGCAGTTAGCAGCAACGGTCACATCACTGACACCTGTATGTCATATTCTCTTTGAAAACCGGGTTCTTGCAATTAAATTAGAAAAATGTAGGTGCCATGGGCCGTTTTCACAGTTTTAACGTGATTATTGTCTATGCCTCCAAATCATGGTCATGCAACTTCAAAGGAAATTGAATATAAATTTATTTTCATTTTATAAATAATAATATATTAATTGGGTTTATTTCAAGTGGTTGCGAAAAATCAATGGGATTTTTCTCGCTTAAATTTAATTCTCACAAGTGACATGAAGAAGTTTGATGTAATGGCTTCGAATCTTGTAGTTGAGAATTAATAGTTTTTTGAGGACTGGAACATGTATATTTTTCATATGGAATGTAAAGATATTTTCATATAAATAATAAGAATAATATTAATTTAATTTTAAAGTTATGGTTAAGTTAGACACCAAATTGGTATATAAGAACTTTTTCGATTGTGGGATAAGAGATCCACCTCTTCATAAGGATTCATATTTGTTGTGTTGATGTTTAGTAGCTGAAATGGACCTATATAAATCAAAACCAAAAGCTAACAAGAATAAAGTGTGAGGGTTTACTAAGCTTCATACCCACACAAGGGACCTTTCTTAGCTAGTTTTGCCCCTCTATACACATTACATTAGCGAGATCACTTTCTAACCTAAAGCAAAATCCTCCACACTTTTCCAGCTGCTCCCCCTTAGCTATTCAAGTCAGGGACAAAGGTTTGACATAAAGTATATTTCTTTCGAGTGAAGATGTCCATGAAAGGAATACTTCTTTGCATATGTAGGTATTCATATGCAACTCGCATGTAACAAGACCATTAGAGATACTTTTGGATCAACATGCTCCCATAAAAATTGGTCAATGGTCCAAGAAAGAATAATTGGATCAATAATCTCAAATTCTACTTTGTTAATCCTTACCTTGTCAATGTTTGCTCCTCCTACCTAATTGACAATGATATGTTACACTCTTTCCATGAAGTTTTAGGTACTAACATCCATACTTATAATGGTCACTATGTCATTCTTTCATAGTGACCAGAGGGTTAGAGGCGTCACTTACCAAGGATAGGGGTGGTTCCTTAAATAACTCATTGAAATCATTAACATAGTTATAAATTCCTATCATTAGCCCAACTTTGATGTCAAAATCACCAATTGCATTGTAGGTAGAAGAGCATTTCTACAACAATTACTTTTATATGTATGTATGTGTGTATGTATGTATTAACCTAGACATATAGAATTCAATGGGTTCACACATTGGGAAACCAAGGAATTATAACCACAATCTATACTCCTTGATTCTAAAATTGATTATGAACATTCAAGAATCACATGATAGGCCATGAGAAGTCGTTAGGGTGGAGGCCAAATATTTCACTTTTCTAGCCAATCCTCAATACAGTTCCATAACCGATTACCCCAGACTTAGTTCAACTGAAAAATGGTGTTTTGAAGAATATTTATGGGATTCAATTAGTGAGCTTGAGGAGTAATATAACATGCCCATGGTAAATAGTCTTAGTTGACCCCAAGATCAAATTTTACAGGAAATATGAGTGCAACTGCAAGGGGTGACTATTTTAAGTCTTCTTCAACTGTTCTATGAATACTACAAATTACTTAAACTTCATATTAATTTCAAGAATCCACCTAAGGAGCAAGTAAAAAAGTAAAGATGTATAATTTCCGATTGACACCATCAACACCGTTTCCCATTAATCCAGTACCCCAACCAAGATACTACAATCAATATTATAAAGTTATATCCAACAAGAAGCAATTATTCAAGCAGACATTTGTGAGAAAATTTCAAATAATGAATAGAATTGAAACAAATGGAGTTACTTACCTAGAATTAATTGTGTGCAAATTAATAAGGGTGAGCTCTTTTCAAGCCAAGAACGGGCTTAGTTGTGCTTACCTGTTTTTACAACTGGCCATCCCCTAATGAAGCCATGATACTACCAAGAAACTCAACTTTCTCAAGGAAAATGATGGGTATGAACGTCGCTCTCCTTCAAAAGTACTCAAATGATAGAAATCCATCTAACAACTGAGCTCAAAGATTCTACGAGTTCCACAAATGCATTCTCAATTGGTTTATGATAACATAAGGGAGTCCCTTCACTACCTCTGCAATCTCTTAGCGCCCTCCCCCCTCAATGCTTGCTTGCTCACCCAACTAGGATCAAATTTATAGCCCCATTTTTCCAAGTCAAGTTTAGGGTTTTCTACCAAAATTCAACAGTCAAATTTGAGCTTTAGTAGGTCTAGTTTCTTAGTAAATAATCCAACTTGTATTTGGCACCCTTTGGCACAATTTCTAGCAGCCAAATCGAGTTCTTCTCACATGTAAAAACTCAATAGTGAAGCCACTCATAAATTTTCTCTCTTTCAGTGTGTGGATTTTCTTTATATTCTTTATACTCTTTTTTTACATTTACTCTATCACTCTTCGTACACATGGATGATTGTCCCCTATCACCCCCATGTGCATCCTCTCTTTCTTACCTCAAAAGACTCACAAATTTTGCATTGTTGATAGAAAAAATTATAGTCACTCATGGAAATCTTGGATGGGTGCTTACTGACACCTCTAAATGAAATTATCCTCTATCGCAATCACCTCCCATGTTTGGATAGTTACAGGTGGTTGGCTACCCAACTACCCAACTCCCTCAAGAAAAAAAAAATCAGGAAACATAAAGAGTGAAAGAAAAATTGAATTTCAATTTTTCAATTTGGAAAGATGGACTCCTGACGAAAGGTTGTTAACATAAAAAGAAAGGTAATCACCCAATCTTATTAGTGATTCACATTTTTGTTATCATGATCAATGTAGGTGTTGCACCCTTTAATCATTTACTCAATCAATTTTTCATTAATAAACAAAACACATATGGTTTATAATTTGTATGTTCTAATTTAAAAATTGACAAGAAATCTACGATGAAATTCATGGTATAGAATAGGGTAAAGGGGGTGTTACATTTTGGCCACTATATATTGTTATATACATTACAACATTTTTGCAATTTATTCATTAATATAATTTTATTTTTAGCATGATACTATACATTTAATATTATATCATCTGATCTTTATTTACAATATTTGTGTTCTTTCCTTTTGTTCTCAAGTCGAATATGGATCAATGGTATCAAACCAATCTTTTCTCTGTTGTTTTTATGTGTAGGTCCCCTATTAGATTAGGGTACAAATAGTTGGTCCTTGAGCTAACCAAGCCTAGAGAATATATTTCTTATTGACCCAAGTAGTTTCCCATGGAAAAGGAATGAAAGAAGCATGAAAAAGAAAGGGATGTTATCAAAATTGTTACTTTAGAAATCCCTTGAGTGATAGGGAATGACAAGATGGATCATTTCTCCCATATCCTACTTTTTGAGGCCTCAACACCTCACCTTATTTTTGTCAAATTTATGGGGCTCTCCATATAATTTTTGCTAATGTCAATTTTTGATTTTCTTAACTTGCTTTGGTTTGAGTAATTTTTGCTTTTCTTGGTTTACATTTGTGATTACTCCCTTGCCTCTGCTTCTCTAACAACTTTCAAACAATAGCAACCTCAGGACTGAAGGTTGTGACCTTTAAAGTCTTTCATTGCATTCACCATATTGACAAGTTAATTTTATGAACTCCTTTTGAATTATCAAGTTTTGATTTAATTAGTCTCTTCGTGGCATTCTCATAAGTAAATATAATTCTAATAAATATAAATAAACTTTATTATTATTACATATATTGTATATCACGTTATAACTATAAATAATATAGTGTAAACATATTACACATTTAAAAAACACACTTAAATATAACATAGGAATTTTTTATATTTTACAAATTTTATTATTATATTATTATTATATTATATTATATTATATGCATATGTAAATAACAAATGCAATTTATACTCATCATGTATTAGTTTCAAAACATGTGTAATATAAAACTAACACACATTAAACCCATATGTATGTCATAAATATATTATTGAGTTGAGAGGCTCATTCTACAACCCAATATGATGTGTAACTGTGTCCGTTCGTCATTGAAATTGAAATTTTGCTCCAAAATAGAAAAAAATTAAAAAATCTAAAAATAACAAAAATTAAATAAATATACAAAACATTTAAATAATATCGGCTCATAAAAAAATTTGCACGTGAAGAAATTGGATCCCTCTTGGCTCATGTTAGATCCATATTTAAGATGGATCTATGTTGGTATATATTATATTTCATTTCAAGACCCATTATAGGCCACATGAAATTCCAGTTGGAGAAGTGTAGAAGACATTTACGATATAGATAGTGGGGAAGGAGCTTATTATTATATGTTTATGGTTATTGTTATGAGGTTTTGTGTTGATGAGTGAGAATGAGACCATGGTACCTCAATTGACCTCAAGGCCTTGCCAACATAAAATGTTGGGGAACCGTGAAGGTCACAAATGATCATTATTATTAACGAAAATATACTCAAAAATTTACAAATGACCATGTGTGAGTTAAATTCAATGCCCATACACCACGTTGATTGGTCAAATTATAAAATGCACTATAGTGTTTTTTGTTGAACATATGTAATGATGAGGCGATGGCTCAAGCGGTCAAATCAATTACCACACATGGATATATATATATATATATATATATATATATATATATATATAATTTGAAATTACCATTCTTCTTATATTTTTGTTGATATTGCCAGAGATTCGTTAACCAAGGGGTCTTCCCGATGTGAAGTATCAATTAGACCTCACACCGTTTGGAGTAGGAGCCTCATCTGGAGTATCGACCTGGCCACCATAACTCTAAGGTTTCCTTCACTGCAATGAATAACATAAGAGATTATGGTCATAACATTTAAAATCAGCAAGTAAGTTGACATTGTGAAACACCAATTGCAATGTGTAAAAGGAGGCTTCCACAAGAGGGAAATAGAGAGTGTCTCTAGAGGTAAAGTAATAGTACTATCCTAAGAGAGGCACACGAGAGAAAGGAATGATTCATTAATTATCTAGAGAAGTATTTCACATAGACACAATGATCATTAAAGAAAATACAACACACATTCAACAAGATGAACACCAAAGCCAATGAAGTAGTTCAATCTCTTTAGTACATATGAACACAACATATACTGCAAGCATCTAAAGAATAGTCTTACAAAATTCACGATACATGCATAAAAATGTGTTGACTCAATGACGTTTTGATTATTAAGTGAAAGATCTAAGTACAAAATTACAATAGTGAGGAACTAGCTGCAATAGTGGAACATTAAGTCACTTTTTGCTTCTCCAAGGAAAGATCTTCTCTCTTATGCCAAGTTAGAGAATTCAAGGCTAGCTCTCCAAAGGCTAATCCTCCAAAAATCCATTTTCTTGAGTTGAGAGGGTGTATTTATAACAAGAGGAATCAGACCTTTCATATCCCCATGACTATTGAGATTCCCTCATGATTCTTGGACTTCCAAGTGACCCTTGAATTTCTACAAGACTCTTAGACTTTTCCTAGTGACTCTTTTGTCCACATGTGACTTTTCATATTCCACTTGTAACTCTTGCACTTCCACACATTCACATTTTTTCATATCCTTGAAAATAAATAATTATATCTAGAAATAATGTGGCAAGAAACATTAATGCATATGACATTGTGATGACACTTGGAGAAGACATGACTTGCCACTGATAACATGGAACTTCATAGTGATGTGTCAATGTCAAGCTTATCTACTTGTTGTTGTCTTTGTGTCTGTTAGAGTCCTGTAATTTACAGTATCACAAGGTGACTGGATATTTCTTCCTTGAAAATTTTCATATTGTATATATATTTCAATATTCAAATCATTTCCAAAGAATAGAAAAATAAACATAAGAAAAAGAAAAAGAGGGTGTAAAAAAGGAAAAGAAAGCCCCACAAAAAATGAATAGTTCTGAAAGTGCTGCAAATCAAAATGCCACTACTCTTTAAGGTTTGTTCGATCATACAATTTAAGCATAAATGTACAATTTTGAATTTTTTCTGATAGGTTAGAAAATGAAGATTTTCCAAACTGTTTAATCTTGGCTTATCAGTAGATAGGTATAAAATGACATTGGTTCAATAGCTTAATCTGAACCAATAGGAGAAATAAGGGATAGGGGTTAGGTTAGAATTTCAAAAGAAAAATGTTTCAGGGTCTGCAAGTCTAAATGCACCCTAAAAAGAAGAAAAAATGTTAGATTTGTAGTTTGGGTAGGTAGATAAATTGAGAAGGAAGAATGAAAGAAAAATGAGAATATTATTTTACAAGGTACAAAATCAAAATTATGTTTTCCCTATGGTGGACAAGGAAAGACCAAAGCAGAGGGTGCTTGCACTCAAAAATCGAAAAAAAAAGGGTTATGTTTTGAAGTTTAGGGACTTAAATATATTTCAAATTCATTTGCACATATCTTATGTTTCCATTTTACCCTAAGCCCCGAAATATTATCATCCCCTTTATCCCACCCTTTTCATTTTATCCTAAGTCTTATACTACCCCCCAACATTCACCTACCCTCCGACCCCACCATCACATCACACCTCACATCACTCGCCTCATCCACGTTAACCATCCCGCAACTCCCCACCAACCCACAGTACCTTTTTCCCCCCCTTGAACCTCTGAACTTTAACAGTGGGGGGGGGGTCCAAAAAAGGCGGTACCCGATACCACCAAACTTGCTACGTGTTGTGCCCATGTTTTTTTGCACCCGCTTGCCCACCCCTCGGCCGTCGATACCGTTTACCAATATGGTTCGCTGCTAAATAAACCATTTCACCCGCTGACCGTTGGACTAGTTGTTTCCCGCTGCCTCTGTGCCACGTCCCCACCTACATGTTCCTTATGTCCACTCCTGCCTATCCACTTCACCCAATCACACCGCCTCCCGCTAAGAATTTTTTGTGCCATAAATGGTCGGGCCATTACCCAACAGACCCGTGCCACCTCAACGGTCGACCAATCATCCTTTAAAGCCTAGATTTGTCACTAAGGTAGAGTTTACTTTGCTAATTCTGTTAAATTATTACAGGTATTTATGGAGATTTGCAGGAAATTTACTATGAACACCAATATAGAAAGCCTCCAATTGATCAATAGAAGAATTCATAGTGCTTTGTAAAGTGAAACACAGTTCCACTTCCATTATCTCCCTCCCCCAGTGTTGATCTATATCATTTTCCCTTCTCTGCTCCCTTTTTCTTACATCCCATTCTTCATTACAGATTGAGAACTGATTGACAAAAGACATAAGATGCCTCCAAAGGCAGACCAACAACCTTTCAATCCCATGGTCTATCCTCAGGTGGACTTAGATCATACAACCTTGGCAGATCGATATTACAAAATCCACGAGACAGAGTCGAGCTTCGATTTATTCAGTGTCTACTGCTAGCTTGAGGATAATTTTCTTGATGAAGCTGATGATATTGGCATGTGGGAGACCCAGCTACCTCTTTAAATATTTCCCAAAGCCCATAGTTGCCTAGAATTCATCAGAAAATGACAGGCCTGCTCTGACATTAATCATAGAACCATAGTCACCCCAACAGGAGAAATCTTGTTCACTATCAATGCCTGATTAATCCAGCAAATGATGCAGGCCCCCACTCTTGAACAAACAGTCCCTTTCTCTTGTGAAGCCCTTAGGGAATTTTATCAAAATCTTGACTTTGCCAACATAGCCAAAACTTTGCAACTTTTTATGGCCACTGATGCTCCAATGCCCACAAAGAACCCTCCATTCCCCTCTTCTATTTTCCTTGACTGAACCCAACATGTAGTCATTGTCTTGTCATATCTTCTAGGATACCACACAGATCAATGGGTGGATGAGGCTTTAATAGGCTTCTTATCCATACTCTCATCATATTCCAAGCCCTCAGTCATGTTAAACTATGCTTAGTTTCTTACAGATGTCATTCATGAGCAGTTTTTAAAGTTTAATACAAAGGAGGTTTTCAAATACACCTTTGTATTAGTGTATATGTTTGTTTATTTCCAGTCTAGGAGGTTTCAATTTTAGATGACCAAGGTAAATGAAGATTCTGAACTTCAAGTTGTCATTTTTTGGACCACCCTACTATTAAAGGATTAGAAGAATTATACATACAAGGATTTTTTGGATTTGTTTGTGCATCCAGCCATTAACACACTCAGCAGTGTAGCAGAGCCAAGGATAAGTGAAGAAATCAGGAAAACCATGCAACTGACAAATCAATTGAAGACAACATATTGGTACTTGTACCAAAATTACATAGAGATTTGATTCTATGGGTGTGAGCTATCTCCCTAAAAATTTCCAAAGTTCCTCTCCATGAGGGTCTTTGCACTAGAATACATAAGGCAAATGATACATGCAGATGAGCTCCACTTTGTCTCTGCAAAGAAGAAGTCTCAGTTCAAGATCAAGGCATAAATTTGGCCTTTCATCTGTAACAGCAAAGCAGTAGGGGAGGAGGCAGATAATATACTGAAGGGGATGGGTTTCAGTCACAATTTCACTTGGTCTTATGACCTTGCAGGGATTATATCAAAGAAAAGGGTGGAAAACAGGTCCACACCCTATGTCCACAAACATAGGCCTTCAATTGAGCAATATGCCAATCAAGCAGAATGGGTGACCAACGACCTACAAGAAGATGAAGAGAAAGTGATTTCCACCTCAGGTATGCAGATCCCAACACCATAATAAAGGAAGAGTTCACAAGAAAAAGAATACAAAGGAAAATATGAAGAGAAAGAGATAGGAAGCAAGAGGCCAAGAGAGGATTAGTCACGTACGGTGACTGATACCTCTAGCAAAGAATTCAAATTGAAATATAGGAAGAGGGAAAAAATTCACATGGATATTGATCAACAAGGTGAATCAGAGCAGCAAACAATATTTCACATCATGGACACCCCTAGAAAACTGCTAGTAGGAGGCCAAACCATGGACTCCCCTACATCCTCAGCCACCATGGCTATGCAGCAATAGGGTTTGCAGACATATACTTCCAAGCCTGCCATAAAAGGCCAAGAGAAATAAGTGTATGACACATTCAAGGAGATAAAGATGAGGAATGAGGTATTGAAGACTAACACCTACAATCAATTCTAGAAGGAAACCTCAATTTCACAAAGCAAGCTACTATCTGCCTTTGACACTGAAAAAGGGAGGATGCAGATGGCATTTCTAGAAGCCTTAGTCCCACAGCCTCAAGGAGCAGGAGATTATAAGAAGGCATCATTCGAGTTCAGTACCAAGGACATCCATCCTATTGACCAAATGGAATTACACAAGAAAACCGGAGAGATGGTGGCCTCCACCTTGACAAGTACTGCTATGAGATTTTCAAAACTACAGGTATATTTATCTAATACCCAATCACAGCTCAAGATGGAGAAGATATATGCCATGGCTAAAGACTCAAGGATCAAGTCTTTATAAGATTTAACAGTAAAGTTTGGGTATGACCCAACCAATGTTCAAGTTGTGGAGGAGCTTTTGAATAAAAATAATGCTGACATAGTATCCCTCAGGAAATAACTCAATATGTCAGCAACAAAGGACCCCTTGGCTAAAGGAATTGAGGAATATGAGTCACAGAATGCAGAGTTAATGAATTTATTTATAGAACAGTCTGCCCAAATCAAGCAAATGGATACCTAGATGGAGAAGCTACTGAAGGAGAAAGAAGAAGCATCTTGAGTGGCACTCATCCCACTAGAATTTTTCCCCATTTCATCAATTCCATCAGTTGTTCCAGCAACTTCTGGAGCATCCAGTGGGGCAGATCAACTATCCAAGGCCATGGAAAGTATGACCCTGCAATCACAAGAGATCAAGAAATTGGAGGCACATATTGGCATCTTGAGGGATCAAAAGGCAAGATCAGAAACTTCCCATGAGATAGGCAAAATGCAGATCAAGAGGTTGGAGAAGGCAGAGAAGGAATTTTCAGCTAGCAGCATTTTGGGCCAAATGAAGTTGATAATTTGGGGCAGCATCATAAAGTCAATGGATGAAATCTGACATTCCATCCACATTATTTTTGAACATAAAGAGTTGATTGACAAATGCACAGTGGCTATTGAGAAAGCAAATCAGGAATTGGGAAATGTGCATAAAGTTCCTGAATTCCAAAACTAGTTATGAGCTTGAAGAGATGGATGTACATGAAAGAACAACAACCATATTAGAGGTGAAAAGGGTCCTCACTAAGAGGAATTTGGCGAGGCAACTGGAGGAGAAATGTCATGAATTGGACATGGCCATCACGAGATTCTTAAACAAAATTGAGCCCCTGAGGGAAAAAGGGATGCCCTCAATGTATGTAATTAATAACAAGTTGGTTCAAAAAATAGATTATATGACCAAGCTCAGGGAAACAACTAAGGATTATCAAAGGGAACGTGACTGGGAGAGTTGTCTTGGATCTCCTAGAAAACAATATCTTTATTCAACATGAGCTAAAGCATGTTTTCTTCACCAGACCCACTTTTAGCAAATACACAGAGGTGGATGAAGTGTACCGATAGGTCATAGATATGATAATTCCAAGCAAGAAGGAGTGGGGAAAATTGTGATTGAAAAAGAACAGTGGAAACATTAGCACAACCATTTATTGATCAGAAGTGCCGACATCGCATCATATTTAATGATCTAGCAGAGGTGGCCCAAAAATAGAGCCAGATATCAGAGCCACCCATTGTTGCCTATTCGTGACCACTTTAGCCACCTTTAGCCTAAATTTTGATTTACGAAGAGCTAACAAAGTTAATTCTACAGGCAGTGTTTTGTCAAAGATTTTTTGTTTAGACCTTGCATGGCCACACTTGTCTAATTTTAGTTTGACTGTAATTAATTAAAAATTTGCCAAAATAGATAGGGAAATTGACATAGTTTGCAGTTAAATACTGCATGTATTTTCATTATTAAGGGTTGGACCTTATTGGAATTTGCATTGTAAGAACATTTTTTATTGGAGCGCTGTAGTTTTTGGAGTTGGGAATAAATAATAAGAGACCGTTTACAGGATACTTGAGGTGTATTAAATGGTGATGTTTTTCCTATTTGTGTTAAATGTTTCCATTGTTTTCCTTGATGTGCATCCATTTATCTGATTGTAAAACATAAATTTTAGATTAATATTTGTTGCTGGAGCACCTTAATTCTATCTGTATTTAACATCTGAATGTTTTCTTCTAAAGTTTGATTAGAGAATTCTTAACTACTCTTTAATCACTACTGAACGCTACTATTTCCTCCACATCATAATTCACATTGCTCTAAAGATCCATTTAGCAAAGTTAGCTTTCCCTGTAACTCTCTTGGAAAATTGATGCACCAATCCAACCTTTGATTCCATAGCCCAATGGATTAGCTTCTGCAAACCTATTCATCCAACCAACAAAAATCAATCAAAACAACCAATACCACCATAATTGTAACTATCCTAACATCAACATTCATAACATTAAAGATAAATTTAAATCATAAATAGAGAGAGCCCTCTCTAAGTCTATGAAGGCTAGGTCCTAGATTCCAAAGTGGTTTGATGTTCTCCTCTATCGTTTATTCTTACCAATATTATAAATTATAGGGCCACAAAAATGTCTTCAAGATAGATGTTGCAAGTGCATCATCTTCATCCTCCAAGATGTTGATTGATATGTAGTATTTATGTGATCTTTATCTTTAATCCTTTTTTCTAATATTGTGTCCATTCATCTTCTCATGTGATGATCTCTTCATGGTTCTAGCTTCACAGGTGTCTTTCTACATGATCTCCCAAGAATCCTCCTTGAACGTCATCCTGTTATATCAAGATACAGTGCCTACAATTGGAATTCACTCATGCAAATATGGAATCAATTTGGAAATCTCCTAGTCTAACTCTCTTTATGAAATTCACTGATTAAACTCGTGACTTAGTGCAGGACATAGGAGAAGGCTTAGCGATTGCGCAATGTGTAGTTCCAGGATGCATGAGTGATGCGCCTAGTGGTTGTGATTGTGCAATGGGTAATATCTGGTGACCCATGCGGATATTGGTGGCCACCCACCTATTCCATGTAGACCTCCAGTCAGTTTCATCAGTTTTCTTTTTTATAGCAGCATTTACTATTTTTAGCATTTTTTCGGGTCCTGAACTTATGAAGGTGTTTTAACCCCATAAATGGATCTTTTTTGAGCTCTGCAGCAGGCCCTTCGCCATAGGCAGGGGCCTATGGAAAAAACTATAGTATTCAAAGAGATGATTTTGATGATATATCATACACGCCAAATGAAGATAATATGACCAAGTTATAACCCCGAGAAGTTGGCTACCCAACTAACCCTAATCAAGCCCACAAACTCTTGTTGTTTCATTTCCTGGGGTTAGTGTTTTCCTATGTTTTTCAATAATAAAAATTGCTTGAGCCTCATTGTAATACAGTTAAGAATCCGGTAGCCACCACATCTCTTCTCATAGATAGCCTACCAATGCCCTAGCTAGTTTATTTCCATTTTGTCTGTAAGCATATTTCAGTTATTTGATATTAATGAAATGAAGTCTTATTTCTACTGCATCTTTGTGTTTATGTGTATTTTTGTATTTTATTTCATTCCTACATAACCCCGTATTAGTGGTATGAGAGCGGTATGTTATTTCTCGACCCTTCTTTGCATGTCCCCAATGAGGTTGGGGTATAGGGAGTTAGGGCTCAATCTGGTGGAACCTTTGCAATATCAGCCTTGCAAACCCCGATGAACACCCATGGGGGAAGAAAATAAAGACGAGGGATCATGAGATCCTACCAAAATATTGCTTCAGGAGGCCCTCAAGAAACATAGGAACGTGATGATGGATAACTTTTCCCAGATCCTTCAACGATTTCCCACTGGCAACACATCTGCATCCATCATCCACTCTAGAAGCACCACTCCTTTTAAGGTACAAGTAAACTTTTACATTCCCATATTTGAGGGAAAAATAGATGAAGATTTCATAGATAGATGGTTGAATCTATTATAAGGATATTTCTTGGTTCATGACTTTTCCAACCAGGAAATTATTACTTTTTCACTCCTAAAAGTTTCCCCCCATGTCAAGGACTAATGGGAAACCTATTGTGAGCAAAAGGACAAGAGGGAACCCTCTATGTTCGCAGCCACAACCACTTGGGATTATTTTCTAGACACCATCAAAGAATAATATCATCCCATCGGGAGCTATGAGAACAAGTACATACAATGGACTATGTCGCTACGAAAACAAAGGGATCAAGATGTGCATGAGATGATAAATATGTTCCATACCCTACGCACAAATTTGGGTATCAAAGATTCATAGAAAAATTTGGTGTTGAACTACCGCAATTGTCTGCACAAATACATTAAGGAGGAAATGGAGTTCCTCAACATCTCCTCGCTTGGTGCGAGATAGCGGTATGTTGTGAAGATTGAGTATAAATTCAAACAAAAGAAGAGATACTTTGGATCTACGAATCTAAAGAAAGGGAAAGGTGCCCCAAAACCACAGAAAAAAGGACAAAGCCAAGGCAGGGCGGCCCAGGAAAACCTACCAAAGCACCAAGAAAAGAACAACACCACGAAGCCAAAGAAGGACACGGGAAAGTGGTGTGAGTTCCATAAGAGCTCCACTCACATCACAAGTGAGTGTCGGGCCAAGTAGTCACTAGGGGTTGAGCTGAAGGATTTTGAATCGGATGCATGCTTTGACTCTGAATCAAAACCTGACAAGGGGAATGATAAAGGGAAGCAGATTATCGATGCAGATCCTAACGTCCTCATTGCCACCATGAAGATCTAGAAGCAAGAACCGAAATATCCAGAGGAGGGGGAACACCTCTTGCATTCCCAGATGTGGGTAAAGGATTCCCCGTTGCAATTCATTATCGACGGCGGGAGCCAAAATAACCTCATTTCAGCAGAGGTCATGAAGCGGCTAGGATTGCCAACCATAACACACCCACAACGGTACACCATCAGGTGGCTTCACCAAGGACGAGATCTTCATTTCATCCAACAGTGTCGCCTTCCCTACAACATCAAACCCTTCATGGATGAGGTATTATGTGACATTGCTCCTCTTAATGTTTTTGATGTATTATTAGACCAACCATACTTATGGAGGATAAATTTTGTATATGAGTCCAGGCCTCGTACTGTTATTGCTACTTTGGGAAATAATTTGTACAGGATACCCGAGGTATCACCTCCTACCACCATCTCTTTGGTTACTACAAAACAATAAAGTAAGCTCATTTCCAAAATTGGGAATTTCTTTTCCTGATGATCCACCCTTAGGGAAAGAATAATATTGTAGCCACGACCTCCAGACAAGGCTCCTCCACCTGACAATAATAGATGGAAAAGGTCATGGAGGAGTATGGGGACATCTTCACCTCATTCGCAGGGGTGCCTCCACATTGTCAGGTCAAGCACTTCATCAATATGACCCAAGTGCATTGTTTCTCAATAAAACAATATATCAACGCTCTGTTATGGAGAATGAAGAAATCACGAGGCAGATTTAGGAGCTACTGCAGAAAAGTAACATCCAACCAAGTTCATTTCCCTGTGGAAGCCCAGTCGTGTTGGTTTAGAAGAAGGATGGGACATGGAGACTCTACATTGAATATCGGGCATTGAACAAGATCGTTGTTCGAATTAGGTACCCGATCCCATAGATTGATGAACTTTTGGACCAATTGCAAGGGTAAAAATATTTCAACAAGATCGACTTGAAGTTCTGGTATCACCAGGTACCAATCGAACCCTCTGATGTGTGGAATACTGCCTTCAAAACCAAGGAGTGCCTTTTCAAATGGTTGGTCATGCCTTTTGGGTTGACGATTTCTCTCGCAACCTTCATGAGGTTGATGGAAGACATCTTGTAGCCATTCAATAACTCATTTATGGTGGTGTATTTCGATGCCATCATGATATTCAGCCAGACTTGGGAAGGGAACCTCCACCACACCCGACACGTCCTCCAAATACTATAGCAGCATAAGTTGTGTTCCAATTTGGAGAAGTGCATTTTTGGCATGAACTAGGTTCATTATTTGGGATACATTATAGATGAGCGAGGGGTGCATGTGGATCCAACCAAGATCTAATTCATTCGGGATTAGCCAGCCCCAACCACTCTAACAAAGCTCCGCAACTTTCTGGGTCTTGCCAATTTTTACTGGAGGTTCATGTTGGGATTCTCTCATATCACTTGGCCCTTGAGTCAAGTGACCAAGGGAGGAGTGAAATAACAATTATTTTCATCTAAATCTCAATAGTAGGCATTCGTAGAGTTGAAATATCACCTCTACTTTGCACCAGTGCTCACATTACTAGACTTGAAACAACCATTTGAGATCGAGACATATGCCTTTGACTATGCTATTGGGAAGTTCTTACTCAATAGGGGCATCATGTGGCATATCATAGTGAGACACTTTCCGACACAGTGCATAAGTATCCTACTTATGACAAAAGGATGTATTCCATTGTGCAAGATTTCTAACAATGGAAGCATTACATTTTAGGGAAGGAAACGGTCATCCACACAAACCACTGACCCCTGCAGTTCATACAAACATAAGGGAATTTGCATAAATATTGGCGTCATAAATGGTCCACATAATTGCAACAATTTCATTTGAACATCAAGTACAAGAAGGGAAACACCACTAACGTTGCAAACTGCCTCAGCCAACCACTGATCGTGGTGCTAACCACCATGCTCAATTATTATGGGCACAAGACTTCTGATTAGCCACTTCTCTACATAAATGATCCATAATTTGGCCACACATACAAGATGCTCTTGGATGGTATGCAAGTTCCAAAATTTCACCTTCGGGATGCGCTGTTATGTCACCTGGGACACCTTTGTGTTCCTTCAAGCGAGCGTGTCAAGATGGTTTAGGAAGCACACTACAGTTGGGTGATTGGGCATTTTTGCATCAAGAAAATAGTGGCACTACTACAGAAGTATTTCTATTGGCCAAACCTTCGACATGATGTTAGGAAGTACATCAGATCATGCACTGTCTGTGCCATTCCCAAACTAACCATCAAGAAGCAAGGCCTCTATACTTCGTTGCCTACCCCCAGTCGACCTTGGGAATCCATCTCCATGAATTACATGTCAAGCCTTCCTTATACTAAGCATGGAAATGACTGTGTTTTTGTGGTCATCGACAGATTCTCGAAGATGGCCATTATGGCGGCCTACAAGAAGAATATCGCAGCAGAATCCGTTGCTAAGCTCTTCTTTGAACGAGTGTGGGTACACTTTTGGATCCCATAGTTTACCACCTCAGATCGGGATAGCAGGTTCCTCAGTACATTTTGGTCCAACCTCTGGTCGATCATTGGACACCAATCTCACCAAGTCCACAACTTTCCATCCTCAAATCGATGGAAAGAAAAAGGTTGTCAACAGGATGATTGTACACATTCTGTGCATGTACAACTCAAAGCATCCACACACATGGGATGTGAGCCTCCCCTATGTAAAACAAAGTTATAACTAGTCTCTCCAAAGCTTAACCGACCACAACCCGTTTCAGGTGGGCTTGGGATTCCATCCATTATGTCCCATAGACGTAGCCATGACATTTGTGGCTACTCAGGCAGCTTCGGCTCATGTCCAGTCTGAAGCAGACAAGGCGAACAACTTGATTGAGTGCATTCAACACATTCGTCAACATATTCATGACATATTGGACAAAGCCAATTCTAAGTACAAGCTCCGACATGATTAGAATCAGGTGCCACACAACTTCCAGGTGGGAGACAAAGTGTGGCTACATTTGCAGAAGGAGTGCCTCATTGGAACTCACCGCAAGCTTCACCCACTCCATTATGGGCCATACACCATCAATAAGGTTGTATGGGACAATGTATTTGAGCTTAGTATTCCACCATTCCTTGGTATGCACCCAATTTGCAATGTGGACCACCTTTGGACCTACTTTCCACCTTTATTGGACACATCCGACATGGTAGAACAACTCACACCAACACATCTAAACCAAGACTGCATGAAACAATCCAAAAATGATTGGACCATGGACACATAGATCAATAACACCCACCAGCAAAGTATCCAACTATATTGAGTTTTCAAAGCAGGCCAACTCCTTCACCAAGGCAAGTGGTTCACTAGGGACTCAGTTCAACATAAATTTCCTCACCTCATGGAGGCTCTACACGCAATGGGGACCATTGCTTCCTAAATGGAGAGGAATGATCTAGGTGGGTATTGATGGCCACCCACCTATTCCACCTAGACCTCCAGTCAGTTTCATCAGTTTCCTTTTTATAGCAACATTTACTATTTTTAGCAGTTTTTCAGGTGCTGAACTTCTGGAGAAGTTTTGACCCCCTAAACAGTGTTTTTTTGAGGTATGTAGCAAGCCCATATCCATTGGAAAGGGATTATAGAAAAACCTGTAGTACTCATAGATATATTTCTGATGATATATTGTACACCCCAAACAGAGATAATATGACCAAGTTATGACCCTGGGAAGTTGGATACCCAACTAACCCCAACGGGGTCGACAAACTCTTGGCGTTTCATCTTTTGGGGCTAGGGATTTGGTTTTTTATGGTTTTCCTTTTTTGTTCAATAATAAAAAGGACCTTGAGCCTCATTGTAATGCAGTTTAGAGGTTGGTAGGCTCCACATCTCTTCTCGGAGATAAGGTACCAGTGCCCTAGATAGTTTATTTCCATTGTGTCTGTAAGCATATTTCAGTTATTTTATATTAATGAAATGAAGTCTTATTTCTATTACATCTGTGTGTTTATGTGTATTTTATTTTATTTTATTGCATTCCTATAAGTCTGGATCATCTAGGGGTCAGAGAAGGAAGATTGCATTATTGATGGAGTTAAGGAGAAAACAATGAGGGCATGCTCGTTGAAACTGTGCAATGTGCAGTTCTAGGAAACAGAGAGGCACAAGATTGCGCAGTTGGGCAAGTCAGTGAGATAGTGATGAAGGGTTGCTCACTATGTTTACGAAATGTGTAGTTATGGGAGGCTAGTGACTAAGGATTGTAAATTTGAGCAAGTCAAAGGTGAAAATAGGAAGGGATTTCTCACTTTTATTGCGCAATAATAGAAGGCCAATGATTGCACAATTAGTAAAATCAGTGAGATAGAGAGGTGAAATTGCTGACTAAAACTACACAGTGTGCTGAAATAGACTGACTGGAAAGGAAAATTGTAGAGTTTCTAAGGGAAGGAGGTTGACTAAGCACTATGACTATCTATTGTGCAGTCCTTGGAGTTCATGAATGCATGGTACATATTTCCAAGAGGAAGGATAGGTTTACTGAGGCTTGAGACTATGTAATGCACAATTCAGGCAAGCAGACCAGAGGGAGGTTGATTGGGGAAGGATCATCTTCATAAAATGACAAAGTATGGGAATAAAGAGAAAAAATATGGGACCAAAACATGACTTGAACATGATCACACACTTATATACGATCAATCACTCAACAATGGAGCATTTACCACCCAAGATCAACATGTCCTTATCGAATGAATCATATTTTCCATTCAGATGTCATAAACTTTAAAGATATATACCAAGACAAAGAATTAATAAGATATATTAGCCAAGAGTTTCTTGTCATCACAATTTTCTTTTTCAAAGCTTTTCCGCATTGTCTTTTGAGCCAAAAGCGACATCTTTCATGCACGGTCTTATTAAGCACAATATAAAAGAAAAGAAATGACACAACAAGGAAACACAATAAAAATAAACAATCCAATATGAAACTAAACTAAAAGAAATATGTGAGACGGAAGTAAGAAAAAAAAAGAATCACTCAAGGAGAGAAAGTGCAAGATGAGTGCAAAAGGAAACTACAATGAAGCTAGACCTACTCAAAACATTACGAGCTAGAATTTCAAGGTCAATTGTAATGTAATTTCTAATTTAGCCACCGAAGTTGTTCCCTACCTACAATCACAAAGATTTAAGCCATTGAAAATGATATAAAACAATGTGCAAAATAAAATATATGAACTTGAATAGATTGCACAAAAGATAGAGGTTATTTGCTAAAGGAAGAAAGGTGTGCCATAGCAAGTAGCCTTAACCAACCATCAACCTTACCTTTTTTATCAGAAGAGAAATCAAACAAACCTTGAGAACTTCTTGTGAATGTACCTTCATTTGTATTGTCCTTCTTAGAAAACATTAAGAAAGATAGAAGTTTGTTATTAGAAAAGGAGATTGCCAAGTAATATGCTTCCAAATAATCATAGATTTTATCATGGAATTCAAAACAATCCTTTTGAAAACCCTAAAACTCTTGGGGGAATGAACTTTCAAATAGCACGCTTAAATTATAAGGAGGATCAACAAGATTTATATATCTTGGAAACTAATTAAAATAACATGCTGAAAAAAGGTTAGAAGGGCATGTCAAATCAAATCTAGTATCCATATCAACTTGGGGTTTTTTATTGACTAAATTATTCAAGAAATGAATGTTATTCAAAAGCATTGATTGGGCTAGAACGAAAATAATTAGTTTTATAAAATTTACAATAAATATAGTGAGTTGATTGTTCACAAAAGCACTTAAAAAATACGACTTCTTCGGCCAATGATTATCTTTATTTTGATAATCAAAATGATAGGCTTCATATATGTGTGCATCCATGAAAAATATACATTCCAAAACCTGAATTTGATACAAAATATTTGCATGGAGATGAATCAACTAAACTTGAATCTTTTATCTAATTAGAAACTCGATCGTGAGAATTAGAAAAATCATCTCAAAACAACCCAAAATCCATCAAGAATGATTTTTCATCTAGTGAAATAATATGAAGGAAAGAGTTTTGTCATTAATCTAGATTTCACATGGTTCATAGATCTTATCAGGATTGCGAGAACTTGACATAACCATCAACAAAAGTTGGAGTTCCTAGACTCCCTAACAAGTCACAAAAATTTCAAGGAATGTAGAATTGCATTTCAAAGTTTGGATCGGATCATGCATGGTGTGTGGACAACTACCAATAGTTGAATCAACGAGATCACTATTATCTAGATGGTAACCATCTACAACATTAGTTTGATCATATTTTCCAACTTCAATAAACAGATTATTCAAATCATAATATTCTTCTAATTGCAAATCCATAGATGTATAAATAGGAGAAATTTCATGAGGAACTTGAATTGAAGAATTGTTTTAACTTAGGGATTCCTTCTCAGGCATTAAGCCTTCAATCTCATGGTTTTAACTTAGGGTAGTAAATTATTTTCCTAGTTGCACTACTTACTCTTGTAGAAAATGGGTCATTCCATATTTGTTCCTTCCCTCTCTTGCCATGATGTGGAAACACTAAATGTAGGTGGGGTGGTGGGGGTAGGGGTTCCCAAGGTAGGGCGTGTGCTCATTTTGGCACTGATTCTTTAGTTTGAATATATCATGTACAAAATCTGCGCGAAAATCAACAAGAGATCATGGATGTAGAGGAAGAGGTAAGGCTCGAATGCCAATGGATTTTATACACCAAAATATTTGGATATTTCATTGTCTGGGTGTGGGAAATAGATCACTTGCATTGCCGTCAAAATCAATATTTTCATAGTAGACTTATCTTGGCACTTCAATACTTTGATTGGTAGGGTTCTATTGGATCATCAAGTAGCTCAGGACAAAATTCTAGTGGTTCTCAAGGAAATTCAACTCTAGGAAGATGTCATAGAAGGAAGGTTCACTTGCATTGAGATAAGATTTGCTTCTAGGTCGACCTTGATCTCCCCAATTAAGGATGCAACTAAGCCCATTGAGGTGGAAACCTTTCTCTTTACTATTTTCCAGACAATTCCTTTTCTCAGAAATTTTGATAGTTATAGACTTGCTTTTCATAGCAAAACTTGGTTTAAAGATTTTTTTTCTTAGGCCTGGCTCATATTTCTAAACTCAAATAAAATTTATCCTTTTTTTACTTTGAAATAGCATGTTGTTAAAGGATTAAGGTTTTGTTTCCCTAATGATAAGCCAACAATAAATTTCTTTCTATAAATCATGTATTCTTTTTTATTTTATATTTTTATCACGAATACAATGTTATATATTCCATACAAGGAATATACATATATAATAATACTCTCAACATATGTCATGTCACTTGTAGAAAGTGAACCTAGATGGTGAAGATTTTATTCCTTCCTCCCAACCACTCAAAATAACTCCAATTAACTTGACCCTTCTTAAT
This sequence comes from Pinus albicaulis, assembly GCA_034641835.2. Classification (NCBI taxonomy): domain Eukaryota; kingdom Viridiplantae; phylum Streptophyta; class Pinopsida; order Pinales; family Pinaceae; genus Pinus; species Pinus albicaulis. The sequence goes on from MU968381.1 coordinate 1,514,307, forward strand.
TATTATTGAAATTAAATCTCATATATATAATAACTTTCAAGTACAAATCCTAATAACAACACTTATGTGTATTTATGAACATTAAATTCATAACAATAAATATGCGTTATTGAAAAAAATTAAAACTTATACTTTATTAGATTCTTTTAGAGTTACAAGATTCACCATGAAAGAAAAATAACATTTTATTCGCATGGAATGCATGGCCAAATTGCTCTTCTTTAATTATAATTTATAAAAGATGAAAACACATTTCTTATGCAATGCATAACTATTCTTATTTAATGATATCCAATGTTTTTTTGTATAAGGAACTTTAATATTAATGTACACATCCTTTTGAGATAAAAACACATTATAACTTTTACAATAATATCTGCCACACCTTACTAATACTATATAAAGTAAGAGTAAAAGTTAAATGCTGAATGGTCTATATGATTCGCACTAACTTGTAAAGTACAAAAGTTAAATAATCATTTCAATTAGATGACGGACGAGAGGACAAATGGTACAAGTCCTTGATCTCATGAATCGAACTTTTTTATGTGAAAAAAATTATTATTTACCTTTAAAAAAAATTATGAAAGCTATTTAAACTAACCGCACCGACAATTTTGATACTTAATAATATCTAAGTCATTGGACCAATTGTCAATTTTGATACTTATCAAGCAAGTCCTTTATTAAAGTTGAGGGTTTCCTTGTTCATGACCAAGTTCTGGTAGAAGTGTTAAAGTGTTATCTTAATAACTCCAAAAATTCTATTTGGAAAAGCTAGAATTGGTTGTGGGACGTTGTTTTGTTAGTGTTTTTTCCTCAAGGATTTTGGTTGGTTTTTATATATATATATGGGGTTAAGTAAATATTTTTAATATTATTTTAAATGTATATGATTAATTTTTTTTTTTTTTAAATTAGGTTCGAAGAAAATATTGTTTTGATGAGATTTTATATATGGTATATTATAGTTTTATAATAATATTTTATAAAAATAATTATACAAAATATAAAATGGTTGTGATTTTTTTTTTTTAATAAAAAAAGTTAGTTAAATATTAAAAGTTATTTTTACAATTTAATTTAAAATTATAATAGAGATGATGTTTTATATATATATATATATATATATATATATATATATATATATATATATATATACTTTTTAATTTATTAATATTTATATAAATAGTGATTTTTAATATAAAAATTGCAACTTTTTAATTTAAAATGAAAGTTTTAATTTTCTTTTTATTTCAAGAGGGGTTGAAAGTATATAAACAACAATTAAGCATTTTATTTAAAATTGGGCTTGAAAGCTATAAGATGAAGGTAAACTCTTTTTCTCCTATGACCTTAAGATATATAGGCATATCATAATCACATGAGAGAAAACAACCATTAAAGGTAGGCTGAGTGTTTAATATGGGACATTAACTCCCACTCCAGTTGAGTTCGATTACCTGAAATGACAAGTTAAGCTTATTGTGATGAGGCTAAACGAATAGGCATCTCTAGAGAGTCACTCTGTTTGTTGTCAATTCAGGACATTTTGGTTCTTGCTAAATCATATATTCCTAGTATATTTGACATACATGTTGCTAACTATAGTGGCATTTTGAAGGTTTGATTATGAACCTTACTCAAATTACTTAAATAAGTTACCGATTCACTATGATTTAAAAAAAACACGAAAGAAAACAATCAACTTCGAAAATAAAATTTGAAGATATATTAAAGCCAATGAATAACCCAATTATTAAACAAGGGACAAGAAGGAGTCAAATTAGTAAAAGAAAAGACAAGTTAGAAGGACGAAAAGCAATTTTTGAACGAAGAAAATAACACTGAAAACCAAAATACTCTGCTCACTAAGAATCTCAAACCCATTTCTAAAAAGACCAAACACGAAAAAGACAACGAAAGATAGCCTCCGAGGAAGAGAGTGGAACCAAGATCAAAAAAGGAAAGATGAAAATCCCCACCAGGTGGAGGCGGTATGAGACATCACCATCCCCAATCGTCTGAATATATAAATGTATCGTGCACAAATCCCATAATCACCCACCATGAGTTCATTAATAAAATTTGATTTTCACTGTACTCAATGTTTTCAATATCCTCTCCATACTGTGTCTTGTTTCATCTCATTCCCAACGTTATCAATCAATGAAAAAGTACTTTAATATTTTTATTTTCGAAATGTAACTCAACAAAGTACTTTAATATTTTTATTTTCGAAATGTAACTCAACTTTGTTAGATAATTTATATAAAATAGCAAATGAATCTACATTAACAATTTTAAAAAAATATTATTATTCCATATCTAAAAGGGTGCCACAACGATATTAGTCCAAGTCAAACTCCTCTTCTACTAATCTCAATACAATGAGACATTTTGTGTTCTACTAATCTCAATACAATGAGACATTTTGTGGAAAGGGAAGATGAGGGGCATGAGTCAAAATTATTAAGGTTATGAAGGGACCCGATTCCTTATGCTCCATTAAATCAAACGAAGCAATTATTAATGATAGATGCCCCAACCATGCTAGAAAGATGTGGCATTTAAAAAATAAATTGAGTTTATTATTTAATAATGTATGAATTAATAATATATAAATGATTATTAACTAATTTAGATTTATTTTAATTTAAGATATATTGAGAATTGAGAGATCTAATATCTTTTTATTTTAATAGAGATTTGTATATCAAGAGATTTGATATTTTTGGGTACTTGGTAAATTCAAAGGTAAGATGGATTTAAGGTGGTTTAATTCTCCTTTTTAAATAACTTATTTTCCACATGAATATCATGGGTCAATACCATGGGCCATTTTTTTTTTTATATAGAATTATTTTATTTGTTTTTGTCTTTTAATTTTATTTTGACTGAGTTAAAATATTTACATTACACTCATTTTTTATTTTATTTTATTTTGATTTTACTTTTATGTAATTTGACTTAGTCAAAATGCTAAATTTTAAATTAAACATCTCTACGATATATTATTTTTCAACAATAAAAATAATTATATTTTTTTCAACAATCGAATTATTTTTAATTATTTATTCTTAACAATTTTTAACTATATTTAAATGATCATTACTTTAGTTTAAATTTTTATTTTTAATAATATATTTTTTATTTTTAATAAATAATAATAATAATAATTTCCAAAAAATATTAGTGTTAATAATTTTAATTAAATAAAAATCAAATAATATATTTTTTAGTTTTAATAAATAATAATAATAATAATTTCCAAAAAATAATAGTGTTAATAATTTTAATTAATTAAAAATCGAATACGGGGCAACTTAATTGGTGATTGTTGTAATATGAAGTCTTTGTAAAATATGTGGTTCAAAGTTCAAATCCACCTAATTAGTTGTATGTATTGTGTGTTAAGACATACATGAATTCACTTAAAAATATAAATTCACCTAAAAATATAATAGTAATGATAGAAATAAACTTTAAATACAAACTCAACCCATTTAACAACTTCTAAAAAAAAAGCACACATCAAAACACTAAATATCCATAAAATTTTCATAAACCCATAAAAAACAAGCCTATGAAAAAATATATGAGAAAAATAAAAAAACAATGTCGTTGAAAAAGAAGGTTTTGAAACCTTGGCCTATAGTCTTTCAAAGTCTTTGAACTAGGTCAAAAATCATGAAATTTATTTCAGAAGTATGTGCTAAGGAATATGGTTGTTTTGTATTGTTTGAGCCTAGGGGCCTTGTTATTTCGAGAGTTGGCTTCTATCTGGTTCTCAGCATAACAACAAGCTTACTATACAAACTATGTTCAAACTATTGTGTTTCAATATTTCTCCATGTTTATTTGGTTTGGTTATTTGTATACTTCAAGGGATAGTGGACCTGTAGTATGTGGAAGACTCAAAACTTCTAGATGAGGTTTCTCATAGGCTTCCTAACCCTGGCCATACTAGCAGAAGGAGGAACCAATACATGGATTTTATTACTCTCCACAGGTAGTTAAAGGTCCTGGGATGAGTCCTAAAGGAAAACACGAGGAAAAGAATGACATTATTTCCTTTCTGAATGACATCTAATGGAACTAATGGAAAATGCAGGTATGTATTGATTGGCTAGAAGCTCAGTTAGCTCACATGGAGAAACATATTCAATATGATTTTAAGCTCCTAGTTCCTCTTGGTATGAGCGCTAAGGACCCATCTATAGTGACATCTTCAGACTCCTAAGCTAGATATCATGTTGTGGATTTATTTCATCTATCTATTTTCTGGTTATATGGCCCCTTATGTACAATTCTAACTTTTGGTCTTTTATAGAAACTTAATTCTATCTTATATCAGCCAACATATCTAGTTTCCAGCATGGTAAAGTGAGGTTGGTATAATTTTTCTCAATGGTTATCAGTGATGTAATCTGATTTTTGAAGGAAATATAATTAAATTACAAAAAAATATTTTTCATTAAGGGTGGCTCTCCAAAAAGAACCTAATAGTTAGAGGGGATATTCAAGTAGTGTGGATAAAATTTTTTACAATGTGAGAAAAGGTCATAGTAGATTCAGAGATGATGAAATTTTTTTTGTTTGGGTTAAGAGAGGATTTATTATGTTGAGGTATAAGGTTTTGATGAAAGTGTGAATTATAAGATTATGCTTGGTGGTGAAGTAAACCGTGAAAACTTAAGGCATTTAAAAATATGACTTGTATTTAATTGGCTACCCATAATAAATTTATCTTACTTGGGATTCTTCATAAATGTAGAAGAAATTTGGTTTAGGGTTTTGTGTTTTTGTCGAAATAACAAAAAGAATGTTTCACATTTGCTCATTCAATATTATTTTGATGCATAAATTTGAAAGGAAGTGGAGGTTTTAAATATGATAAAAAATGTCTCGGAAAGAGAATACACTAGAAATGAGTTTAAAACAATGGATTTTAAGAAATATTGAAAGCATGGAGAGGGATTCCATGCCTTGTCATATAGGGGACTTGGTTGGGAAAAAATGGAGAAAATTGTGAGGGGAATTTATTCCAACCTATTAAATTTTAGTACAAGTTCAATTTATTAGTGTGGGGTAAGAGAACCCTTTAATCTATGGACTTCAAAGGTAATAGAAGAATTGTTTACTAACAAGTCAAAGCTTTGGGGATTTTTTGATGGAGAAAGTCAAAATCATTTTATTGTGAGTTGATCCCATAACCTATTATTTCTTTTATATTCTCACTTCTTTAAATTCAAAGTTGATCCAAATTCACATACAAACAACCTTGTTTTTTTTTTGTAAGATCAAAATATTCTATTAGTCATGAAAACATATACATAGCATCTACATGTGTCTCCTACCATAGTTTACCATGGCCTACCAGACTAGAAACCAAACCGAAGGTGAAACTTGAGAGTTTTGAGTCGATGTTTCAAAATGAATTGAAAGCTTCCCATAGGGGAGATAGCATGAGTACAAAAGTATGGAATATCAGTTGAATGCATGGTAACCATAATATTTAAAAACATAAAACATTGATCAAAATGAGGTAAACTTACATTGCTAATAACATGCATATATCAAAAGAACATTATGGGATATTAATAAGGTTTGTTTGTTCAGGATTACCCGGTAGAGTAGGCTCGTGGTTATATAGAATGACAACATCCATGCACTTCATGTACTCAACCATATCCTCAAATTGTAATTGGAGTTCCTCCATGTGGAGGAGTAACTCATCCCGTGTGTTGTTCCTTTCAAATAAAATTATTCTTAATAGGTTCTTGATGTGTCAGTAAAGGTCAATGGCGTGCAAGTATTGATTTCTCTTTTCCATGCGAGTTTTTGAGGTCTTGCATCTAGTATAAAATCGGGGCCATAAATTTCGAGTCTAAGTGGTTTCCCTCTAGACTTGGATAATTTCTTGTTCAAAAACAAAAAAATTCATGTTGGATGTCTAATGGAGTCTACTGATAAAATATCTTGTAGAGGAGTGAGCTATATAATTATCTTGAGTACTATTGTAGTCTCCCCAAACGCAAATTCCCTTCTGGAGCGAATTCGTTGTTGGGGCATGTGGCATGGTTGAGAAGATTTGTATTATAACAAAGGGATACAATACTTCTAGCTTGACTGGAGAATTTCTTGTTGACTAAGATGAGAAGACTATAGAGAAGACTGAGGGGGAATAAAGTTCTAGATGCATACTAGATCACGGGCTTGGGCTAGCACAAGCCAAGAGGAGGAGAGTAGCAGGGGAAAGGGCTCCACATAAAGCTAAAATTGAGTAGTTGAAAAGCTAGCCTAATTTTGACTAAGGAAAGCAAAAAAAGGAGCGAGAAGCAAAATATCTAGAACCTTATGTAGCAAGATCCTTCTATAATGGACCAAGCATTCCACTCTCATTATTCACAGAGCAATCACGTAGAAAATAAATATTTTTTAACTAGATTTGAAAGATACATGTTCTCACTATGGATGATTAAAGGTTCCTTTGCGTGATGGCTTGCCACTATTCTTAGGAGGATACCTGGAGTTACTTGACCCATCTAATATGAGTCGATCTGGCTCCAACTTATCCAAATATATCCTTGAAAAATAATTAGGTTCAAATGGTTACAAGAAGGAGGAGCTAGGCCAGGAGGGCCTGCTCATTCCTTCAAATAAGCACAAATAATAGGAAGGGGAAACTCCTTAATCCAAAGAGAGTTTCAGAGCTAGCTCTCCTTCAAAAAATTCAGATTTGTTTCGATTGAGAAAAAGGTAAAATCATATGTAATATGCCTGGGTACACAATAATTCTATGGGAGTCCTTGGGGTGATCACAACCATCAATGGTCACCTCCATTTATGTTGTTGTATTCATGCTAACTGAGCAAGTTGCCCTTTAGTTTTTTCTAGGGTGTTTTTATCTGTGGTGGATATCCTTTCAGTTGTTGCATATTCATTAGGGGAGAGCGCATTCATCAAATCACCAACTAAGCCAAGTTAAGGTTGCAACAAGCTACCCCTTCCCTTTCCTTATTCATGTCTCATATCACCTCATTTGGAGAACAAACAAACAACCATGTTAAATTAAGGCCATTAAAATTGTTATTTTCTTTTACTATATATATATATATATATATATATATATATAAAATATTTTTAATTATACTTTTAAATAAAAATACTTTCTATTATAAATCATTTAAAAAAATACAAATAAAATAAAAAAATTTATATACAAATTAAATATAATTAAATATAATATGATATTAATCACTTATTAGATGATAAGACATTGCATCTTACATGAAAGAAAAAGGTGCGTAATTGACCTCGTATTTATTGGATGATAAAACATAGCATCTCATATAATATTTTTATAGGTCCCTAGAAAGTAGATAATAAACTTAATTAAATTTATAAATATAATGCAAATTAATATACTTAATTACAAGCAAAAGGTATATAACAATTTAAATACATATATAATTTAACCTATCATTTATTTATTATATTTCATTCCCTGTATGTCACTCACTAATAATAACTAATAACGAATGTTTCATAAACTTAAATAAGTCCCATTAGAAGCATTTTAATATTTGAATTTAAAATGTTAATGTCAAGTAAAGTAGGCACATTATTAATCATGGTTTCATTTTTCCCAAACACATTATTTCAGCACATGGAAACCAAGTTCTTTTCCCACATTATAAGAATTTCACAATGACAAATTGCATCGAGTGATTGAATTTCCCACTAAACAAATAGATTTAGACTTGATTAGACACAATAGGGAAATCAATTCAGGTCCCCACAATATCAAATAACTTATTCTATAATCATTTTGCCAGATTTTCAAGGGCCAAAATCTCTCATATGACTTCCAGAGTGGGACACTATAGTGAGGCCAATATATGAACGTTTGTATCTATAAAATCACTCATAGGACTTCCAATTGGGCCACTATAGTGGGGCCAATATAGAAACCATTATACCTATAATCTTGTCTTGTCCCCACTAAAAAAAATCAAGTTTTGGGTTGATGGGCATCTGCAGCTACCAAGTTGGTGGGGGGTTGAGTGGGGCATAGCCTTACAAGTGCAAATCTTTAGCTTCAATCTTAGCAAAAGTGTCAGAGGGAAAAGAAACATCTTAGTTGTAGATCCTAGTTCTCAAGAAGGTAGGCTATCAATATTGAAATTTCTTAAGCCTCACTCTTTTGGGTGTCCAAGTGATGATTGAAATTGAAAAAAGAAGAAGTTGTTTTTCGATATTCATTTTCTTTGTTTCTAAAACTATGCCAAAATATGATAAGAAACGCTAGGTTTGTTTGCCGTATTTGATTTTTCTTTTATTACATAAAAAAGAAAACTACGTGTCACTGTCCACGACCCTTGAATCGTTTTCTACAAAACAGAGATGGGACGTGAGTAAGCAGTTAATAGCCACGGTCACATCAGTCGCCACGGTCACATTAGTAAAACGTGTATGCATATGCTTTTTAAAAGCTGGCCTTCTCAATTAAATTAGAAAAGGTCGTTTGTTATGGGCCGTTCTTAGAGTTTTACCGTGCTGCTTGTATATGTTTCTTAATTGGAAGTGCAAGGAGAAATCACAAGGGAGGATAACTGAGAAATTATAAGTGAGGATAATAATGGTTGGGTGTCTGAAGTTTTTGGGTTCTGAATTTATATATATAATAAATAATTAATTTTAAACAATAAATATTATGATTTAACCCAAAAAAAAAAGTTGGATCCCACTAAAAAACTCCAAAACTTATAATGTTTACACAATACTTTTCTATAGTTATGAGTATTAGGTTTTGGAAACTTTTAAGATGTTTCAAATTGTTGATATTTTTAAAGAAAGATAAAAATGCATGGAACTTTGACTCATCAAAAAATAAGACTCACTAGAAATGAGATGATTCCAATGCTTCATTTTCAACACTGGTGGAAATGACAATGCAACATTCTTATAATATTTTAACTATAATTCATGACAATGTAAAAGTAAACATATATTATTCTTACTATATATATTTGTCACATGAGGTTGAATATTGGGATTGCGGTATTGTCATACAAATAGTTGGAGATGTGTTATATTCTTTGCATGTAGATTGTGCATTCATGCATAAAATATTATTTGTGGCATGTGGGTTGTGCATACATCCATAAGTGTTGGCTAGTTTTATTTTGAAGGGTTTTTTTTGTGTTCTTTTGTTAATTGTGATATCATCTAAGGGATTAGAGTAGTAATTTAATATATGTTAGAGGATTAGGGTTCAATATGCTAAGGAATACATAAATATTGTATTATGAACAATGGAAGTTATTACAATGAATTCGAGAGAGTTCTAGTTCTAGTTTTGTGAGATTTCCTAATTAAAGGTTTACAAATTAAATATATGTATATTGTGTGGGCATGCCATTGTTTTACTGTTTATTTTTCTTAAGAATCTATATGCACTACTTCACTTGTAAATGTTTAAAACCTACACAAACAACCCAAGTTCAAACTTCAATTGTTGTAGAGCTCTTGTGTATTGGGGTATTAACATGTTCAACAAACCAAATTATTTTAAGTGGACATTAGTAGAGTTCTCTCTCGATATATAAAGAGAACTCTCATTCACACACACACACACAAATATATATATATATATATATATATATATATATATATATATATATATATATATATATATATTCTAAGGAAACATGAGAGGTCATATTTTACATTTTTGAATGACATCCTTAGTAACCCATTAGCGTAAACTAGTTCACTTTACTTAGGGGAGATTTGAATTGGGTCCATGTTAGCATGAATCTAGTTAATTACTACACAACATTAATATATATAAAACATGTAGTCAAGCACCCCACACTCCAACCCATAGGTAAGGGTAAGATACTCCTCATTTCTTGCGAAGAGAAAAGATGTCACAAGGTGGGAAGGATAACAATTCAATCAACAAATCAAAATTTGAAAGGGAATGAGAGTGGAATTTGATCCACTTATCTCTATATGGGCCACAAGATCATTTTATATAATTTTTCTAGGTGCAATCATATGTTTAATCATTATTTTAAATTGCTTTGGTGGCTTTAGAAACAACCCTAATGGGAACTAAACCTTGTCTATTGATGAAAAACTATAAAAATTGAAGGATATATAAACTAGAAAAACCATCTTCATATATTTACTTTGATTCAATCTACTTATTCTATTTTTTGATTTTTTTGGTTGCAATTTAGTGATACAATTTCTAATAAGGTTGTGATTTTTTTACAGTTTAAATATATTTTTGAATGTATAATAACTTTAACGCTGTTTTTTTTAACACTTAGATTACACAAAATTCACAATTCAAATTTAAAATTCCACCAAATCTCCAAACAAAATAAAAAATGAAAAGAAAAGTAATTGTTTGGACAACAACATTTACTTTTAGGACATATTGACATATGGGTTTAGGTTTCCTTCGAGTTCTTGTGAACAATATCTTTAGTCTCCTTTGCATGTCTGCGAGTCGTGTAATGTGCATTGAAAACACATTGACAATCTAAGCAATAAGTATGCTTTCCAAGCCATTATTAATGTGCACATGTATGCCATGTCATTTATATGTGTATTGTATGACGAATCCAAGTTTTAATTACTTGTGCTATCACATAAATGGAGTTAGATTTTTAAAAAATCTCTAAGCCAGATAAGGAAAATTGATCAAGACCCAAGCCACAACCAGAAGGGGGTATTACATACGCTATACATATTAAGGATTTGTTAACCATGCCATTATAAAATATGATGATTTTCGATAAAATATTAATTTTAAAAATAAATTGCTTAAAAAATTTGATATATAGTATTAGGTTGAGGTTAAGTTGTGTCTATATTGTTTATTGGATGGAAGAAGAATGATCAAACCATAGCGGGATGCTATCATTATAATTGTGCGAGGCTTGATTGAGTCTTGACACCCCTTGGGATGATTTAATTTCCCCAAAGTGGATTCCATCCTCAACCTCTCACCATGAAGTTTAACTTGTGACTTGGCGGAAACTAAGCCCCACTCAAACCAAGTAGTCTACACCTCATGGGTAAAAGGTTATAATTTCTTTAAAAAAGGAAAAAATTGAAGGAAAACATCTAAATGGTTAATCTAAAAAAAATAGAGTTATCAAAGATTGAAGTAAATTTGATACATCAATGTCAATTGGGATTATTCTAGGTGGTTGAGTGGAATGCTTGTATTTGTCCCCACCTAAGTTCAAATCCCCGCTAGTGACATGATGCCCTGCAATGTCTTGATAAATATTGTTAGCTCCCATGGGGAAACACGATGGCGATGATCGTGATATGAAGTCTTTGTGATGTGTGTGGTTTGAGGTTCAAAACCCCCCTAAAGAGTCGTGTGAGCCATGCGTGGGGACACACATGGGCTCACTTAGAGGTATAATGGTCGCAGTTAGAATTGAACCTATTTCACGTGAGTATGATCCTGACCCAATTGCTAATTCTTCTAGATACACCAAAAAAAAATGATATATTAATGGTTATTCTACTCGAATGCTGGACGTTTCAAAGTTTTGGACACAATATTATTCCAAAAGACAACTCCTCAATTTGATACACTATGAAAAAATATATAATAAAATAGCAATAAATATCCATATCTCTTCCTCTTTCATTTATTTATTTTAACCATAACGATAATTGTATAATAAAAATATTTGCATCAAAGCTAGGAACAATATATATCACAAAGTATGGAAAATTGATTCACTAATTTAAAATAAGAGACATACATCTAGGTTGACATATATTGTTTTTAGCATGTTATCTAGGAAAAAATTTCCAATTTTTTCTGCATATCAATAATTTAACAAAACTTCCTAGGATACAAATAGTAAGAAAAAACATATAGTCATTATTTAAAACTTACCACTATCTTGTACTTCTTGGCCCACTGAGTAGGGGGTCATGATCTTCTATGCCATCAGATATTTTTACTAATTGTTTTAGTCTTGTTCCACATGGCATGCATGAGCCAAATACTAGCCTCTAAGTTGTTCGATCCAAGAGATAGGGTGTCCATTCTCTAATCCAAAAGGAGGGATCTCAATATTTCACACTCAACATCAATATTGTTAATTCACAAACTCTCAACTTGAAGAAGATGCATCATGGTAGCAAAATGAGCTTCTTGAATTTGTTCCCTTACCACTATCTTATCAAAATTTGATGATAGGGTCATTCTATTGGCTTGAATGTATTCTTCTTGTCAATGAAACACCTTCCTTACTTCTTTTACTTCTATCTTATCAATAGATAACATGATAGATAATGGAAGTTGAAAAAAAATAGATCTAAAAAAATGAATTACAAATACTAGATCATACTAATCTTAGATCGAAGACAAATACTCTCCATTAATGACTGTGATGCACCAATAGGAGTTCAAAATAAGTTAAGCACCATATCACAATTAACATAGGTAGAAGAAATAAAAAATCTAATGGATTCTTGGTGATACAGATACTTAGAATTTGCATGAGGAGTCACAAGAAATAAAAACTCCATTTATCAGACCTGAATATAGGTATTGACTCTTGAGATTTGTTGATAGGAGCAGTGATTTCCCTATTTTAGGATATTACACTTACATATACTAGTGAATAAACCCTCTTTGAAGCCCTGAGAAACCCTTCCTCCAAGTGAGGCTAACTCATGATGAATGCATCCACCTTCCAAGCTATGAATTTGAGGCCTAATGCACCACTTCGATTACCAATGTGTAGGATGGGTTGAATTGAGTGGGATATGAAGAATTTATATCTCATCCATTTCGAGCCTTGTAAGGACCAATAAATGTTTTGAGCAAAGTGCCCCTTGACACATGTGAGGGGAGAGGAGGTGATGTCTAATTACTAGCATTGAATCTCGTAACAAGGTAAGAATCCTTCTTTTAGTGCTAATGAGAGACCTTGCCAATGTGTTGGTCTTTTGCTAATTATTAGGGATTTTACCAAGGCCCCATGTGAAATGTGCTATTCTATTACCTTTAGGATCATGTAGATTCCCACCTCCACCTACCACCTTAGTCCTATCCCTCCCTCTTAAAAAAGTATCATAGATATTGATCTAGTAATGTGAAATAAGCCAACTCCTCTTTTGAAAATTATCATCACTAAAACCACTAAGGTAAGAAGGAGATGCAAAATTGACACCAATGAAACAATTTGAATTAAGAAATAAATTCAATCCTTTTTTACCAATTTAGAAAAACCACAGAAATTGATATTATTGGGTTTCCATCAACTTTAAATTAATGATTTGAATCTTAAAAAAAAATTAAAAGGAAAAAATAGTTTATTAACATTCAAAAACCATCTTTGAAATTGTATCTAGAGGAATGGGATGGGTAATTGGGTTGGTCTCTAGTTTCTTACGTATGCCCTTTCCACATATACAAATAAATTTGGGGATTTGAACCTCAAACCTTCTCACACATGACACTTCCTTTTCAAGATCATTGCCAATTAAACTGTCCCATAGTGATTAACATTCAAAAAAATTTCCCAGATGCAGGTGCAAACATATGAAAAGGGGATGATGGGACGTGGGTATAGCAAGTGGGGAAGCCACTTGTCCACCCACGATCTTTCCATTAGTTTAAGCCAACTCGCTCAACATACAAGCATTCAAGTCGAGATCATTCTAGGCGCAATTAACCATACAACATTAATGCCCAGCCGAAGTCGAGATCATTCCAATACGCTCGCTCAATCCTCTGTAAAGAATGCTCTGCACATTACAGCTGCGAACTTTAATGAGGTTTTAAAGTAGGGAGAGCCTCAAGACAGAGACACTCAGAGCTTAAAGATGGATGCTAGCAATCGAGGTCCAGACATTCCTCCACCACCGTTGCAGAGAATTTGCTCAGCCTTGGTAGTGCAACCCTACGTTCGCACTGCCACTGGCAAACGCAACCATCTCAGTTGTTGTATTGATCTTGGGGAAAGGTTCCACCTCTCCCGCACAGGCCACTTCAATAGAGCTGTTGTCACTTTGGATTTTCTCCTCTCCCTGTCCAACTCTGTCATTCCGCCTCCCTTGTCGCCTTCGTCTTTGCCCTCCACCATGCCACGCCTGAGACATCGCATGGGATGTCGAAGAGGAAGCTCCACGGGCCGAGCCCATCACACACCCTCCACCTCCAACTCGGATTCCTCTTCGCCCTCCTCGGAGTACTTTTCTGGTAGATATCCAGATACTTGCAATGGGCGAGGGAGATCCCACCATGTCAACCCTGCTCAGCACCCCCCTGTCAATCTGTCATCCAACACTCCTCAAACAGCCCAATTTTTCTTTAATTGTTCTCTGAACAGGCCTCGTATCATTGCCTCGATTTCGGTTGTCTTCACGGAAGAACCCCAACAAGCTGTTCCCAGGGAGCTTCAGACAGGAGCTTCTTCAGTTCTTGCTCAGGAAATGGACAAGCCACAGCAGTAGGAGCCCAAGGATAAAGGCAAAGCACTTTTCGGGAGAGGAGAAGGCCGATGTTAAGCGCTCCAAGCAAAGTGACAACCTAGGTGCAGACAAGCAACAGGAATATGATAGTATGGAGGCTTATAGGTGTTTTATCGTGGAGGAAACCTCTCCTCAGCATGATGCTTAGTCATTTCATCAGTGTTTGTCTTTTGTTTTAGGATTCCCACTGGGATGGGATTGTTTTTGTCTTTCCTATGTTAAATTTCAGTAGTCTTAGTTTCACAGTTATCAACTTGGAACTTTACAGTGGAACGCATTATCATCGCCCCTGCGCGGGCAGTATGGTAGATGTCTGTCTGGTTTTGACTGGTTTCCCATTATGGGCAGTCTGTTTTGTGCATTTTTTACTGAATATGCCTCTCTCATAGGCAAAGACAGGGCTGAGGCCAAGATGTAAAATATTTTTCTTTTCTTAATAGATTAAACTAATTTAGAAAAAAAACATTCAAAAAAATAAAAAAGATATTTAAATATTTATTAACAAATATTTTTTCTACTTTTATATATTATACTAATTTTTTTTTTACAAATATATGTATCGCAGGTTGTTATTACATGCATTCATATACAAACCTACACAAAAGTAAGGAAAATGTAGAAATGGCTGACATAGTTGGCTTACACTTTTTAACCATTGTTTCTAATGAAAAAATATTATATTTTTTGTTTAAAATAAATTAAGAGAAAAACTACATTTATAAATATGCTTAATATATGTTGATTTCCATCATTTTCTCCTTTATAAAATTAATGATTTTACCATAACTATTTGTTTTATAAAATATTAATTTTATAAACCCACTTATTTATAAGATACTATTTATTATTTCACAATCTACATAATAACTACTACGACCACATAAATTAAATGTCTACGTATAGACATGAATACATGATAAATGTCAAAACACTGCATGATATGTAGGTTGTTAAAACAAAAAAATCGTGAAAATTAACTAAATTATAAATTTATTTTAAATAACAATTATTAATTATAATATTAATTAATATATAAGTTAAACATATATAGATTTAAAAAACATGTAATATCTGGGAGCGCAAATATGACATGCCTCAATCTACTGAAGAAAAATTGCAGATGTAGAACACCCCAAAAGGCTCTGCAATATGGAACTTAGCAGCTTCAAACAAAAACCTCATCAAAGACCATAGTTTTTAGAAAATCAAGGGAGGTAACACTACCCGATTTTCAAAAGACTCTTTGCAGCAAAGGGATAAATTTTTCAGTAGAATAGACCTATTTGAGATATTTCTATTCACGAATCGAGTAAATATAAAAAATTTAGCTCACTTCTGGGATGCAGAGACAAATCAATATTGGAGAAAATGGAAGCAAAAGAGACACTAGGAGAATGCTCCGAAGACTAAAAAATGGGCAAATTTTGAAAAAGAATTACAATTCAGAAAACTACCCATATTAACAGGAAACGACATCTTGCGATGGGGATACAAAACTAAAAGCATGTTCACAATTCAAGAAGGATACAATATTAAAGCTAACAATGTTCAACTTAAAACATCAAAACTCTGGCAGAAATATGGTCTACTAAGCATTGGCCAAAAATTGAACATTTCCTATGGTTAGTAGGTCATGGTAGAATAATAACCTGGGATCAGTTGCAAGGCGAGGGATTTTGGTACCTTTTGCTTGAGTTATGTGTGGAAAACATACTGAAACTATAGAACATCTACTAAACAAATGCCCTGCTACTGATCATTTGTGGAAGAGCCTATACTTACTCTTTCAGCAAATGGATAGAGATAGATCAAGTGTTAAACTCACAATTGAAAACTAGAGAAGAGGGGGATATCAAATCCAAGTCATTAATAGAGCTTGGTCGATTTCTATAGGTTTCTTGATGTGGGCATTGTGGAAAGAAAGGAATAGATGTATGTTTAGAGAGGAGGCTCGTCAAATAGCAGAAACTTGGAAGAAAATTATTAATAACATAAGAGAAAGTATACTAGCAGAAAATGGTTTCAGGATGGTTGGACAATGAACAGGTATGAGGCACGAATCCTTGCTTAATTGAACCTCAAACCTAAAATGTTAGCCCAACCTCTTGGAAACTTAAAACGATGGCATGTAGATTGAGAGATAAATACAGTGCACCCCAACAAGGTTTTCTAAAGCTTAAATATGACGAGGCTTCAAAAGGAAATCCAAGTCAAGCAGGAGCAGGGGGAATCTTTAGAGACTCTCGGGGCCAATTAAGAAGGATTTATGCTATGGACCTGGGCGTTTCTAGTAATAATGAATTTGAAATCAATGCAGTCAAACAAGACCTCATAATTGCAAGATGAAAAAAGTATAATAGGCTTGTTGTGGAGGGAGATTCAACTATGGTCACAAGAATACTTCAAAGGTTGCAGAGAGGAGAAAGTTGGGAGCACACCAACTGTAGTTGGCGAATAGCTCAACTCATATAGGAGATCAAGGACCTCATTCCCAACATTACCTATATTGTCTTCTCTCATGTTTGACGATCAGGTAATGCAGCAACTGATCTGCTTGTGAATTGGGGATGTAACCACCATGGAAGGGTCCTGTATATTCCCTGGGATAGAACAAGGCATGAGACTGGGCTTGAAACTCTACAAGAGATTGTGGAAAAAGACAACAAGAAAACCCAGAACCCCCAATCGGGGTGCCAAGTGGGAAGCAGAATGTGCGATGTGGAAATCGTCCGTGTGGGCCAGACGGTGGAAGGTGATGACATGTGGTGACAAGTGCGAACAGCTCCACCCATGCCGAGTAATGACCGCATTTAAGGAAGTTGGTAGACATCGGGGATTGTCAGGAGTGTGTGGGGAAAAATTCTGGTGCGGGAGGATGAGGTGGCATGTTAAAAACATTCTGTTTGCCTACTTTTGGGTCATTGCTGAGCAAGGTATGAAGGAAGCTGGGAAGAGGACATATGAAGTGTTGAGGGCTCTAGAAAATATGGTGTGTCGTCTGTGCGGGTATGTATCTAGCTTCTCCCTCAATATATCTGTCACTGTGATGACGAATTACACTGGTTCGTATGCCTTGTTTCTTCGTCCCTTGTTTGGAATGAATGCATACCAACCTAGTCCAGTAATGTAGTCTCCCATGAAATATGTTTTGGTTGAGAGGATTGAGACGATGGTTGTAAAGGTTGATAGTTTATGCATGTATAATTTCTGGGTTTTAAATTGTTTTCGAACCCCTGTTATGGTTATCTCTTCTGAGTCCATTTTGGTTATGCAAGTGGTTGGTTGTATTTTGTTCCACCTTCTGGGCATGGAAATGGTAGAGGAGGTTGCGGTTTAACGCTATGGGCTTTGTAAGTCTACCTACCTTCCTCAATTTGCATGCTATACTATTGAGATTCAACACCCACGCCTAGTGCATTGAGTACTTGGTTGCATTCAACACCGGGTTGCATTAAGCACCCAAACTAGGGTGGGGCCCACAGTGCTATTTTTGGGTGCATGTCTATTTTTATTATACCTTAATTAAGATGGACATTAAACTGTAATATATTCTCAATGTGGACTTGAATGAGTTAACTGGAAGTGATAAATTCAGTTAGTTAGAGGATTTCGAGTTAGAGGTTGTTTGTGAGGCATGTAGAGTAATTCTAGTTGTAACAGAGTTCGAAGTGGAGTGGTGCATGAGTTGGTAAAGTTGTAAACTAGTCTAACTCAGTTAAGTGAGTTGAACTCAATTGTGCTAGTTGTAATTGAAGATACACTAGTGAGAGATCTAGTGAATTAAATATTAATTAATTCACAATCAGTGATCTCACATGCAACTGAGGATTTACTATTATTAGCTGCATGCATGTGAGATCCAGTGGAGACTCGGTTGAGTTATAGGTGAAAGGGAGGTTGACTATCAATTTTAGGATTATCTTCTTGCAAACATGCATGAAAACACCCATTGGAGTGCCCATGATACTTGCGCAGTCAAGGCATGCAAGAATTCCTATCTTTTAGGGATCTTTACCATCAAGGATTGTGCAAGCAAGGTAGACTATCTGGAGGCTGAGAATTAGCTATGTGTTGGTCAGTTTTGCATATGATAGTGTGAGACAACTAGCTGAGTACTGGAGGGCTCTTGTAAGAATAGTTTTGTATGTAATTGTTTCATGATCCATGCTTAATATACAATAGAATATAGTGGGGTTTTTAAATGTAAGCTTTCCTAGGGAAATTATCTGGGTTGTGTGTGATTGATATTTATTCATGTTCATGTGATTAGCGATTGTGTTTTTAATTCTGCAAAAGGTTTGTAGAAGCGATTCAGTATTTGACTTTAGTACATTGTTAGATTAGGTGAATCTAAGAGTGACTGGATAGAATTCGAATTTGCAGAAAGACTTTCTTGGTGCTACAGTTGATTCAAGATCAAAATGGCTTCCAATGGCTTGAGGTTAGAGTATGCACTGAAGGGCAGGTAAAACTACATTGATTGGAAGGACATGATGGAGGTAGTACTCGAAGACAATGGGTTGAAGGAATTCATTGACAAATATGTTCCTAAACCTGATGCTACAGATGCTGCAAATCTTGATGCATGGCAAAAGAAGGTGGCAAAGGCGAGGAGAATCCTGTTGGAGGGAGTATGAGACCATATTTTCTCAAGACTCCATGGGAAAGCCACACATATGCAATTTGGAAGGCTTTGATGGGTCTATTCCAAAGTAGCAGTGACCATAGGAAATTGGCGCTCAAAGATAAACTCAGGAAGATCAAGATGGAAAAGGGTGACACCATTCCAAAATATCTCATGAAGTTTGTACAATGTCGGGATGAAATGGGGAGTGGGGAATAATAGTCGATGATGATGATTTGGTGAGCTTGGCTCTCCTAGGAATTCCAAAGAGTTGGCACAGTTATCATGTCTATGTCAATGGAAGGGAGAAAATGCCAGATTGGGAACTACTGTGGTCAGATTTGGTGCAGGAGGAGTTCAGATGAAACACCAGAGATGGATCTTCATCTAAGAATGAGGATGAAGAGGATTGTGCTTTGGCTGCCAAGACGAGGAAGGGGAAAGGGAAGAAATTCCCTTCAAAATTCGTGTCCAAGAATGGCAAGAAGCAGGACATGTCCAAGGTGAAGTGTCTCACTATTACGAGCATGGGAATTTTGCTACTAACTATCCACAAAAGAAGAAGAATAAGAAGACTGTTGGATCTGCAACTGGTGAGGCCCTTGCCTCACAATTTGAGCTTGACTTCTCATTGATCGCATGCATGGTGTCTAGGGCATTGGGATATGTGTGGTATTTGGATAGTGGTGCTTCCTTTCACATGACGGGAGATAAAGAAATTTTCAGTGACTTGGAAGAGAAAGATCTCTAGATGCATATTGAAATAGGCAACTACGGATGTCACAATAATACCGGGATTGGTACCATTACCTTTCAGAGGGAGTAAGGTAAACCATTTCAATTAAAAGATGCGATGCATGTACCAGGTATGAAGAAAAATTTGGTCTCAATAGAAATGTTGGAGGATAGAGGCTATGACATTGTTTTTAGTGATGGAAAATCTTTCCTGCGACATAAAACAATGGTTCAAGCCAAGAGGATAGGGGTTCGAGTTAAGAATCTCTACAAGATGGAGGTAGATGGCTGCTTAGCAATGATGTGTAAGGCAGACCAACTGGTGAGCCGGGATGAGATTATGGAACAAGCGATTGGGCCATCTTCACCATGGAGCCTTGAAAGTCATGAAACACATTTCTATTGGTCTTCCCAGGGGTACAATTGCACAGTCAAACACATGCAAGGGATGTACTATGGGAAAATATGTAAAGGCCACCTTTCATGAGAAGGAAAACCGAGCTTCTGGGATCCTTGAGAGAGTTCACACAGACGTGTGTGGTCCTTTCTCAGCCGCTTAAACATAAAAACATAAGTACTATGTAATCTTTGTTGATGAATTTTCTCGTAAGCATTGGATCTTCTTCATGCAGAAGAAAGATAAAAAATTCTCTAAGTTTTGTGAGTTTAAATAACTGGTGGAGAAAGAGTCAGGGAATCAAGTGAAGGCTCTTAGGATTGATAATGGTAGAGAATATATCTCTAACGAATTCAAGAAATTCTGCAACAAAGAAGGAATTCAAAGAGAACTCATAGCGCCACATAACCCATAGCAGGATGGGGTCGCGAAGAGGAAAAACAGAACTATTATGGGTGAAACACGAGTGATGTTGCATGATCAAGGCCTACCAATGCATTTGTGGGAGGAAGCATGTAATACAATGGTACATGTGCAAAACCGTTGTCTTCATAGAGTACTTCACATGAGTACACTTGAAGAGGCTTTCACTGGTAGGAAACTTTATGTTTCACAGTTTAAGATTTTTGGCTCATCTGTTATGTGCATGTAACCAAGGATGCCAGGGAGAAGCTGGAACCGACTGTCGAGGTTGGGATTTTTGTGGGGTACACTGAAACACCCCATAATTATCGTGTGTATTTTCCAAATAGCAAAATGACTGTTGTGCGATGTGATATCAAATTTGATGAGGAGAAAGCCATGCGGTTGTCCCTTGAGAGGGAGATGGACTTGCATGCAAAGGAGGAACTATTGGTTCCAAAAGATGAGTCTCAAGATGTGGATCAACAACATGAGGAGGTTCATGGAGTGGAGGAAATCACTCATGCAGAGCCATCCATCAGAAATGGAAGAAGGCGCATCACAGAAGATGATAGGCTGAGACTTGATGCTGCATAGAATGTAGGAGCCCCTACTTCATAGCGTAGACAAAGAGAGTCTCCTGACCGATTTATTGGATACATGGCTCTTATGAGAAAATGTAGTATGACTGAACCATATTCCTTTTAGGAAGCAGTGCAACAACCTACATGGTTTGATGCAATGGTGGAGGAGTATGAATACATTGTCAAGAACAATGCATGGGAGATAGTCCTAGGACCAGTCGAAAAATTAGTGGTTGGATCGAGATGGATCTACAAGGTAAAGCAAGTTGCTGATGGGAGTGTGGAGAAATACAGGGCTAGATTTGTGGCCCAAGGATTCTCACAGATAGAGGGGATAGATTATGATGAGAATTTTGCGCCCGTCGCAAGGTACTCTTCCATAAGATTCATCCTTGCACCCTTAGCGCAGATGGGCTGGCACATTCATGATATTGATGTGAAAAATGTGTTTCTCAATGGGATAATTGAGGAAGAGGTGTAGATAGAGAAACCTGAAGGTTTCTAAATCTTCAACAGTGAGTTGCATGTGTGAAAGCTCAAAAGAGCATTGTATGGGCTGAAGCAAGCACCCTATGCTTGGTACACTCGGATAGACAGCTATTTCATTGGACTAGGCTTCACCAAAAGTGAAGCAGATGCAAACCTGTACAAAATTATGGTTGAGGGTAAGCTATTGATCATTTTTATTTATCTTGATGATCTAATTTTGACTGGTGATGAGCAGCGGATACACTTATGAAAGGAGAATATTGTAAGGGAGTTTGAAATGAATGACATGGGACTCCTTCATTATTTCCATGGATTGGAAATATGGCAGTGGGATGGTGAACGGTTTGTGTCTCAAGGAAAGTATGCAAAGGAGATACTGGGTAAGTCTAACATGGATAGCTGCAAACCCATGGATACTCCTCTTCCAAGAAATTGGAGGAAAGAGGATGCTACTTCTAGAGAGGTAGTGTATGCTACTATCTATCGACAGTTAGTGGGTTCGCTAATGTATTTGGTGAACACGAGAACGAACATTTTCTACACAGTTAAACAATTGAGTCAAGCTATGGTTAAGCCTACCGAGCTCTTTTGGAAGGCAGGGAAGCATGTCCTGAGATACCTGAGGGGCACATTAGAGTATGGTCTATGGTATAGATGGATGGATGGAGTTAAGTTGCATTGCTTCACGGATGTAGATTGGGTTGGCAGTCCATCGGACAGAAAGAGCACATCATGGGGGATATTTAGCGTTGGATCGAAAATAATTTCCCGGTACAACAGGAAACAATGATCTGTGGCACTTAGTTCAGTGAAAGAAGAATACATGGCATAAAGTCAAGATGCATGTGAGGCTATCTAGGTGAGAAAGATCTTGGTTGGTTTTTTTGGTTCTCAGATGGATCCAACAATGATTCATTGTGATAATCAGAGTTGCATTAAACTCTCGATTAATCCTATGTTTCGTGATTTGTCCAAACATATAGATACCAGGTACCATCATCTCAGAGATTGTGTGTAGACAAGGATCACGTTTCTTCAGTACATTCCCACGGAAGATCAAGATGCAGATATTCTGACGAAGGCGCTCACTAGGAGCAAATTCAAATACCATAGAGATAGGATCGGGGTGAAGGATAAACCATTTCTTTTTGAGAGGGAGTGTTGAGATTCAACAAGAAGATTCAACACCCATGCCTAGTGCATTAAGCAGCTGGTTGCATTCAGCACCAGGTTTGCATTAAGCACCTAGACTAGGGTGGGGCCCACAGTGATATTTTTGGGTGCATGTCTATTTTTATTATCCCTTAATTAAGACGGACATTAAACTGTAATACATTCTCAATGTGGACCTTAATGAGTTAAATAAAAGTGATAAATTCAGTTAGCTAGTGGATTTCGAGTTAGAGGTTATTGGTGAGGCATGCAAAGTAATTCTAGTTGTAACAGAGTTCGAAGTGCAGTGGTGCACGAGTTGGTGCAAGTTGTAAATTAGTTTAACTCAGTTAAGTGAGTTAAACTCAATTGTGCTAGTTGTAACTGAAGATATAGTAGTGAGAGATCTAGTGAATTAAATATCAATTAATTCACAATCATTGATCTCACATGCAACTGAGGATTTACTATTATTAACTGCATGCATGTGGGATCCAGTGAGACCCAATTGAGTTCTAGGTGAAAGGGAGGTTGACTATTAGTTGTAGGATTATCTGCTTGCACACATGCAAGGAAACACCCATTGGAGTGCCCATAATACTTGCGCAGTCAAGGAAGGCAAGAATTCCTATCTTTTAGGGATCTTTACCATCAGGGATTGCACAAGGTAGACAAGCTAGCTGGAGGCTGAGAATTGGCTATGCGTTGGTCAGTTTTGCATATGACAGTGTGAGACAATTATCTGAGTATTGGAGGGCTCTTGTGAGAAGAGTTTTGTATGTAATTGTTTCATGATCCATGCTTAATATACAATAGAAGATAGTGGTGTTTTTAGCTGTAAGCTTTCCCCGAGAAATTATCTGTGTTGTGTGTGATTGAACTTTTTTCATGTTCATGTGTTTAGCGATTGCGTTTTTTTTATCCACAAAATATTTGTAGAAGCAATACAATATTTAACTTTAATACATTGTTAGATCGGCTGAATCCAAGATATACATGCTTGTTGTATAATTTCTACATATACGAATGACCCTACATGTCAGTATTACAATGATTTCGATTTTTATGCAACCCTTGCATGCGAAATTCATGGCCCTGCATGTGAGTTTCACATCTCTGTTTGTTGTCTTAATTATTTTGAAAGCCTATTTCATGGTACTTCTTGCAATTCTCCTAGTTCTACTGTATTTTCCTGTAGTCTACAAGGTCGCATTGACAATATTGTAGGCAATTTGCAAACTCCCTCCTGCAACTGTTTCAGTTCTCTAATGTAATTATTTGAAATTGAATGCATGCCACTCAATGAAAATTTTGGGGTTAGAGGCTTTTTTAAGAATGCCAGTAATGTTTGAGGCAGCATGGGGGTTGGAGGCTCTCTCAATATTGATACAAGCATCAAGGATATTAGAACCGACATAACAATTTCCAGGTTAGTTGGGGGGGTTAACTCAATTTCATTATGGGTTTGCATGGGAGTAACTGCAAATTTTATAGGGGTCATTTATGGTTTTGTATCTACCCTCCTGGTTCTAGTCAATACTGATAAGGGCAAGCATAATGATAATTGGAAAGCTGCAGCTTGTCTCTGCGGTAGGGGTTTAGGAAACATAGTAATCATGAAGAGGGAAATAACCTCTGGCCATCTTGTGCGAAATTTACTGGCTCCCAGTAAGCAGGATATTATTTTAAAATATCTATTTGACTTCAATACTATTATGTTGTCTCCTTTTGCAGGTCTTCCTAGATTTTTTCACCCTCAGGCCATTACATGTCAGGGGAGCACCTCGGTGTGGATTTGGGTGAACGCTTAGTTTCTGGGAGACCAACTCCAAGTTAAAATGGTTAAAGAGAAGTCTAGAAGAAGGGAGGGAAAGGATAAAGGTAAGGCCAAAGTGGGATCAAGCATAAGGGGAAGGAATTCCGAGAAGAAAATCATGGAGAATCTTTTCCAGGCATATGCAGAAGGGACACCTAGCCATGTTAAATCTTTGATTTCTGGATGGGAACAAGATCTGAAAACCAAGGTCGAGGAAGACATTCCCGAGGATGATATGGATCCACTCTTAACTGATCCCGATCATACCAGAGGTAGACTGTCACTTTTTAAGTAGTATATTCGTATTTACTAGACCATGAAGTGTTTACTAGCTAAAGCAATTGTAACAGTTCAAGAGATTGGAGGATATCCGAAGGTTGCCTCCATTTTAGCTGAAATCCACAGGGACATCTAAGAGATTCACCTACAATAACATCATCAAAACGTTCACCTTGGACTAATAGATAGGCAGCTTCAGAATCTACACTAGGTTGACATGTTCGGGTCAAGTGTCAAATACCCAACACCTATCGAATCATCTGATGACTGAGTATACTGAATACTTTATTTTTTGTTGATACACAAACTACGGATAACATTTACTTTTTTTACATGTTTATATATGTTAATATAGACAGTATACCTGTTAAGATTGCCAGAGATCGATTTAAACTTTTTAAATTTTGGCTAGCCTATAACTCTCTGAGATGGCCAACAAACCTGGTTTCCTATGAGCAGGTTGAGGTTGAGGTTGAGGTTGAGGCAAGGCACTACTAAGTTTACAAAAAAAAAAAAAACATGTAATATGATTTTTAATTATGGAGATTCACCCCCATTTTACATAAATTTATTAATATGTAAATATACTTTGTTACAATTCTATGAGCCAATAACAAGACTTATCAATACCACATGCCCAAAAAACTATAACTTGTCTCATATGAAATTTGTTCATAGAACATTTTTTTAATTAATGGATTTAATTAAAAGAGTAGATAAGACATAACAACTTTGAAGATAAATATCAACCTTTTATTTGTGAATACCACAAAGAATATTCTACAATATTTGGTGAAGATTAAATCCATACCATCTACCTAATAGTTATTGATAATTATATTAAAAATTTGGAAACCTTATTCCAAAATAGACATGCCTATTGACTTAATTCATAATTGTATTATATATATATATCCATCTTAACTAGAGATCTATAGAGAAAAATAAAATATCTCAAAATGCAAACCTTTTTTTAATCAAAACTTGATGAAATGCTTGCAAAAGATTCGGGGAAGGCTTGGCAGATATGGAGTTAAGTTGAATCTATGTTGATTATTTATATATATATATATAACCAACATTTTTCTTTCACCTGTTTTATACTTTTTATAATTTATTTTTTAAAGTGATAGACATAGTATTGATGATAAATATAGATACACAAATAAATAAATTTATAACTTGGCAAAAAAAAAAAAGAAGGTAAATATTGAATTTTTGTATGTTTATTAATTAAATTTAAATATGAAGTTTTGAAATATAATTGTTATAATATTAGTATTAACCAATGCAATTTATATTGTTTCACTTTGAAAAATAAATATTTATTTTTCAATGTTATTAAAAATACTATTTTTCAAACATTTGATTGAACAATAACTTGACACCTTTGCACAATACAATGTAATGTGGATAACTCTCCACCACAATTTTTGGATATAGTTGTAATATTCATGCCATGATTTTTAGATATTTCTGTAGAGATTTTTTATTATAAAGCTTTGCAAAACAACCACCTAAAATATAAATCCTTTAAAACAACTCATATTTAAGTATATAATATATTTAACATTAGTTACTGCCAATCATAATTTATGCAAGTCTTTGCATAAAACATGTATAGAGATAAGAAGTAAATAAATAAACTTACCATGAGTTAGTGTGCATCATTATTTAAGTGTTATTCAACACTTTAATAAGTAGGAGTAAAAATGTAAATATGTAAACCTATTGTTAGGTATAACCCATCAAGATTTATGTCGGAAGAGAAAATTAATTTCCCCACTTCATATATCAATTTGTTTGTGGCTGCTAAGGCATGACTAACAATGAATTTTCGTATTGACCATTATTATTTAGCATTGACCAATGCAAGTGACACTATTTAACTTTGAAAAATAAATAACATGACTAACAATGAATTTTCGTATTGACCATTATTAATTTAGCATTGACCAATGCAAGTGACACTATTTAACTTTGAAAAATAAATAAAATATTTTACTAGCAAAACTACATTTATAAATATTGATGATATATGTTGATTGACATCATTTTGTCTTTTTAAAAATTAATGGATCTAACTATTTATTTTATATACACACTTATTCACATTATGCAATTTGTTAATTGATAATTTGCATAATAACTAATGCAACCATATAGATTAAATGACTAGTACCATCAATTCATGATAAATATCAAAACACTAACTTTATGAGAATTGATGTTGCTAAAATTAAAAAAATCATGATAATTAACTAAATTATAGTCTTTTTTTTTAATAAAAAATATTATTAATTATAAAAACAATTAATATATAAATTAAACATATATACATTTAAAAAGACATGTAGCAAGATTCTTAACTTACTTCATGAGAAGTCATGTTTCTAAAATTAAAAAAATCATGATAATTAACTAAATTATAATCTTATTTTAAATAAAAATTATTATTAATTATAAAAATAATTAATATATAAGTTAAATATATACACATTTAAAAAGACATGTAGCATGATTCTTAACCATGAATATTCACCCCCACTCTCCCTGGAGACTTTTAATCTATAAACAAGTTTTGTTACAATATCATGGCTTATCCATACCACATGCACAAAAAATCACAACTTATCTCATATCACACTTGTGTACATGACATTTTTTCTAATTAATCAATTTAATTAAAATGGTAAATAGGGCATAATTACTTTGGAGATAAATCTCAACCTTTGTTCTAAAATATTCCATCTAGATTAAATACATACCATCCACATAATAATTATTCATAGCTAAATTAGATTTTGGGAATTCTATTCCAAAATAGACACGCTTATCTTAGTAATTTAATAATTGTATTAAATGAGCATAGATCCATCTTAACTCTAGATCAACTAACCATTGAGAGAAATTGAATCTCTCTAAATGCAAACCTTTTTTCCAGCTTGAGGAAATGTTTGCAGCTTAGAGATTTGATTCTTATATATGCTTGATACATTTGAAATTAATATGGATCTATGTTATTAATAATATTATATATATTAATAATATTCACATTTTATATAAAATTATTCTTATTATATATATAACATTTTTCTTTCATATATTTTATTATTTTTTAATGTGATATGCATAACATTGATGATAAATATATAGATATATGAATAAATATATAATCTAGAAAAAAAATCATTGTGAATATTAAACTTTTATGTGTTTATTAATTAAATAGTATGATGTTTTGAAATATAATTGTTATGAACATGAATCATTACTAGTCCTTGCTAAGGTAGGACTATAACAATTGATTTTCCTATTGATCAATATTAGTTTAGCATTGGCCAATGCAAGTTATAATGAGTAGCTTTGATCCACTTATGTGTTCACTGGTCACAAAAGTTCTAGGGGTTAAATTTGATGCCTGTATTTTCCTTATTTAATCATACCATTTTAAAATTTTCACGTCTCTGATGATAATATATATGAAATTCAAAATAAAATTGTAGAAAATAAGAGAAGTTGGTGATCTTGTTCTTGAGACTCCAAAACAAGTATTACACTATGTGACGTCTCTGATGATAAGATATATTAAATTCAAAATAAAATTGTAGAAAATAAGAGAATTTGGTGATCTTGTTCCTTGAGACTCCAAAACAAGTATTACACTATGTGACACCCGCAATACTAAGACTTTAAGATGAGACTTCAAGATAAGCATAAAATGCCCCATTAGTGAGCTTGTCTTTGTCTTCACTTGGTACACACTTACCTAAGCCTAAAGCTTAAGGTTCAGACTCACATGACATGTCTGCATCCATGGGCCATTGGTATTCTTTATAAAACACTAAGTGTTATTTCTTCTTTGTCTCAGTAAAATAGCAAATTTTCATTTAATTTGATAGTTTTATATAGTTTATTTGTGATAGATCCCAGTTTTTATGAATTGGATCTATTTATTGGTTTGATATATATATATATATATATATATAGTGATTGGATATGGAAATCTCAAATGTGTGGTTAACAAGGCTATGATGCCTTCGATACATTCATACTTGAATATAAATAGAACCGAGTTTGGGTCTTTTATGTGTTAACCCATCTAAGAAGAGCCTAAGAAGAGCTCTATTTTTTCTTTATTGTCAAAAGATTATGAATTTCTTCTAAATGCATGCCCTTCATATTATTATTGCTTGAAATATTAGGATCCTCCCAATTTCCTATTTAAAAGTGGCTTCAAACTTGTTTTATTATTTATAAGTTCCCCCTTAAGTCCAAATCAACACATTTGAAATCTTAGATCCATTGTTCTCCTCAAAATAAATTATAGTTAACACGTTTGATCAAGCTACTTGAAAACACTTCATTAATTGTTTAGCATAATTTGCAAAATCTTTGAAAGTACATAGATGAGTGATTATACATAATTGCACCAAATCATTTGCTAGTTTAGCAATAGGAATGAACATGGTTGAATATGTTTGATCTTTATAAATTAATGTTAAACATACACATCTATTATATTACTTGGTTGACCTGTATTTTGTTTGGTCAAGCCAAAATTTAAAAAATTACTAAGCCAAAACACAAAAATTATATTAGGAAAAAAATGTTTTTATATTCACAGTAAAAAAAAATAACAAAAATACACAAATATGATGTCTCTAGCTGCAACCACTTAATTTATAACTACTATTTATATTTGCATATATTTCACATTTCTATATTTAGAAATATTTTCATTTTTTATTAAATGTTTATTAACTAAGCTTTTATATATTTCCCATTTCTATATTTAAAAATATTTTTTCTTTTAATTACAATGTTATCGTGTGATTTCTGGAAACTGATCTGTAGTTATTTCCTTAAATTATGGAAACCAACTGCAGTTATTTCCTTAAATTAGGAAATCAACTGAAGTTAATTAATTTATTTTTGGGAGCTTCTGAAGTGATTCGTTACTTCCATTGCAGTTATCTAGCCCGTTACTCCCATTACAATTATCTACCATGATTTGTGGAACACTTAACGAATAGCCAATAGAAGCTTGATGGAAGCTTGGCTATAAATTCTTCTGTTTGGTCCCCAAGCTCACTAACTTAATCCCCTTCAGCCTTACACCATCAAGTCAGAGTGAGGAGAGCTTGGAAGTGCCTTCAGATTTTCTTTAGTGTTGGTGTTGAGGACGTAGTGCTGTGTAGTGGATATGTAAAGGAGGCTTCGTTGCATAAAAGTGAACGTGGAGAAGAACTCTCGAGGCTCTGGCTGCTGCATTATAGTTTTATTAAAGTCTGTTTCGTTTCCTTGAAGAATCTGTAATAAACCATTCATTGGAGCACTTCTTGGAGCGTTGATCCTTATGCAGATTTCATCTCTGCAAATTTACTTTTTCTAAATAGTATAATTCATCAATGGCTGGAGGTATTATTTAATGGGCAATTTTAAGTTTTAAGTTTTAATCTTTGATTCCTTTTAAGTATTTGTTTCGCATTTTGAATCATTATTTTTGCTAACATTTGGTATCGGAGCAAGGTTTTATCTCTACCTTGGTGATTATAGACATATTTTGAGAATTTTCTAAATTAAATTATTTGGAAATATGTCTAATTTTTTTCTCAATTTTATGATTATAATATTTATTTAGTTATGCATGAATATTGTAATTTTATTTATGCAAATTATCATTATTCTCATGTCCAGTTAATATATATATATATATATATATATATATATATATATTTTTAATGTAAATAATGTCTAGTGATCCATATAATTTTAATTGATTAAGAGAATGGCCACAACATCTCTAATTAAATAAATTTATATATATTATGATTGATTAGGATCACATAAAGAGTATTTAGACATGAATTGTATTTAATTATACTAAATATAATAAATTTTATCCCACATGAATTTTTGTTATATTTATGTAATTAATTAGGATAAAATATTCATAACTTACCCATAGGAATTATGAACTAATAGTTTTATCATAAAGTTCAAAACTTTAGACATTAATTGTAATTAATTATACTAAATATAATAAATTTTATCCCACATGAATTTTTGTTATATTTATGTAATTAATTAGGATAAAATATTCATAACTTACCCACATGAATTATGAATTAATAGTTTTATCATAAAGTTCAAAACTGAGATAGAATTTATAATAAATTATAATCATAATATACCCTTAGAACTATGAATTAAGTGAATAATTTGATAAATTCTATCATAAAGAATAAATGACTTTGCCTGAAATAAAAATTTAGTCAACAGATAATTTTGTTAGAAAATTATATATTATGGAGCAATGCAACACATAAAATATGGGGAAAATAAAAGCACGCAAAACACATAAAACTAGAGAGACACAGATATACGTGGTTCACCCATTTTGGGCTACGTCCACCCCGAACAGCTAGTCCTTCCTTTCTATTATCCAGCAAAAATGAAGAGACAAAACCTACAACAGATCTGCTGTAATATCCTCTGTTCTCTCTCACAGTCTCCCTCTCTGTTTCTCGCTCCGAGAATACACATACAATACACAAACAAGTAATACACGTCCCCATAAAAGTGAGGTTGCCTTCTGTGTGAAAAACCCTAATCTAAACATAACTTCTACCATCGCATCATCTGCCTAATGAATGCCCCGACACTAGAAATTACTGCATCTATAAGGCAATTTTACACTGCTTGAAGCTGGGCGCTCGTCTAAAATCCCCGCCAAGGCTCCGAAAAGCGTTGCCGCCCCCCCTGGACCCCCCGTGGCAGCGATTAATTATGGGCGGCGTTGCCGCCCCTTTTAAGGTACAGGGGTCCAATGTTGTGATACAAAGTAAACAAGATAATCAGGCTCCATGCCCAATAATCTCCCACTTGGAGACTGATTGTAGCAACTCCACCGCTGCTTCATTTGCTAGATAATGAATCCTCTTTGGACCTGGCTGTTTCTCATCTTCATCGTCATCCTTGAAGACTAATTGAAACTGAGCATGTTCTCATTTTCTCCCTGGTTACAACTTTTGTTAGCATATCTGCAGGATTCTGGCTAGTGTGTATATTTTCCAGCTTCAACTCTCCATCTTCCAATACTGACCATATGAAATGATACTTGAGATGTATGTGTTTAGTCCTGGAATGAAATGCTGAGTTCTTTGCAAGATGAATAGCACTTTGGCTATCATTGTATAGCGTGCCCATATCATGCTTCTTACCCAATTCACCCATAAACCTTTGTAACCAAATCATTCCTTTACTAGCCTCTGTAGCAGCAACATACTCGGCTTCTGTTGTTGAAAGTGAAACAACACTTTGGATTTTTGAAACCTAACTGACAACTGTTCCACCTACAGTAAATACATATCCTGTAGTGCTCCTCCTGTTATCTCTGTCACCTGCCATATCTGCATCAACATATCCTTGTAGACCAATGTTTGAACCACCAAAGCATAATGCTTGATTTGTGGTACCTCTCAAATATCTGAGAATCCATTTTACTGCCATCCAATTTTCTTTTCTTGGATTATTCATGTACCTGCTTACAACTCCCACTGCATGTGCAATATCAGGCCTTGTGCAGACCATTGCATACATTAAGCTTCCAACTGCTGATGCATATGGAACTTTAGACATATAATCCATGTCTTCTTGGGTCTTTGGGCACATCTTCTTACTAAGTTTGAAATGGCTAGCAAAAGGTGTACTAACTGGTTTTGCATTCTGCATATTAAATCTTTTCAACACCTTTTCTATGTACTCATTCCGAGACAGTGTTAATTTGCGATTTTTCCTGTCTCTAGTTATCCTCATACCAAGGATTTGTTTTGCAGCTCCCAAATCCTTCATTGCAAATGAATTTGCCAATTTTCTTTTGAGCACATTTATTTTCTGCATGTTAGATCCTGCAACAAGCATGTCATCTACATACAATAACAATATAATATAGCTGCCATCATTTTTCCTTTTTAGATAAACACAATGATCAGAGTGACATCTAGTATAACCTTGTTCAAACATAAACTTGTCAAATTTTAGATACCACTGCCTTGGAGCCCGTTTTAAGCCATACAAGCTCTTCTTTAACCTGCACACCAATTTTTCTTTCCCTTTTACCTCATATCCTTCTGGTTGCTGCATGTATATCTCTTCCTCCAAATCTCCATTGAGAAATGCTGTCTTTACATCTAACTGTTCAAGATGTAAATCTTCCACTGCTACAAGACTTAAAATAGTTATGATTGAATTCATCTTAACAATAGGAGAAAATATTTCATCAAAATCAATACCTTTCTTCTGTGAAAACCCCTTCACCACAAGTCTAGCTTTGTACCTCTATTTTCCTCCATCTTCTTCCTTCAGCCTGTAAACCCATTTATTCTGCAATGTAGTTTTACCTGTAGGCAACTTGACTAAGTCCCAAGTCTGTTTTGCATTAAGGAGTCCATCTCTTCTTCCATGGCTAGCTCCCACTTCTTCCTACTTTCAACCTGCATTGCTTCTTCATAACATTCAGGTTCACCAGAATCAGTCAGCAATAAATATTATAATGAAGGAGAGTATCGTTCAGGGGGTCTACTTATCCTGGTAGATCTTCTAACACCACTTTCAGGTGTTTGAGGTGCCTGTTGTTGTTGTGGTGGTTGCTGCTGCTGTGGTTGTTGATTATTATTATTTTCAGGCACCTTTACTTTTTCAGTTATCTCATCAAGAATCGTGTATTCCTTGCTTTCTTTTTCTTGTTTCTTTTCCTGCAACTGATTCTTATACAAGACCTTTTCATTGAATATTACATCTCTGCTCCTAATGATTTTGTGATTTTCATAATCATATAAGCGATAACCAAAATCATTAGCACCATATCCAATAAAGGTACATTTCTTTGATTTTGCCTCAAGCTTTGTTCTATTTTCTTTATTAACATGGACAAAGGCCTCACAACCAAAAGGCTTTAAAAAAGAGTAGTTTACCTTTTTACCTGTCCATGCTTCCTCTGGAATACCACCATCCAAGGAACTTGAAGGCCCTCTGTTTATTAGATAAATAGCAGTATCTACAGCATCTGCCCAAAATTGTAAAGGCAATCTGCATGCAATCTCATGCACCTTGCAAGCTCCATGATTGTTCTATTCATCCTTTCTGACACACCATTTTCTTGTGGTGTTCTTGGAACTGTCTTCTCTCTGCGAATTCCATGCCTTGAACAGTACCTATCAAACTCTTTGCTGCAATATTCACCTCCATTGTCTGATCTGAGACACTTCAACTTCTTTTCTGTCTCAATCTTAACCAAATCTTTCCATTTCTTTAAATTATCAAATACATCAGATTTATTCTGAATACAATAAATCCATGTTTTTCTAATTGCATCATCAATAAAAGTAACATAATAACGAGAGCCACCGAGAGATGATACCTGAGCAGGCCCCCATACATCTGGATGCACAAGCTCCAATTTTTCGCTCTTCTTTTCTTTCCCAACTCTGAGAAATATGACTCTCTTTTGTTTTCCATAAATGCAATTCTCACAAAAATCCAAATCAACATTCTTCAAACTTGGCAGCAAATTTCTTGAGTGAAGAATTTTCATCCCCTTCTCACTCATGTGTCCGAGCCTATGATGCCATAATGCTGCATCTGCTCCTTTGGAAGTTAAAGCATTAACAGAGTTAGAAATACCATTGCATAAATACAATGTACCAACCTTTTCGCCTTTTGCTATTACCAGGGCTCCTTTGGTGACCTTCCAAGTTTTATCTGTGAAATTTGTCACACAACCTTCACCGCCTAACTACCCTATTGAAATCAGATTTTTCTTCAGATCTGGAACATGCCTTACCTCCTTTGGTAGCCATTGGTTTCCATTCTATTGTTTTACAAGAACTTTACCCATTCCAACAATTTTACAAGGTTTATCATCACCCAAACGAACTTGTCCAAAATATCCTTGAACACAGTCATGAAAATATTTCTTATCAGGTGTGGCATGGAATGAAGCCCCTGAATCTACAACCCAAGAATCAGTAACATGTTCAAAAGAAAGAATCAAAGCATCTTGAAACACATCACCTGTCACATTTTCTTCATGATTTTTTTCTTGCTGTGTGTCTCCTTCTTTTCCCTTCCGAGATCTACAATCTTTCTTTAGTTGTCCTTTCTTTCCGAAATTCCAGCACACTATCCCCGATCTGGACTTGGATCTGCCTTTCCTTGATTTACTGCGATATCCCAAGCTCTTTCCTCTTTCCATTCTTCTTCCCCTAGACTCTGCACTCAAATAATTACCCGATGTCTCACTGGAGCTTTTCCGTCGCATTTCCTCGCTAAGGATAGCACCAACAACATCATCAAAATTTAAAGTACTAGTTCCAGAGACAGAGTTACTAATGGCCATTACTAAACCGTTCCAACTCTCTGGCAATGAGCACAAGAATAACAGAGCTCTAACTTCATCATCAAAGTTTACCCCTACAGAACTTAACTGACTGGTAACTGTATTAAATTCATTTAAATGGTCTGCAACAGATCCACCTTCTGACATCTTCATATTAAGTAGTCGTTTCATATCAAATACCTTGTTTGAGGCCGAGGGTTTTTCATATAGTTTCGCCAACGTCTGCATCAAACCCTCTGTTGTTGTTTCCTTCGAAATATTGAAGGCGACTGACGCCGCAAGACACAATCGTTCTGTTCCGAGTGCCTTTCTATCGAGAATGTTCCATTCCGCGTCTGTCATGGCCGCTGGCTTCTTTGTTTTCTGCTCAATGGTAGGTACAGATCTTTCTGATACAGATAATCTTCCATCTGCATCTTCCACAATAGGAAGTTTTGGCCGTTAAATTTCTTGACCCTAAACTTACCATCGTTTGCCATTGCTCCCACTTGAACCAGGAACCCTTCTTTCCTACGAGTTTATCAGCAAAATATACCTTCGGCTCTGATACCAGTTGTTAGAAAATTAAATATTACAGAGAAATGCAACACATAAAATATGCGGAAAATAAAAGCACGCAAAACACATAAAACTAGAGAGACACAGATATACGTGGTTCACCCAGTTTGGGCTACGTCCACCCCGAACAGCCAGTCCTTCCTTTCTATTATCCTACAAAAATGAAGAGACAAAACCTACAACAGATCCGCTGTAATATCCTCTGTTCTCTCTCACAGTCTCCCTCTTTGTTTCTCACTCCGAGAATACACATAAAATACACAGCCGCAATACAATGCCCTCATAAAAGCGAGGGGTTTCCTTCTAGGGAAAAAAACCCTAATCTAAACATAACTTCTACCGTCAGATCATTTGCCTAATGAACGGCCCAGATTGACTAGAAATTACTATACTTTTACAAGGAAATTTTACATTTGTTTTTAGCTTCGGGGGTGCTACCCCCGAAAACCCCTGCCAAGGGGGGGCTTTGAAAAGTGCTGCCGCCCCCCCTGGGCCCCCCACGGCAGTGATTAATTACGGGCGGCGTTGCCGCCTCTTTTAAGGTACACGGGTCCAATGTTGTGATACAAAGTAAACAAGATAATCAGTCTCCATACCCAACAAATTTTTATGTCATTAGATTCAATTTTAAGCATGATTTACATTGGTAAAGCATGAAATTTTATTTAGGCCTCAATTTTAACATAAACATGTGATCTTTAATTTTATGCAGTTGTACAACCTGCAAATTTCTTTGAAATTCGTACTGATATCCCTGAACCTAAGGGAGATAACTATAAGGTCTGGAAGGAGAGAGTTCTCCTTCATTTGGGGTGGATGGACATAGACTATGCTATTAGTAAAGATGAACCACCAGAACTCAATAATACCAGCACTGCAGTGGACATCACGCTTTATGAACGATGGGAACGATCTAATCGCCTAAGCATGATGTTCAATAAGACTAAAATTTCAGCTGGTATTTGTGGTTCCATTGAACAACATGAAAAGGTTTGAGACATGCTGAAAGCCATTGATGATCAATTCGTTTCTTCAGACAAGGCACTAGCAAGCACCCTAATCATGAAGTTTTCATCCCTAAGGCTCACCAGTGTAAAAGGTGTACGCGAGCACATCATGCAAATGAGGGACATTGTGGCTCAATTGAAGAAACTCGAGGTTGAAATATCAGAGTCTTTCTTGGTGCACTAAATCCTGAACACCCTTCCACACCAATACGGACCCTTCAAAATCTCATACAACACACATAAGGATAAATGGTCAATTAATGAACTCATGACCATGTGTGTTCAAGAGGAAGAGAGACTAGTGATGGAAATGGGAGAAAGTGCAATGCTGACAACACGCGGAAAGGGCAAATCTCAAGCCAATCGGAAAGGGAAAGGTAAAGTACCTCCCCAAGCCAATATCAATAAGGATTCCAAGCGTTTCTTTTGTAAAAAGAAGGGACACATGAAGAAGGAATGCGCCAAATTTCAGAAATAGCTTACGGACAAAGGTAATCCAATCTCATTTGTTTGTTATGAATCTAATGTGGTTAATGTCAGTATTAACACTTGGTGGATTGATTCTGGATCAACAATTCACATTTCGAATTCCTTGCAGGGTTTGCAAAACCTAAGGAAGCCAGTGGGAAGTGAGTAAAACATCTTATCAGGAAACAAGATGGGCTCGCATGTGGAAGCTATAGGAACATGCTATTTAACTTTAAGTAGTGGCTTTGTTTTAGAATTAGAAAAGACCTTTTATGTTCCAAGTTTTTCTAGAAACTTGATTTCAGTTTCAAGGCTTGTACCTTTTGGATATTCCTTTAACTTTTCGGAAACATCCTGTTAGCCCCCCTATGAAATTTTTGACAAGTAAATAGGGGGCTAAATTGTTCCTGAGCCTTCAAGGAATGCATTTCCCCTGAAAACACAGTCTCCTTGAAGCCTCCATGTGCCTTCTATCCTTTGATAAGTTCCCCTCTGCTGCCTATCATAAAGCCTTTCTGTTTGTGAAGAAATACCCAAAGGCCCCCTTTTTCTTCTTATATCTTCCCTCCTTAGCCCCTATTCTGTTCTCCCTCATCTCCCCTTCTATTCCCCTTCTTACCTTTTCAAATCCCTTTTATATCCTCCCCCTACCCCTTTGTGGGCTTCCTTCACCCTTATTCCCTCTATCGTTACTCTTCCTTGGCCTTGAAATGCATTTAAAAAGGGCCAAAACCCACTTTCCGACCTTATAATAAGGCTTAGCCCCTTCCGCTGCGCCTTTAGCCCCTTTTCTTCCATGCGCCAGCACCCTGGAACCAAGTTTTAAACCCTTTGACGCCTAGCGCAAAGCGCAGATCACAGATTTCAATTTTTATTTTAACGCCCATCGCGTTTTTCGTTTTTTGCGATCTGCGCTCATCACAAGTCTGCCCCATCGAAATAGCGCAAAGCGCAGTTTTGTTTGTTGCTGCTCTCCGCCATCGCATTGTCTCCATTTGCGATTTTGCGATGCATGCCCCGGCTCCACCTCATATGCATTTCTGTCCATTTCATACATTCTCGTTGTGTTTCTCCAAAGCCTAAAGTTACACCATTAATCCATCAAAGTGTATAATATATTTTCCGCCCCTTTCACATCAGCCCCCCGTTCCGCTCCCTCCCGATGAAACCAAGTGGCGCGCCCTTTTCTCCCATCTGCATCACCCGCCACCTCCGTCATTCATATTCATGGTTCTCTTCAATGTCTTCGTGTTTTTTCAGGGATATCCAAAAGAAATGACCACCATGATCGCCCAGTCTCCCATGCAGTGGCTGAAAGGTGCAGGAAAGCTCTGTACTTCGGTACATTTAATAAAGAAGGCCCGTAAAGGTGGAGACTGGTCGTTTATTCAAAGAACATGGTTCGAGATCGGTGGAAATCTTTCAGAGCCATTAAAAGCCTGAGATACCACTGTTAGAGGCGAAATGAGAAGGCATAGTCATTCAGTACGTTCAAGAGAGATTAGGCATGTTAATGAAAGATCTGGGGCCATAAATCAGTGTGTTCAAAGGCAAATCATCAGATTACAGACCCCGAGGATCAATCAAAGGATCCTGAGCACAGATAAAGGAATGTCCTTGGAGAGTTTTCCCACCAAACTACGGCTCAAAGGCAGTTAGACATTTATAAGACAGACCTTCATACAGTTTATTTTACTTTTGATTCACGACACCTAGAGTACAACATGCCAAAATGTCGAGATCATATCAGAGGAGATCATTCTTTTCCAAGGAAGGTGACAAAAATTAAATATACAGCATGTCGAGAAGAATGGGTTTTTGGCCCTGCATTCATGGTTATGTTTAAATATACATTTAATTTTCACCTCCCCTCTCAGTCGATCTTAGGTTTATCCTTTGCTATAAAGCACAGGAGGGAAGATTGTAACGGTTGTTGATGAGAAATCAGTGGAACGCAAGTATTTTCCTCTTGAGACAAGTTCTCTGTGTATTACTGTAAGATAGGCTGAGCTTTGATGTATTCAGACTGAATGTTCAAGATATGGGCTATGATGTACCTGATTGGTGTTGTTTTTAATATGACAAGCATGTTTCTTTGGATCCTGATCTAAAGCAGCTGGTGATGTTTTCTTTTCTCCGTGTTTAATTCCATTTCATTTCATTTCGCTTCTGCTGGTAGGCAACAGAAGTATAATATAATATTCATCCTTGATTGGTGCCTTATATTTCCTGCTCTCCCTACCTCAATGTTTTCTGCTCATATGTGTATCTGAATGTTGATTTCAATTGATTTAACCATTGTAGTGGATGCCATTGCCTACTCTATGATGTATGAATTGATGAAGTCTATGTTTAGATGTTATTGGTAGGATTTAGCTGGAAAGTCTGGGAACACTAGGGGTTAGTGTTAGCCCTGTCCACTAGGATCTTTGCGCGACCAGCTAGTCTTTCTAAGCTCCCTGGTAATTACCTCTAATGCTGTCCAAGCAGGCCTGGAGTTAAATGAACTCTGGTCTGATCTATAGACAGATTTGGATGGTCCCCCTCCTTTTCATTTTCAGTCCTTAATGTTCCATCCCATCTTCTACCCTTTAAGATCCAAATGCTCTAGATGACTAGCCCAATTGAAAGCTTGCACATTGACTACAAGTAAATCCTTTCTTGACTCCATAACCCAATGGCTTTGATGTTTTTTGAGTCATCTGTCTCTGCCTAAGCTTCATCTTTGCTCATCCTTGTCTTATATTGGACCTTCTTTTCCTGATTCCCTCCAACCAAACACAAACAATCAGACAAACAACCTCGAGCCTATAACTAGCCTAAAAACATAACACCTGAGCTTCAAAGACATAACCTTTGACTACCATAGAGAGATCCCTCTCTGGACCTAGGAGGGCTAGATCCTAAGGTCCCAAAGTGGTCCTATGTTGTCTCATCTTTTGGTCTCTGTCAACCTGGCCAAAACATGGGAACACCAACATAATGGCGACTCCGCTGGGGACTATGAGTACATTTCATCTTAAACACTCTTAAAATCTCAGAGGCTTAGAGCTCTGATCAGGTTGACAGTAAGTCACCCCTTTCTTGAATCAACCTCATCCACCATACGCTTGGACAGAGCCTGGAAAGGGCCAGATAGCCCCCGGATCTCATCCTCTTTTCGGAGGTGACGTATCTGGTAAATGCTCTCCCAGTCAATCTCTGGTTGGGGCTGGATGATTTAGAGGAGATTCCTGAAAGGTGATAGTGCCTGAGAACTGCGGTGGACAGTGTACCCTTCAGAAACATCCTGAACCCTCCACCTGGTGACTCCATTGTTCCTAAACGACAAAAGACTACACTGGTGATCAGTAGGCCTGCTAATTAGCTTGGTTTCACAATTAGACTCTACTGGGAGACCAGTTCCTGAGACGAAATTAACCACGAAGTAGAAGTAACAAGGGGGGTTAAGCTGCTTGGCTTACAAACAACATTCTGGCTTTCAGAACCATTCATACAAGAGCTTATCCCAATCCAAACCCACCTGAAATAGTTGATAATCCTGAGAAAATCCTCAAAAGGACACCTGTAAGTAGGAGATCAACTATTTCCTCCAGCATTCATAGAGCTAATTCTGCGCCAGAAGATCTTGCAGCTCTATTAGACCCTTTCTTCGACCTAGACCTTCAAAACAGATTACCTAGATCTAGGTCACTCAGTGTTTCAGACCAGCCAAACACTAGGGACAGTGAAACCCCTCCTTCCACACCACCTGATTGTCACTTCCTTCAAAACTGGGGGCTCTCTCACCCTAGATCTGCTCAACAGAGCTCTGCTGGTCTGAATATCCCTATCATTCAAATACCAACTGCTCAAATCAACCCTTTACCTCACCAGAATATCATCATGGCAGCTTGGTATGCACCTTTGGTTCTACCCCAACCCTTGTTACCCTTACCCAATGATTATCAATCAAAAATCACACACTTCACTGCTAAAGAGTCCATAACAGCTCAGCAACATGTAGATAAAATGGAAGAATCTTTTGATTACATGGAGATTGATGATGAAACAATAAAAATGAGAATCTTTGCCCAAAGCTTAGGGGGTGAGGAAAAGAAATGGTTTAAAAATCTGCCTCCTGGCAGTATTCAAGATCTCCCTGCATTATACCAGACCTTCATAAATAAGTGGGAGGTTAGAGCAAACCCTCGCCAGCTCCTAGTTGAATACATGTCCCTTAAGAGGAACGTAGGAGAGAGCGTTCATGATTACACCACTAGATTCAACAGCATTTATAATGCTCTCCCTCCACACATGAAACCTCCACAAGGTATGGCCCTAGCAAAATATCCGGATGGATTTTATGCTGACATGGCCTATGAGCTTAGAGATAAAGAGTACACCACCCTAGAAGACATGCAGAAAGGAGCCATAACCATAGAAGCCAACCTAATGGAAAAAAGGGCAAAACTAAAAGCTGAAAAAAGGGTAACATATAGGGATGACAACATAGCTTCCACATCTGACCCCAAATATGACAGACTGTCCAAAAACATGGAAGAATTATAGCAAATGATCAAGAGGATGGTTGTCCAAAACAATAGCCAAAACAGAAACCAGAACCAGAACATTAGAAGAAACAATGCTGCCCCCATCAGACAAAGAGAGTCAGATCAAAAAATTATTCCCCCATTTCAAGAAAAATTTTTAGATGAAGATGAGGGAATCATTGAAGAGTCTGAAGGGAATACAATAAACATGTTTGAAGCAGAGGATTAAATCCTAAA
This sequence comes from Pinus albicaulis, assembly GCA_034641835.2. Taxonomy (NCBI): domain Eukaryota; kingdom Viridiplantae; phylum Streptophyta; class Pinopsida; order Pinales; family Pinaceae; genus Pinus; species Pinus albicaulis. Next base: position 1,556,521 of record MU968381.1, read on the forward strand.
CTATGATTCAGAAGAAAATCGGCCCTCCACCACTGGTTGTGGTGAAGAATGGTTAGAAACCGATAATTACAGATTAGGATTTGAATATGCCATGCTACAGGTCAGGGAACAATATGAACTTAGGAGCAAGAAAAGCCAAGACATTCCTAAAACCAAAACTCCTGATATAACCATCAAGAAAAGACCTGAAAAAATTTCCAAAGAAACCTCTGTAAATAACAAGACATCAACTGAAAGTTCTGGTAAACATAAGGAGAAGGACAACCGAAACAATGAAAAACAAAGCCAACCAACCAGCAGTGCTAGCACTTCGGTTAGTACTCCTGATGAAACTGTTCATACCCATGTACATAGTGGGAATCAGCAAACTGATTTAGCCACCAAAACAGTGGCAAACAAAACAGAGTCAAGTGTTTCTAAGACACAACCCACTTTCAATCTAGAGAGTGAGATTGCAAAAATCAAAATCTCTGTACCATTATCTGAGCTGGCCACTCAGGATGTATATAAGGGCCAGATTTTGAAAGCGTTAAATCTGGGAGAAATGAATGATTCTGTAAATTTGAATGATGATCAACCAGCCCTGCTCTTTGGTCCGAAAATAGAAGGAAAGTTTCAGGAAGGGGTAGTTCCACCTTTCTATATCAATCTCAACATTCATGACAAAATACTCCACAATGCCATGCATGATTTTGGAGCATCACACAACTTAATGCCTAAGGTAGTGATGGAGAGGCTGGGCTTAGAAATTACCAGACCTTACAAAGACTTATACTCATTTGACTCTAGTAGAGTAAAGTGCCTAGGCCTCATCAAAGACTTATGTGTGAGTTTGACCCAGATTCCTGCCAAATGTATGGTCATGGATGTTGTGGTGGCGGATGTACCACCAAAATATGGCATGTTATTATCAAGATTGTGGGGAGCCAAACTGCAAGGAACAATGCAGATGGACGGCTCATATGCCACTATTCCCATATTTGGCCAACTTAAAAGACTATATAGAGAATCTCAGATGAAATTTTTAGTCAGTAGCCCCGAGAAACCTGAAAACTCACCACTATACTCTGTACATACAGATCTAGACTCTTTCATTCTCTACAATGACCAATCCTCAGAAGAGCCTAGACCAGATAATGGAAATACAAATATACAGCCCATGGATTTCAACATAATGGCTACTCTGGAAGAATACGAAGAAGAGGACCATGGGCAAAACACCGAAAACATAAATATGAATGAAACAGAAACAGAACGAGAAAAGCAAGCCAACCACCTTCCTGATCTCCATGCCCATAATGAACAAAAAAACAACCCCTCTTCCAGTACAAACCTTACAACTCAACAAAATGACGAATTCAGCTGTAAGGGAGGGGATGAAAATGAATTAAACAAAGAACCCCTGTGGGAAATGAAATTTGATGGGTCTTGTACTAGGCTGAGTGCTGGAGCAGGAGTGTGGCTGCGTAACACTGAAAACGATCACGCAGAGAGCCACGCTGTCAATCTGTATTTCAAATGCACAAACAATATTGCAGAATATGAGGCTCTCATCCTAGGTCTGAATTTGTTGAAAAGGCTAGGAGCCCGTAGGATAGCCGTGAAAGGAGACTTAGATTTAGTTATCAAACAGGTGAATGGAGAGTATTCAACAAAACACCCCAGGCTTAAGGCATACATGAACGACACTCTAGATTTGCTGAAAACGTTTGTTGAATATGAATTAGTGTTTGTTGCCCGGGGTCAAAATGCAATCGCGAATGGATTAGCTTGTCTAGCTAGCTCATATCCTAAGGCCCCAGTTGACCAACAGATCATCGTTCAGACCAAATTCAGACCTGTAGTGCCAGAAAATGAAAAATATTGGCAGGTCTTTGAAGGAGACAAACATATCGAAGATTTCTTGGTGGGTAGGAATGAGTTCGAATTTTCTGATTTAGACTCACTTTCTGATGACAACTGCCCAATCGAGGATCCCCCAGATGAGAAAATAACTCCTTGTAACATAGAAATAAATTCTTTTTCTGAGCACACTGGAGATCCAACCGAAAATTGTGAAAACGCAGGTACAGAAGAGGTTGAGGTGCTGCAGGCCAAAGATAGGAACATACCCAGAGGCCTGGCACCCTTAGAGGACCTTTTTGACGATGTAGCAAAGAAGCCCACCATAGAACATGCAGAATCAGATATAGAAGAATGCAACATAGGCACTGAAGATAAGCCCAAAATGATAAAACTGGCTAAGTCTATACCTGCAAACATGAAGAAAAAATATATTGACCCGTTTAAGGAATTCATTGATGTGTTTGCATAGATCTATGAAGACTTAAAGGCCTATGACACCAACATCATACAACACAAGATACCACTAAAGGAAAACCAGAAGCCTTTCAGACAGAAACTTCGAAGAATCAATCCGAAACAATTGCCTGCAGTAGAGAAAGAAATTAAAAAGATGTATGAAGCAGGCATAATAGTCCCTGTGAGGTTTTCTGATTGGGTGTCAAACTTAGTGGCTGTAAGGAAGAAAACAGGAGAAATCAGACTATGCATAGATTTCAGAAACCTGAATAGAGCCTCCATGAAAGACAACTACCCCTTGCCTAGAATGGAACATATCTTACAGAAGGTAGTAGGCTCTAAGAGAATTTCCCTGCTTGATGGTTTTTCAAGATACAACCAAGTTCTGGTACTCCCAGAAGATCAACTCAAAACAGCTTTTACCACTCCATGGGGCACCTTCATGTATGTGAAAATGCCCTTTGGACTGATGAATGCGGGAGCTACCTTCCAGAGAGCAATGGATATTGCTTTCTCAGATGAGATTGGACACTTCATAGTTATCTACTTGGATGAATTAACTGTCTTTTCTAAAATAGAAGAAGAACACTTAAAACATCTGAGGAAAGTTTTTGAAAAATGTAGAAGGTATGGTCTGTCCCTAAATCCTAAGAAGACTGTTTTCGGGCTACAAGAAGGTAAGCTTCTTGGCCACATTATATCTGAGAAAGGGATTAGGATAGACCCCTAGAGAGTTGAAGGAATACTTCAAATTATACATCCAAGAAACATCAAGGAGCTCCAGTCCTTCATTGGGAAGATCAATTTCCTTAGAAGATTTATCCCCAATCTTGCTGAGCATCTTAGGAAAATGACTGAAATGCTAAAGAAAGATGCAGGAATCAAGTGGACTGTTGAAGCCAAAAAATATTTTGAGTCAGTAAAGCTTGCACTCACCTAGGCCCCTGTCCTTATCAGCCCTGACTTTTCAAAAGATTTTCTGATCTTTTCATTTGCTTCCCCACACACAATAACTGCAGTTTTGCTGCAGAAAAACTCAGAAGGTAATGAATAGCCTATAGCCTTCTTCAGTAAAGCCTTAAGAGATGCACCCTTAAAGTACAACATCATGGAAAAGTAGGCCTATGCCCTGATTAAGGCCTTAAAAGACTTTAGGGTGTACATTCTGCATTCTCACACCATAGCCTATGTGCCAAATACTGTGGTCAAGGATATCCTGTCCTAAGGCCTAGATGGGAAAAGGGGCAAATGGATTGCTACCATCTTAGAATATGACCTTGAAATAAAACCCACCAAGCTGATTAAAGGTCAAGGCCTAGCCCAATTAATGGCTGAATCTAATCTGCAGGCCTTGGACATTAACATGATGAATGCCTTAGATGAGCAAGAAGGATTGCCCCACCCTACTGTTGAGGAGCGGTTTCAGAACTCTCCTTGGTATACTGACGTCCTTTATGTGCTCACTAACCTCAATGCACCTCCAGAATTACCCAAAACAAAGGCCAGATTCGTAAAACTCAGAGCTAGAAATTACTGCATTATGAATGAGAATCTATATTGGAAAAATCAAAATGGCCTTTTGCTGAAATGTCTGTCTGAAACTGAAGCTGAGAAAATCAAACAAGAATTTCATGCTGGGGAGTGTGGGGGCCACCTGAGTTGGAAAACCACTGCAAATAAGATACTCAGGGCTGGTTACTATTGGCCTACGCTTTTTAGTGATGTTCATAAAATGATTCTTGCCTGCCATAAATGCCAAATCTTTGAGGGAAAAAGAAAGCACCTTCCTCTCCCTCTGCAACCAATCACCATAGAAGGTCCCTTCATGCAATGGGGCCTAGAATTTATAGGAGAAATTCATCTGGCCTCCTCTGGAAAACATAAATGGATCTTGACTGCCATAGATTACTTAACCAAATGGATAGAAGCTATACCCACTAGGAATGCCACTGACTCTGTCATCATTAGGTTCCTAGAAGACTTCATCCTATCTCGGTTTGGCTGTCCAAGGAAAATAATCACTGACAATGCTGCTGCTTTCGGATCCAAAAGAATGGTTGATTTCTGTCACAGGTACAGAATTGCACTTGGACATTCGACTGCCTACTACCCCCAGGGTAATGGCCTGGCTGAATCATCAAATAAAAGCCTGGTTACCATCATTAAGAAGCTACTGGAAGAGAACAAAAGGTCGTGGCATAAAAAATTGATACATGCCTTGTGGGCAGACAGGCTCACTACAAAGAAATCTATTGGCTTGTCACCCTTTCAGCTGGTTTATGGGACAGAAGCAGTTTTTCCTACTATCCTGGGAATACCGGTGGTAAAGCTCGTCCAAGAAATCCAATCAGAAGAGGACAGCATGATAAGGAGAATCAATGAAACAATACATCTTCAGCAGACAAGAGAACAGGTTTATAACAGAGTGGTCAGAGTTCAGGAAAGCATAAAAAGGCAGTTCGACAAAAGAACCAAAGTTTCAGATTTCAAGGTTGGTGACAAGGTTCTAAAGTGGGATTCAAGGAGAGAAGACAAAGGCAAACATGGAAAATTTGACAGCTTGTGGCAAGGTCCATATATCATACAAGCCACTGTGGGTCCTAATGCATTTTTCTTACAGGAACTTGATGGTACAGAGCTGTTTGGGGGTCCTGTCAATGGCAAGATGCTCAAACACTACTTCTGCTGATTTCCCATCTCCAATTTCATTTCCATTGTATATACCGTTGCAAATGTTCATTTTCAACAAAAGAGAAAAAATGTTCCAAAAAAAAAATGAAAAGGGAGGTTCGGACATGCTCAAAACATGAACCTCTGAGGCAAGAAGATTGGCTCTAATAAACTCAAAATCTGAGCCAAAAGGAAGCAGAATTGCTGATCCAAACGAGCTCAAAATCTAGACCAGCAGTGAAAAGAAAAATCAGCTCTAATCTGCCTAGAACCAGAGCTGAAATCAAAGGAAAGAGATGACTCAAATATGCTCAAAACCTGAGTCAAGAAGAAAGGAGGTTATTTCATAATTGCAGAATTCCATGCCTTCTCAGTTTTGTTTTCTATAAGTTTCAGCCCAACAAGTCAGACAGTCTAATACTGGCTTGGCTGTGTTTAAATTTCTTGTCTTAAAATATAGGTGAAGAAACCTGTTGGAAAGTTTAATCCCAACAGGTAGTAGATTAGGTAGAGAATCTTATGAGGCCAATAGCCTAATCTGGTCTCATGGAGTAATAAGGGTAGACTTAGAATAGGTTTATTTTATGTTTATAAAAATAAAATGATGTAAAGGGTCTGCAAGTCCAAATGCACCCAAAAGAAAATGTTAGGACTATAGTCTGGGTAGGTAGTTGTTTGGGAGAATTTTACTGCTGATACGTTGTCTTCATAGCTTGTGGCAGCTAATCAAAGAAAGAAATGGATGGTTCAAGCAGCAGGCACTTAGCCTTCACCAAGAGATCAATTTTTGAATTCTTGACTCCTTCAAGAAGAAGCCATCCCCATGTGGAGCCATTGTTAGCCTCCCTATGAAATTTTTGACAAGAAAATAGGGGGCTAAATTGTTCCTGAGCCTTCAAGGAATGCATTTCCCCTGAAAACACAGTCTCCTTGAAGCCTCCATGTGCCTTCTATCCTTTGATAATTTCCCCTCTGCTGCCTATCGTAAAGCCTCTATGTTTGCGAAGAAATACCCAAAGGCCCCCTTTTTCCTTCTTATATCTTCCCTCCTTAGCTCCTATTCTGTTCTCCCTCATCTCCCCTTCTTTTCCCCTTCTTACCTTTTCAAATCCCTTTTATGTCCTCCCCCTACCCCTTTGTGGGCTTCATTCACCCTTATTCCCTCTATCGTTACTCATACTCTTCATCTAATGGCCAAAGGGCCAAACTCACTTTCCTGACTTTACAGCAAGGCTTGTTCCTTCCATTATGCCTTGACCTCTTTTCTTCCATGCGCCCACACTGAACCCAGTTTAGAACCCTTTGGACGAGCGAAAGCGTGCATCGAGCTGTCTTATTAACGCCCATCGTGTTTTCTGCTTTTTGCGATCTGCGCCATTATGTAAGTCTGTCCCACAACAGCGCAAAGCGCAAGAGCTTGTTGTCGCCTCTTCGCCATCGCATTGTCTCCATTTGCGATTTCTACATGCGCACCCCCAGCTCCACCTCATATGCATTTCCGTCCATTTCATACATTCTCGTTGTGTTTCTCCAAAGCCTAAAGTTACACCATTAATCCATCAAAGTGTATAATATATTTTCCGCCCCTTTCACATCAGCCCCTCGTTCCGCTCCCTCCCGATGAGACCAAGTGGCGCGCCCTTTTCTCCCATCTGCATCACCCGCCACCTCCGTCATTCATATTCATGGTTCTCTTCACTGTCTTCATGTTTTTGCAGGGATATCCGAAAGAAATGACCACCATGATCGCCCAGTCTCCCATGCAGCGGCCGAAAGGTGCAGGAAAGCTCTGTACTTCGGTACATTTAATAAAGAAGGCCCGTAAAGGTGGAGACTAGTCGTTTATTCAAAGAACAGGGTTTGAGATCGGTGGAAATCTTTCTGAGCCATTAAAATCCCAAGCTACCACTGTCAGAGGCGAAATGAGAAGGCAGAGTCATTCACTACGTTCAAGAGAGATTAGGCATGTTAATGAAAGATATGGGGCCCTAAATCAGTGTGTTCAAAGGCAAATCATCAGATTACAGACCCCGAGGATCAATCAAAGGATCCTGAGCACAGATAAAGGAATGTCCTTGGAGAGTTTTCCCACCAAACTACGGCTCAAAGGCAGTTAGACATTTATAAGACAGACCTTCATACAATTTATTTTACTTTTGATTCACGACACCTGGAGTACAACATGCCAAAATGTCGAGATCATATCGGAGGAGATCATTCTTTTCCAAGGAAGGTGACAAAAATTAAATATACAGCATGTCGAGCAGAATGGGTTTTCGGCCCTGCATTCATGGTTATGTTTAAAGATACATTTAATTTTCACCTCCCCTCTCAGTCGATCTTAGGTTTATCCTTTGATATAAAGCACAGGAGGGAAGATTGTAACGGTTGTTGATGAGAAATCAGTGGAATGCAAGTATTTTCCTCTTGAGACAAGCTCTCTGTGTATTACTGTAAGATAGGCTGAGCTTTGATGTATTCAGACTGAATGTTCAAGCTATGGGCTATGATGTACCTGATTGGTGTTGTTTTTAATATGACAAGCATGTTTCTTTGGATCCTGATCTAAAGCAGCAGGTGATGTTTTCTTTTCTCTGTGTTTAATTCCATTTCAGTTCATTTCGCTTCTGCTGGTAGGAAACAGAAGTATAATATAAGATTCATCCTTGATTGGTACCTTATATTTCCTGCTCTCCCTACCTCAATGTTTTCTGCTCATATGTGTATCTGAATGTTGATTTCAATTGATTTAACCAGTGTAGTGGATGCCATTGCCTGCTCTCTGATGTATGAATTGATGAAGTCTATGTTTAGATGTTCTTGGTAGGATTTAGCTGGAAGGTTTGGGAACACTGGGGATTAGTGTTAGCCCTGTCCACTAGGATCTTTGCACGACCAGCTAGTATTTCTAAGTTCCCTGGTAATTACCTCTAATTTCGTCTGGCGGAATGAGTTAATGACTTCTGCCCAGATTTCATATACATATCCTCTCCTCATTTTCAAATTCCAATGTTCCAATCCATTCCCACCTTTTAAGATCCAAAATGCCTCAGATGACTAGCCTAATTGAAAGTTTAAAACTACTTGATCACAAGTAAACTTTTTCGACTCATAACCAATGGCTTCTTGATGCAGTCATCTGTCTCTGCCTAAGATTCCTCTTTGCTCATCCTTGTCTTATATTGAACCTTCTTTTCCTGATTCCCTCCAACCAAACACAAACAATCAGACAAACAACCTCGAGCCTATAACTAGCCTAAAAACATAACACCTGAGCTTCAAAGACATAACCTTTGACTACCATAGAGAGATCCCTCTCTAGACCTAGGAGGGCTAGATCCTAAGGTCCCAAAGTGGTTCTATGTTGTCTCATATTTTGGTCTCTGTCAACCTGGCCAAAACATGGGAACCCCTACACATCCTTCAATTTATTTTATAAATATAATTGTGTTGTGAATGGTATTTTGTCTAATGGTCTTTACTACATTTATTTACAAAATAATGTCACTTATGATTCAATGCATGTTCACACTGGCACTAAAAGATGTGTTATTAATGAAAATTCCTCTAAATTATGGCACTGGAGACAAGGTCATATCTCCATAGAAAGAATTAAAATATTGATAAATGAAGGGGTACTTAATACTCTGTATTTTACTGATTTTGATACTTGTGTGGACTGCATAAAGGGAAAGCAGACCAACAAGTCAAAAAAATGTGCCAATAGAAGTTTGGACATATTAGAGATCATACATATTGATATATGTAGTCCAGACATGGACTCACATGGTTAGAGATACTTCATATATTTTATAGATGATTACTCACGATATATGTATCTCTACATGCTTCATAAAAAGAGTGAAGCATTAGATGCCTTTAAGATCTTTAAGGCCGAAGAAGAGAATCAATGCGGCAAGCAAATTAAGATCGTGAGATCAGATAGAGGTGGAGAATATTATGGTAGATACATAGAAGATGGACAAGCACCTAGGCCATTCACAAAATTTCTTCAAGAGCATGGGATTTTTTCCCAATACACCATGCCTGGTTCACCCGACCAGAATGGTGTAGCAGAAAGAAGAAATCAAAAATTATTAGACATGGTGCAGAGTATGCTTAGCAGCTCCAATCTTCATAAATCCTTGTGGACTGAAGCACTTCAGATGACAGTGTATATATTAAACCGAGTTCCAACCAAGGATGTTCCTAAAACGCCATTTGAATTATGGAAAGGTTGGAAACCGAGTTTGGGAAATATGCACGTTTGGGGATGCCCGTCTGAAGTGAAAATATATAATCCACAAGAGAAGAAGCTGGACCCATGGACCATTAGTGGGTATTTCATTAGATATGCTGAAAGGTCTAAAGGTTACATATTTTATTTTCCATCTCACAGCACTAGGATTGTGGAATCAAGAAATGCAAAGTTTCTTGAAAATGACTTGATCAGTGGGAGCGATCAAACCAGGAACATAGTTTCTGAGAAGGATCATTTAGAATCTCAACCTTCCACCTTAAGTGATAGATTGTTTATTATTCACAACACCCCTCAAGTACAAATTGGTGTTGAACAACCAATTGTTGAAGTTCCACAAGCTGCTGACGACATTCCAGTAGATCAATAGTTCAAGAATTTCCAAGAATTTTTGAACAAGAAGTTGAACCACATAATTCTCAGGAAGATGGTGGTACAACATTAAGAAGATCTACTAGACCAAAGAGATCAGCAATACCTAATTATTATATTGTGTATATGCAAGAATCTGACTCAACATTGGAGCCAAAAATGATCCCGAGTCTTTTTCACAAGCCATGAGTTGCAAAGAATCCGAATTATAGTACAATGCCATGAAGGAAGAGATGAATTCTATGAAGAGTAACGAAGTCTAGGATCTTGTTGAGTTGCGTAATGGTGCAAAATAAATTAGGTGTAAATGGGTCTTTAAGACAAAGAAAGACTCACTGGGCAACATTGAGAGATACAAGGCAAGACTCGTTGCAAAGGGATTCACTCAGAAAGAAGGAATCAATTACAAGGAGACTTTCTCTCCTGTATCTAAGAAAGATTCCTTGCACGTTATTATGGCATTAGTAGCCCATTTTGACTTGGAGTTGCACCAAATGGATGTGAAAACGACATTTCTCAATGGAGATCTAGAGGAGGAGGTTTACATGAAACAACCTGAAGGATTCTCCTCTAGTGATGGTGAGCAATTGGTTTGCAAGCTCAAGAAATTATTATACAGATTAAAACAAGCATCCTGCCAATGGTATTTGAAATTTCATAATGTAATTTCTTCTTTCGGTTTTGTAGAAAACATTATGGATGAATGTATATACCTGAAAGTCAGTGGGAGTAAAATCTGTTTTCTTGTTTTATATGTGGATGACATTTTGCTAGCAACCAATGATAAGGGTTTGCTACATGAGGTGAAACAATTCCTCTCTAAAAATTTCGATATGAAGGATATGGGTGAGGCATCTTATGTCATCAACATTAAGATCCATAGAGACTGATTTTGAGGCATCTTGGGTCTGTCTCAAGAAACCTATATTAATAAAATTTTAGAGAGATTTCGGATGAAGGATTGTTCACCAAGTGTCGCTCCCATTGTGAAAGGTGATAGGTTCAATTTGAACCAATGCCCGAAGAATGAATTTGAAAGGGAACAAATGAAGAACATTCCATATGCTTCTACTGTTGGAAGCTTAATGTATGCTCAAGTCTGCACATGGTCTGACATTGCATTTGTTGTGGGAATGTTGGGACGATATTAGAGTGATCCAGGTTTAGACTACTGGAGAGCTGCAAAGAAAGTAATGAGGTACCTTCAAGGAACCAAAAACTACATGCTTATGTATAGACGGACGGAAAATTTGGAAGTAATTGGCTAATCATATTCTGACTTTGCTGGATGTGTTGATTCATGCAAATCAACATCAGGCTACATTTTTATGATGGCCGGTGGAGCTGTATCATGGAGGAGTGCCAAGTAGACGTTGATTACCACTTCCACTATGGAAGCCGAGTTCGTCTCCTATTTTGAGGCTACTTTACAAGGTGTATGGCTTAAGATTTTCATTTCTGGGCTTAAAATTATGGATTCTATTTCTAAGCCATTGAGAATGTATTGCGATAATTCAGCTGCTATTTTTATGGCTAAGAACAACAAAAGTGGGAGTCGAAATAAACACATCGACATTAAGTATTTAGCCATAAGGGAACATGTTAAATAAGAGAAAGTGGTCATTGAGCACGTTAGCACTGAATTGATGATCGCTGATCCTTTGAATAAGGGCATGCCACCATTTAAATTCAAGGATCATGTAATGAATATGGGACTTGGTTCCATTATGTAGTTTCTCATTGTATGAACAATGTTATTTTAATGAAATTATTAATTATTGTGATGTTTTTCTCATATTTATGTGCACCTTAATTTGATTTGAGAGAATTCATCTATGTAGGACCAAGAATGAACATAGGGTTTATTCATTAAGAAATTGTTGCCACATAAATTTTAATAGAAATAAATACATAGTAATACATGGAAGATAATACTCGTCATTAGAGGACTTATCTCCATGATTCATGTATCTATTACTTAATACGGATTTTCAGTGGGTTTGAAGATGAGACATTAAGATTGGAAGTATGGACAAATTGGGAGAATGTTAAGCTCCCTCTCCCAACGTGCGATTTCTGGAAACTGATCTACAGTTGTTTCCTTAAATTATGGAAACCAACTGCATTTATTTCCTTAAATTAGGAAATCAATTGAAGTTAATTAATTTCTTTTTGGGAGCTTCTGAAGTGATCCGTTACTCCCATTGTAGTTATCTAGTTCGTTACTCCCATTACAGTTATCTACCATGATTTGTGGAACACTTAACGAATAGCCAACAGAAGCTTGATGGAAGCTTGGCTATAAATTCTTCTGTTTGGTCCCCAAGCTCACTAACTTAATCCCCTTCAGCCTTACACCATCAAGTCAGAGTGAGGAGAGCTTGGAAGTGCCTTCAGATTTTCTTTAGTGTTGGTGTTGAGGACGCAATGTTGTGTAGTGGCTACGTTAAGGAGGCTTTGTTGCAGAAAAGTGAACGTGGAGAAGAACTCTCGAGGCTCTGGCTCCTGCGTTATAGTTTTATTAAAGTCTGTTTAGTTTCCTTGAAGAATCTGCAATAAACCATTCGTTGGAGCACTTCTTGGAGCGTTGATCCTTGTGCAGATTTCATCTCTGCAAAATTAATTTTTCTACATAGTATAATTCATCAATGGCTGGAGGTATTATTTAATGGGAAATTTTAAGTTTTAAGTTTTAATCTTGGATTCCTTTTAAGTATTTATTCCACATTTTGAATCGTTATTTTTGCTAACAGTTATTAATCAAATATATTATTTTTTTAAATTTTTTATTGTTTTTTTATCTAATGCTTTACTTTTATGGACACTACACAATCTCTCCCATATTAAACCGACATTTAAATGTTTACATTCATTCATGAACACTACAACATCTCTCCCATATTAGGCTATAGAGGGTATCTCACATGCGATGCCATTTATTGTTTGATAATTTCATAGTTGTATTAGTTAAATGTAAAAAGGTAAACATATATTCACATAATGCCATTTAGTATTTCAAATTTGTATGGTAATTTCATATTTGTATTACGTAACTGTGAAAAAGTAAACATATATTTAGGAATGTACGTTAATTAATATTATAAACTGATATATATATATATAGTTTAACATCAATTTTTAAATCTTAATATTGAGGATAAAATCCCAAATATATCAAAGGTGAGTATACTCATTATTGATACGTGTTTTTTTTTAACATGAATAGACAAGTTTTTATTTATGATGTTGGGTTGGGCCGAAGCCTAAACAACCCATGTTACATAATTTTTTTTCCAAAATACCCAGTGGGACGATGTCCTAGTTTTAAATAGTTGGGGAGCTTCGATCTTATGGTATAGGAAACCAAACAGGAGCTTCGTCATTTTTTGAGATATCTTCTTGGGCTAAGAGGCAGCCTATATTTTCTCTTGCGTCCGCTTCCTTGTTTAGATTTTTCAGGATGTGTTAGAAGGAGTTGGAGGTGTAATTTTGCAACAATTTTCGGAGTCTCTACAGGGTCTTATTGAGTGCTGGGTTGTTGAAGTGATCATCAGTGTTTATGAATTTTATCAGGATTTTTGAGTCTTCGAAGACTTGAATGTATTTTTCTCTGTATTCGTGAGAAATCTGGCAAGCTTTGAGAAATACTAAGATTTATACTTGATTGTTAGTGCTCTGTCCAAGGCCCCAACTGAAGCTGAATTTGTTGTGCCTTTCCCGGGAGTAGATTACTCCCCCTACATATCCCCGTGTTTCCTTTGGAAGCTCCGTCAAATAAGATCGTGGCTTTGTCTTGGTTCTTCCACCATTTTTGCAATTCTAGTTCGGAGATCCAAAGCCTCCACTCAGAGTTGAAGCAAGGCCAAGGGGGGATATTTTTGTTGTAGGCACGCTTCAGAGGCGTTCCAAGCCAACTGATCTCATTGGGGAGGAGCTCACTGTCTATCTTATGGGTTCGATTCTCCATAGTCTCAATCAACAAAGATTTGGATTTAGCAACTACAACTATTAGAGGGTGCTTACTATTGTTGAAGGTGGCATCATTCCTTGCTAACCACACTTCCCAACAAATGTATTTTGGAATAGCATACCAGATTTTTTCCCACGAGGATTTTTTGTTCAAAGCATGGGGATATTGCCCTTTCCAGGAGGTAAATAAATTTACTACTGTAATCTACGATGGGATTTGAGAATTAAGCCCAAGCATAGCTTGCATCCATACTTCTTGTGTAAATGGGAAATCTATAAACAAGTGATCAATTGTTTCCTAAGGAGAGCAGTAGAGAGGGCATCTGTGGGGTCTGATAATACCTCTTTTAGCCAAGTTATCCCCAGTCAAGATCCGTCTGTGCATGAGAAGCCGTCTGAATAAGTTGATATTGGGGAGGCCAATAGGGTCCCAGACATGATGCCACAACACTGGAGAGAGCAGAGAATGCTGAGATTGGAGGACAACAAATCCCTGCAACGCTGTGTAAGGGCTAGTCCTCCCCTAGCCCCACTTGTCATTTGTGCGCAGCTGCACTGGGGCCAAACCAGTGAGCGCATCGAGGAAGGGTCTTAATTAAGATTGCATCTAGTCTAGTGGGTGTGGGATATCCCAATCGATCCAATTTCCAGCAGCGTCCTAGGAAGAAATATCTTCCAGATTGTGAATACTGTGATTTTTGAGCCAGTCATGCAGATATGCAAAGTCTTGGAGTAAATTGAGGAGTTGGAGACCCATGATTTTATGACCCCACAGGCAGATTCTTTTCCCATTTCCAAGAATTCTGTACAGGTGCTCTTGAAAAAAATCCCAGCCACGGCTATAGAGATTCCATAGAATGGTGCATTTGCAAGAAGCTCCTTCCTCCATATTGTTTAGTGAGAGCCTGTGTATATATTTTTTAATGAGCACTTGACTTACAAGGTGTCCATGGTTTGATAATATTTTCCATAAAATATTCGCTCCCAATGCCAGATTGGCCAACCTAGGGTCTCCAACTTGAAGAAATCCATCTGATAATGGTCTTTTCACAATATCCAAGCTTACCAAGTGGAATTTTTTCTGATTCCCCTTTCCTCCTTGCCACATGAAATTTCTTAACAACTTAGAGAGTTGATTAATGATTCTTTTTAATGAATAAATTTTTATTGCTTTTTAGATAAATTTGGTCACTATTTACAAGTTTATATAAATATAATTTTTATTAATTCAGGAGTTATTGTAATTCAATGTTTTATGGCATATATTTTTATGTAAAATTTATGTTATATTTTTGTTATCGCATAATTTAATAGCTGAATGTTTTGGTGGAAATATGATGATACAATTGTTTATGCGATTATAAATTTATTTATTTATTTATATTCATATTATATTTTTGAATGCATAAATAGATTCAACTCTTTGAAAACTCTAGGAGCACTCAATTGTGTCTACTACACTACTCAAACACCCATTTCCAACAAATCCTTGCCATACTTTGGATAAAATCGACTAGAAAAGATGTATGTGAAAGGGCCAAAACATAGAAGAGTTAGACTACAAGGTGTGCTATCAAAATTTTTTGTTTATTAACCAATCATGTTAATAGTAAAATTTATATTAATCTATGTGGAATGGGGAGGTAGATATTTTCCTAAAGGGTTGTGTTAGGGTCCTATAAATATAGAATTCATAATTTTGAATTTGGCTCTACCAAAATCTTGAAATATTTTACATTAAAAAATGAAAAGAAGGTATGTCCTAAAAGAACAATCAAAGGAAAAAAAGAAACAAAGATAAAAAAATAAGATTAAATATGAACCCCATCAAAAAAAGATCATGAAAGTGTTGCAAGTTTAAATGCCACTACTACTAGTTACTTTTACTGCAAAATAAAATGATTATGTGCAACTTGTTCAAAATTCCATAATCCATGATGAGTTAAATAGTTTAATCTTAACCCTTTCATGCTTTAAAATTTCATGTTGATAAATAGAGAATAAAATCTAGCCAAACAACTTAATCTTGGCAGATTAGTAGTTAAAATAGAGAATAAATGAGGAGCTCAATAGTTTAAACTAAGCCCTCAGATGAAATAAGGTTAGAATTAGACAGTTTCATGCTTTAAAAGAAAAATGGATTTAGGGTTGCAAGCTTAAATGCACCTATGCAAATGATGAAAAAATGTTAGAATAATGACTGGTAGGTAGAAAGCAGTTGTGCAAGGCATGTAATAAAACATCATCTGGCAGATTACTAATTTCCCTTCCCCCACAATGTTCCAGTATTCAAAACCTTCAGTTAAAGAGGCTCGGAGCATTTCTCTGACTTTTGTTGGGACCAGTCCCAAGGCTTAAGGACTGATTGGTAAAAAGTACTAGATTCCCTTCACAAAATCCTTTTCCTCAACAAAATCCCTTTTCCTAAGTTTAAAACACTTTTTATCTAGGAAAAGTATAACCCCCTTGAATAATTCCCTTTTTCATACAAAATCCTCAAAAAAGCCACAAAATGCTATTTATCCTAAGTATTAAGTGTGAAATTTTAAAATGGGGCCACCATTATGAAATTGCGCCTTAAAAAACATGATATTACACTTTATTTAGTGTATTTACTATTCTCACATCCATTTCATATTAACACTTAACTTATGTATTAAATCCCCTATACCCTTTTTCCCATATTCTAATTAAATCCATTATTTTACAGTCCTCCAAAACCCATAGTTTTAATATAACCCAAAGTTTTATCTCCCCACATGTCAAATCTTTCGGGCCCCGCATATTGAAACCCCACATATATACATAGGCACCATATAAAACTTTGGTTATAACCCAACCTCGAATAAAACAATAAAATACCCGATTTAGACTTATACAAAGTCAAAATCTGGCCCCACACACATGACCTCACTTCACATTAACACCCTTGCAATTTGATTGTGCAACTGTCGTCAGATCAACCTTCCCCTAAATCGGATGACATTTGCATTCTTCACTCCTCAAAACTTAACCAACCCAATTGATGTGAAATGGGTGGTTTTTCCAATCCACTCATTCACTATGTGTCTCCACTAGGTGTCATTGCGTTCGTTTGTGAAAAACCACCATATGCCTAAAAGCAGTGCGAAGAATCCCATTACCCCTTCCGTGCAATCTGCTAAACCAAGTACTGTTGATCCACGCCAAATGTTAAAGTAAAGGTTAATAAATGTTGAAATAATATTAATACTACCCCTCCAAGTCAAATGTTTCACTGTTTGTTAAGAAAACTCTGAAAAAAACTTTTACCGACCTATTACAGAGAAATTAACTCCAATTAAGCTATTTTGAGCCCAAATTAAGCCTGAATCCAGGAATTCAGATACACAAACTGTTACAGAAGTAGTCACAAGCATCCTAAAGACTGTCCCAGAGAAACCCTCCTTGTAGACCTTTGTTTCATTAACAAATTGTTTGATTTTTGCAGGTTCTTCTCAGAATATGAAATTGGGCCAACAGTTTCAATACTAGTTGACAAAATTGTTTTCTCTAAATTCTCAGATTTTAATTCAAAAGCTTCATTCAAAAAACAATTTTTATACAAAGAAAGAATAAAATCAACTAAGAGAGATATCAGTGAAATAATAATCACAGTAATAGTGAAAATAGAATAGTCAAAGAGCATCAGAGTTAAGTGTATCAGATGAAAGTCAGGGTGAAGGTTAAAACAAAGTTACAGAGCAGTCAAGGTAAAACAGTAAAAGTAAACATGGAGGAAGTAATTTTAAATAGATATGAAAATAATTTCACCAAAAAAAATGAATTTTATCCAAAGTAAAAGAAAAAACAGTTAAAAGAACAAAAAGGTTAAAAGATGAAAACAAAGCATGAAGGGACATTTTTGCAGACATTTCCTGTTTAAGTCATATTTTTGCAGAAACTATTGTGACCAATCCAAGATGGAGTTTGAAAAATTGAAGGAGCTTTATGTTCCTAATATATCCACATACAAAAACCTCTCTCACTTTTCTAACAACCATTATGGGTTTGGAAATATTAAACAATATTTGACAGCCCTTGTTACAAAAAATTCCTGTTTAGTCATCATTTTATAGAGAATATTGTGGCTAATCAGAAATGCATCTTACAAAACTGAAGGAAGTTTTTGTTCCTAAGAGGCAAATATAAAAAAATCTATCTCAATGTAAGCATAAGTATTACATAGTGAGAGATACATGCACATGTTTACAACCTAGTTTTCAGACTTTGCAAAGTTCTGTTTTACACATCTGTTTGCAGAGAATATGGTGAACAACTGGAAATGAATTTTTGGAAACGGAGAGAGGTTTATCTCAAACACAGATTTAGCTACAATAACCTCTTTCACATTTTACATATATATCTCGGATTAAGATATACAAAGGTATAATTGGACCCCAATTTTGCATAATTTCTGGAGCAGAATGCACAAAGGAAGGAGACCGTTAGTGACTTGGATGCCTCATCATCAACTAAGAGTTGATATCAAATTATAATTCTCTTATTTGTCACCATAAATCCATAAGTGTATTTCCAAATAGTTTCATTAGTTTTGATTTTCCATTATTTAAGTTCTTTTATGTAAAACAGTTTGAGATATTTGTAAACCAATCTTGATATTTTTTCAAGATATTCTAGTTTAGAATTTGTATAAATACTTCACTCTTTGAAGTATTATTGTGGAATAAATTGTTGAAGATTTTTATAGTCATTTTTGTTGGACTTGAAAGCTTTTTGTTGCAAATTTCAAGTTACCTGACTAGATCAAATCAACTAGCATCATATTTCAGGATTCATGTGATGAGCCATTGAAGTGAAGTACTTTCTACTTGTCATTGTTTATCTTCTCATGTTTTCATGCCTCCATTATGTATTCTAAATTTGAATGAATAAACAAGAGTATTATTTCAGGATTTGTTAAAAAGAACCCTGTCTTTACTATTTACATTTCCATGTTTTCTACTGATTTCTAGAGTAGGGAACCCTTAATTGCTCCCTCTTTCGATTGACCTCTGTCTACTCCTTCCTTTTCCGGATCAAAGAATCCTTCATTGCCCTTTATGATGATCAAACCACTTCACTAAATTAGCCTTCCAAGATCTTCAAAGACTTGTCTATCTTGCCCTGAAAACATTTGACTTTTTGACCTTGATCCTAGTTCTATCTGCTTGATTTTTGACTCAGCCCAATGGAAAAACATATTTCTCACTATCCATCTCATTAAGTGATTTTTTCCCACCAAACCAGACCAAATCAAAACCAATTTGCACAATCATAACTAGCGTAATATCTTATAATAAAAAAAAAGTTAAATATTATAGAGAGCGCCCTCTCTGAACCCTAGGAAGGCTAGATCCTAGAGTTTAAAAGTAGGTTTGTGGTTACCTCGGATTATTTCTTTCTTTAACCTTGAGAAATTACTGAGTGATGAAATATTGGCGACCATACTGGGGAAACTAACATTTTCTTCAGAAATATTTTATGGGTTCAAATCTAATCTATGATGGTGGATAGTGATCAGACACATAAATGTTAAAATCATCCACTTGGTGACTCCAAATCAATTTCACAATCAAGACTCCACTGGAGAAATGAACCTGAAAGAAAAATATGTAAAGATCAGGATTTAAACTTGCATCTTAATCCAAGACATCATGTTCTTTCTCATTAAGAATTTTTTTCAATGTATATCGTATTTTAGAGAAGATCTTAGATTAGTTTTTAATTATTTTCCTTTAAAGATTGTAAATACTAATTCTCCTAATCCCTTCGAGCATCTTTCTTCTAAATTTTATGATGATCATTTTCCAATTAAGAAGCCTCAAATAATCAAGACTGATCTTACAATCCCTATACATATTCATGTACCTTGTAAAGTTCCAGATACATATAAGCCCCTTATTTTACCTCCTATACTCCATGATTTTCCTAATAACTACTACAAACATCTTCCTCGATTTGATGGAGAGAAAGGTATCACTGACCAAAAACATATTCAAGGTTTTGAGAATTATATGGAACTATTTGAGATTGATGAAGAGGATGTAAAAATCAGAATTTTTTCTCTTTCTCTGAGTAAAGTAAAAATTTGGTTCAAGAATCTACCTATTGCAAGCATCTCAAATTTCCAACAGATTTCAAAATTTTTTCTTGACAGATGGATAATTAAAGTCAATCTTTTTGTGATCATAGAAGAATATAATCAGTTAAAAAGACATGCAAATGAAACAATGCAAAATTTTTTTGACAGATTTAATCAATTTTATTATTCAATGAAAAAAAATATAGGACCTCCTCATGATTCAGCTCTCGTGCATTATCCAAGTGCCTTTGATCCAGAAATAGAATTTCAGTTAAGAGAAAGAGATCTAGAAACACTTGCACAGATGAAACACATTGCAATTGATGTAGAAGTTAATTTGCAAATCAGAAATGAAAAGTTGAAAGCAGAAGAAGAGAAGCAAAACATTATAGAGGTAAAACTCAGCCTTCTGGTAAGAAAACTAGATAAAATCATACAAAATATCACTATGAAAGATGATTTTTTATTCAAAATCACCATGAAGAAATATAAGAGGTTGATATCCATGAAAAAATTCCTGCTAATTCCAATTATCATAGATCAGAAAATGGATTTATAGATCAATATGTGGAAGAGGAATCTACCAATTTAATGTGTATGTTTGATGACATTCCCTCTTTTGATGATTTGCCTAAGTATGATCATTATGATTCTAGTTATGTTCTCCAAACTCAAGTTAGCTTTACAGAGAAATCAGAAGATAATTTGGAGGATGAAGAAATGTAGTTTCAGCAGATTGAAGACAATAATCAACTAATGCAAATCATTTATGAGAGTGAGGAAGAAAAAACACAAAATTTGGAAATAATTGAAGGTTATTTACCTCTTTGTTTTGCTTCATTTCAGTTTATTAGAGCCAAATTTCATGCAATCAACCATCAATAGTCTTTGGATATTGTGATTAACAACAAAGAATACAATGAAACTCTTAATCATGATTTTTCAGTTTCACAAGTACAGTTATCAAATTTTATCGAAACATCTGATCAAATGACACAAGAAATTTCCATACCACTATGTTTTGAATCATTTCAACTTTTAAAGGAAATGTGGTATAACATCTTTAAATAAAAGGATGATCAACTTGAAGTTTATGAAGTCCCATGGAATCCTATATGCCATAGGTTGTAGAAATTTTCCCAAGTTTTTCATGATCCAATAGTAGATATGTTGGATATTGAATGCATTCAAAGCCTGCCTCCATTAACTAAATATGAGTCTTAGAATCAAGATGATAACAATTTTAGCAGTCAGACATTTCCATCAGTAGAAATATCATCACAAAGTTTGCAAGGAGATAAATATGAAAATAAAATTTCAGTTTCATGGCATGGAGGTCATCCAGAATAGATGTACAGTTGATTAGATCAGTTAAACATTAGTGTATATATTTTGGAAGATCCTTTTGAAAATTTTCTAGACAATCAAGTATTTCCTTATCCTCTCATTTGTTGACAAGTTTCTAATAGGTTGCAGAATTATAGTTTTGATAATCAACAGGAAAATGCAACAAAATATATCAAAGTACATAATGCTTTAATGGTTGCATTGGCTATTTCATTTTACCTAACCAGCAGTTGGATAGCTGATTAGAGTAAGTAGATAGGATTTTAGCTTATTTTCTGTTTTCAGCTTGTTTTGAAATAATACATTAATATTTGAAGCCAAGAAAAAGGCCCTAAGATATTGATGATTTAGTAGTTTGGTTTGAAGGTTGCAACACCTTTTCTTCTCAGATCAGATTTCAGTTTGGAGAAAAGGGTGTAAATTGTCAGTTCAAGAGTTTCAGTCACAGTGATTTTATAACAAAGAAAATGCATGTTTTAGATTGGCTCAAAGGATCAGGCTACTAGTCAACGGTGTTCTTGACATCTCACAAGGAGATGCCATCCCCATGTGAAGCCGTTGTTGGGGTCATATATATATGGGATTCATAATTTTGAATTTGGCTCTATTAAAATCTTGAAATATTGTACATACCTTTTTTTTTTTTTTTTTTTTTTTTTTTTTTTTTCTGCAAATGTATTCCAAAATTAAAAAATGAAAAGAGGGTATGTCCTAAAAGAAAAATAAAAGGAAAAAAAGAAACAAAGATCAAAAAGCAAAATTAAATATGAACCCCATCGAAAATAGATCATGAAAGTGTTGCAAGTTTGAATACCACTACTAATAGTTACTTTTACTGCAAAATAAAATGATTATGTGCTTGTTCAAAATGCCATAATCCATGATGAGTTAAATAGTTTAATCTTAACTCTTTCATGCTTAAAAATTTCATGTTGATAGATAGAGAATAAAATCTAGCCAAACAACTTAATCTTGGCAGATTAGTAGTTACAATAGAGAATAAATGAGGAGCTCAACAATTTAATCTGAGCCCTTGGATGAAATAAGGTTCGAATTAGATAGTTTCTTGCTTTAAAAGAAAAATGGATTTAGGGTTGCAAGCTTAAATGCACCCATGAAAATGATGAAAAAATGTTAGAATAATGATGTGTAGGTAGAAAACAGTTGTGCAAGGCATGTAATAAAACATCATCTGGCAGATTACTAATTTCCCTTCCCCCACAATGTTCTAGTATTCAAAACCTTCAGTTAAAGAGGCTTAGAGAATTTCTCCGATTTTTGTTGGGACCGGACCCAAGGCTTAATGACTGATTGGTAGAAAGTACTAGATTCCCTTCACAAAATCCTTTTCCTCGACACAATCCCTTTTCCTAAGTTTAAAACACTTTTTATCTAGGAAAAGTAAAACCCCCTTGACCAATTCCATTTTTCATACAAAATCCTCAAAAAACCCACAAAATTCTATTTTTCCTAAGTATTAAGTGTGAAATGTTAAAATGGGGCCACCATTATGAAATTGCACCTTAAAAACATGATATTACACTTTACTTAGTGTATTGATATTATTGCATACATTTCATATTAACACTTAACTTATGTATTAAATCCCCTATGCCCTTTTTCTCGTATTATAATTAACTCCATTATTTTACAGTCCTCCAAAACCCATAGTTTTAATATAACCCAAAGTTTTATCTACCCACATGTCAAATCTTTCGGGCCCCGCATATTGAAACCCCACCTATATACATAGGCGCCATATAAAACTTTGGTTATAACCCAACCCTGAATAAAACATCAAAATACCCGATTTAGACTTATACAAAGTCAAAATCTGGCCCCACACACCCGACCTCATGTCACATTAACACCCCCACAATTTGATTGTGCGACTGCTGTAAGATCAACCTTCCCCCAAATCGGACGACATTCACATTATTCATGCCCTGAAACTCAACCAACCCAATCAACGCGAAATGGGTGGTTTTACCCATCCACTCCTTCACTATGTGTCACCACTAGGTGTTATCGTGTTCATTCATGAAAAACCACCATATGCCTAAAAGCAGTGTGAAGAATCCCATCACCCCTTCCGTGCAATCTGCCAAACCAGGTACTATTCATCCACTCCAAATGTTAAAGTAAAGGTTAATCAATGTTGAAATGACATTAATACTACCCCTCCAAGTCAAATTTTTCACTGTTTGTTAAGAAAACTATGAGAAACCTTTTGCTGACCTATTACAGAGCAATTAACTCCAATTAAGCTATTTTGAGCCCAAATTAAGCCTGAATCTAGGCATTCAGATACAAAAAATGTTCCAGAAGCAGTCACAAGCATCCTAAAGACTGTCCCAGAGAAACCCTCCTTGCAGACCTCTGTTTCATTAACAAATTGTTTGATTTTTGCAGGTTATTCTCAGAATATGAAATTGGGCCAACAATTTCAATACTAGTTGACAAAATTGTTTGCTCCAAATTCTCAGATTCTAATTCAAAATCTTCATTCAAAAAAAAATTTGTATATAAAGAAAGAATAAAATCAAGTCAGAGAGAGATCAATGAAATAATAATTCACAGTAACAGTGAAAATAGAACAGTCAAAGAGCATCAGAGTTAAGTGTATCAAATGAAAGTCAGAGTGAAGGTTAAAAGAAAGTTACAGAGCAGTTAAGGTAAAATGGTAAAAGTAAACATGGAGGAAGTAATATTAAATAGAGATGAAAATAATTTCACCAACAAAAATGAATTTTATCCAAAGTAAAAGAAAAAACAGTGAAAAGAACAAAAAGGTTAAAAGATGAAAACAGAGCATGAAGGGACATTTTTGAAGAAATTTTCTGTTTAATTCATAGTTTTGCAGAAACTATTGTGACCAATCCAAGATGGATTTTTGAAAACTGAAGGAGGTTTATTTTCCTAAGATGTCCACTTACAAAAACCTCTCTCACGTTTCCAACAACCATTATGGGTTTGGAAAGATTAAACAATATTTGACAACACTTTTTACAGAAAATTCCTATTTAGTCATCATTTTATAGAGAAGATTGTGGCCAATCAGAAATGCATCTTACAAAACTGAAGGTGGCTTTTGTTCCTAAGAGGCCAATATACGAAAACCTATCTCACTTTATGCACAGGTATTACATAATGAGAGATACATGCACATATTTACAACCTATTTTTTAGACTGTGCAAAGTTCTGTTTTACACATCTATTTGCAGAGCATATGGTGAACAAATGGAACTGAATTTTGGGAAACTGAGGGAGTAATATCTCAAAAACATAATATATACAATAACCTCTTTCACGTTTTACATATCTATCTTGGATTGAGATATAAAAGGGTATCATTGGACCCCAATTTTGCAGAATTTCTGGAGCATAATGCATAAAGGAAGGAGATAGTTAGTGACTTGAATTCCTCATCATCAACTAGGAGTTGATATCAAATTCGAATTCTATTCTTTGTCACCATCAATCCATAAGTATAGTTCCAAATAGATTCATTAGTTTTGAGTTTCCATTATTTAAGTTCTATTTATGTAAAACATTTTGAGATATTTGTAAACCAATCTTGATATTTTTTCAAGATATTCTAGTTTAGAATTTGTATAAATACTTCACCCTTTGAAGTATTATTGTGGAATAAATTGCCGAAGATTTCTATAGTCATTTTTTTTGGACTTGGAAGCATTTTTTTTCAAATTTCGAGTAGCAGACTAGATCAAATCAACTAGCATCATATTTCAGGATTCATGTGATGTGCCATTGAAGTGAAGTAATTTCTACTTGTCATTGTTTATCTTCTCATGTTTTCATGCATCCATTATGTATTCTAAATTTGAATGAATAAAAAAGGGTATTATTTCAGGATTTGGTAAAAGAACCCTGTCTTTATTATTTATCATTTCCATGTTTTCTGCTGATTTCCAGAGTAGGGAACCTTTAATTGCTCCCTCTTTTGATTGACCTCTGTCTACTCCTTCCTTTTCCGGATCAAAGAATCCTTCATTGCTCTTTATCCTGATCAAACCATTTCACCAAATCAGCCTTCCAAGATCTTCAAAGACTTGTCTATCTTGCCCTGAAAACATTTGACGTTTTGACCTTGATCCTAGTTTTGTCTACTTGATTTTTGACTCCTTAGCCTAATGGAAAAACCAATTTCCCACTATCCATCTCATTAAATGATTTTTTCCCACCAAACCAAACCAAATCAAAACCAATTTGCATAATCATAACTAGCTAAATATCTTATAATCAAAACAAAGTTAAATATTATAGAGAGAGCCCTCTCTGAACCCTAGGAAGGCTAGATCCTAGAGTTTAAAAGTAGGCTTGTGGTTACCTTGGACTATTTATTTCTTTAACCTTGAGAAATTAATGAGTGATAACAGGTTGTAGAAATATATTTAGTTAAAAGCTTCTAATTCCAAGGGAATTAAAATCTTTCTTATGAACTAAGTCCTTTAGGTGAAAATATTTTTTTGAGGTTGATCATGTGGTGAAAATTTCCCCTCCGTATAATGATGGAAATCTTTAGATTTTTGGATTCTTGTGAGGCTCAAGCTCTTGAAGACCTTCATAATGTAATGGTGCCACTAAACATTACAATATGATGGAAATAGAGAACCCCATGGAGAGGGAAATTCAATTTAAAGAATATTCCACCAGAGCTACCACTCTAAATGTGGAGGAAGAAGCTCTCACTACTTTAGGGGAGTTATAAGAAAAGGAGTAGCATTTCAAGATAATAAATGAAAGGAAATGAAGCTTCTTGGATCTTCAAGGGAACATCTAAAGATAATCACATGAAATTACAATTTTAAAACTAATCAATATTGTTAAACATACACATGGAGAAGACAACCAAAATAGGATAAACATGAATACCCTTACTATTAGCTATGATACACATTTATACACTTCCTTTTTACCCTTGGTATTTACATACCAAGTGGTCTCTTGGACTCCCTTTGATTGTTTACATTCCACACCAACCCTTAGAGGATTAGGTGTCCAACATTGCCCCCCTTAATCCGAAGGGGTATGTATGAGTCCAAGAAGAGAGTTGTAATACAAGACTTGAAAAATATCCATGGAAGCACTAGGCTGAACGTGCTCTATGAAATTTTTGCATGAGGTGGTGGTTTGAGGCTCACCACCAACACTGGAATGATTAGTGTAGTTCTCAAAACTCTTCCAAATCTAAAAAGAAGTTGGGGTCTTCTGTTAGAGGAAGTGCTCCTAATGCTTTGAAGAGGCAGACCTTCAACCTAAAAAAGGGAGGTCTGCAACCTACATAAAAAAGGATAACCTCAACCTAAAAAGGAAGGTCTCATCTTGCAGTGGTTTAGTGATGACCACCAACTCTGGAATGCTTAATGCAATTCTTGGAACTCTTCCAAAAATGACAAGAAGTTGAAGTCTTCTGCTAGGGGAAGCGTCCTTGATTATTTGAAGAGGGATAAGCTCAATCTGAAAAGGGAGGTCTCAACCCTGCATATATGGTTTAAGGTTGACCACAAATCAAAGGCATTATCAGGCTACAACTCTGAATCTGGTATGGTAGGTTTTATTTTGGGCTCACTCGAAATTCTGTGTCTCTGGCTACAACTTTGAATATGGTATGACAAGTTGTGGCTCAGGCTCGCTTGATGTGGATTTGAAGCTGTTAAAAACCATGTTAAAGCACACACATGGTGTATGGGAAGAAAAAACACACACACAAGAGACTCAACACACAATGAAAGATAAGCGTGAGGCTTTCTTATTTTCCATTATACAAAGATGTACATTTATAGTACAATGGTGTGACTCTTGGTTTCATATTCCAAGGTCACTTGGACTCCATTGTGACTTTTCGCATTCCACACCTACCCATGTAAGATTAGGTGTTCCAACATCCCCCCTTAATCCGAAGGGGTATGTGTGAGTCCAAGAAAAGAGTTGTAATACAAATCTGCAAAGTATACATGGCAGCACTTGGGCTGAATCAACTCTCTGAAATGTTGGAAAAAAGAGGTGTTTTAAGGATGACCACCAACACTAGAACACAATACTTGTTGTAGTTCCCGAAACTCTTCCATAACTGGCAAGAAGCTAAAAGCTTCTGCTAGAGGAATTTTCCCTCATTAAAAAGGGAGAACTTCAACCTAAAAGAAGGGAGGTCTACTACCTGTGATGGTTTTAAGATTACCAAAAACTCTGGAATGCTTGAAGCATTTCCTGGAACTCAACCAAAGCTAGCAAGAAGCTGAAGGCTTCTGCTAGAGGAAGTGTTCCTCATATATGAAAGGGAGACCTTCGACCTAAAAGAAGGGAGGTCTACTACCTGTGATGGTTTTAGGTTATCCACCAACCAAAGAAGATGGTTTAAGGTTGTCCACCAACCGAATGCATGCTCATGGGCATCCGTGTCTCTGGCTACATCTCTGAACATGGAATGAGAGATTGTGGCTCAGGCTCGCTTGATCTGATGTCGAAGCTTGTACATGAGCACCATTTTCCCCCCTGTCAGGGACAAGGTGAGATGATGGCGAAAACTCAACTGCAAGTTTGTTCAATATATGTGAACAAGTTCTGACATGTGTCTTAAACATCTTCTTGGTTGTTGATGCCCATTGCCAAGAAGTGATCCATCCAAGATGAATCTTGGTTCTTGCAGGAGGCTTGTTTATGAAGCATCTGTCCGAAGAATGAGTGTGCCGACTACAGTGCTTGCATGGATGAAGATCAAAATAGTGATCTTTCGTATGGCCAACTTGATCACAGTGTTGGCATTTTACAATCTGTTGTTTTTGTTGTGGAGTAGGATCTGGAACAGCTGTAGGTGAACTGTCATACAGAAATTCAGCACTATGAAATATGATGGGCTTGGTGTAGTCTGGAATATGAAAGGTCACATCCTTGTCATGTCCAAGACCAGTACGGTGCTTGTTATGGAAAAGCTCTTCCCAAGGTCTGATGATGGGCTTGAGAAGTGCAGGTTGAACTGCTGCATCTGCATGTAAATCTGCTCTAGTACAAGGAGGTGAATGTGGATCAACTGCAACTTTATCTTCTTTCTTTTGATGAGAGTCCTTCTCAATCTTCTAAATAGAAATAGGTTTAGAATGGTGACTCTTTTGCTGAAGCCGAGTTTCCAACTGCAAAAACTCAATCTTTTCTTGTGCATCTTGTAAACAAGTTTGAATGTTACAAAGAGCATTCTTGCTCATTTTTATCACATCATCAACATTTGAATGAATGAGGTTACTCAACAACTCTAACACCTCATTGTTTTTAGCCATTTTCAACAACTTAGGCTCAAAAAAATGAAAGGGTGTCGGCTTCAACCGAAAATGCACCCGTTTACAATGTGACTCAACTTCCTTTCAAAAATACAAATGACTTATAGAAATGTCAAAGTACAAAGTGTGCTCCGCAAATGATGGAGGACAATCAACAATGAGCTACATCAACAACTGATTGCAACTATGAAGAAGATGCAAATTCCACTCACAATACAATGTCAATAGCTCTGCAAAAATATTTTGTAGATGTGCAGATGAAAACACTATGCAAGAAACCTTTAAGGCAACTGAATTTTCTTCAAGGAGCTGTTTTAAAAATGATGGCAAACTAGTCTTCACATCACCCTTCAAATCACAATGCAGATCTGCAATTTTCTCTATGTATTTAGTCCATTTTATTCATATGCCATTTCCTTCATTTTTGCTGTTTATATTCTCTCTTTCCTCTCTCTCTGTTGTTTTTTTTTTTTAAATTAATTAATTAAAAATTAATTAAAAAAAATTAATTAAAAAAAAAATTAATTAAAAATGGAAATGATGGGGAATTAATTAAAAAAAGTGGAAGAGGGAATTAAAAGGGAAAGAGATTTAAAAAATTTAAAAGGAAAGGGGAATTAAAAGGGAAGGGGATTAAAAAAAAAATTTAAAAGTGGAAAAAGGAGAAAGGGAGGGAAATTTAAATGTAAAAAATGGGAAATGAAATTTTTAAAAAATCGAAATTTAAAATATGGAAATCAAAATATGAGAAGGGGGAGGGAATGCAGAATGGGAAGAGGCGTAAGTTTGGGAGGGCGTGGAAGTGTGGAGAGGGCGTTGAGAGGTGAGGATAGATGCACGTTAGGGAGGGGTCTGCGTTAGGAAGGGAAGAGCGAGTAGGTAAGGGAATCGATGTAAGTGTAAGGGATAGCAGGGATGTGCGCATAGTTGAGAGGGGATGAGGGTCGTAGGCGTAGTGAAAAATAGGTGTAATGGGGTTTGCAAATCGACGTTTGGGAGTGTGACTACCGTGGAGAGTAGAGTGTCGAGTGCGGTTAGTTGAGGGGGCGGTAGTCGGGTATGAGGAAACGTAGTGGGATGCAGGAGGTGAGGTGAGAGTGTAGTGTGAGCGTTGGACGGGTATCACAGGTAGATGCGTAAGGAGGGGGCCAAGAACCCTATAGGCGTGTAGAGAGGTCGAGGGTAGTAGGCCGTGAGAGATAGGTGAGGGCGTATGTGAGTTGAGATGAGTGTTAAGCGTGGGGTTTGGAGATGTCCGTGGGGTTTGGCTCAGAATTTTTTATTTTTTATTTTTAATTTTTATTTTTATTTTTACTTTTTTTTTAATTTTTATTTTTTTAAAACACGGTGCGTTGGGATGAGTAGAGCAGGGCACAGGGGGAGAGCTTGAATTTTTTTTATATTTTTTTTTAAACAGTAGAGAGGAGTAGAATGAGTTCAGAAATTTACAGAATTTTAAGCAGTAAAATTGCAATTTAGGGTAAATGTAGAACCGTAGACTTAGAAGTAGCAGGAAAATAATATTTTTCTTTCAGTAGCAGAAAAATGCAGTCCAGAAGCTTAGAAATTTTCACCAAAAACCCCAGAATTTTTCAGAATATTACATAGGGCGATATAGCAGCAGAAAATTGGAGAATTTGTGGAGTTAGAGAACTCAGAAATCTCAGAAATTTCTTCAAAAACCCTCTTTAAACTATTTTCTAGCAGCTTAAAAATGTAGAATTCAAAAGTACTCAGAAATCTTATCCACTAAAAACTCATAAACTTATTTAGGAATCAACTTTAAACAATTTTTCCAACAGCTCTCCAAAATGCAGAATTTAATGGGCAGAAATTGCAGGAAGAAATCAACCTTCAGATGTGCAGTGCTGCTTTTCTTCAAAACCACTGCTGCTCTTCTTCAAAACAAATTTCTGAATGCTGCAAAATCACTTCTACAAAAACTCTGAGTGCTGCAAAAATACCAAGAATTTTTGCAGATATGCACAGGCCATAAACACAAATGGCTCACTCAATTTGGAGTATGGCCAACAATAGCCCGCTTTGATACCATGTTAAACACCATGTTAAAGCACACACATGGTGTATGAGAAGAAAAAACACACACACAAGAGACTCAAAACACAATGAAAGATAAGCGTGAGGCTTTCTTATTTTCCATTATACAAAGATGTACATTTATAGTACAATGGTGTGACTCTTGGTTTCATATTCCAAGGTCACTTGGACTCCATTGTGACTTTTCGCATTCCACACCTACCCATGTAGGATTAGGTGTTCCAACAGAAGCTTGTATATGAAATTCACTTCCCCCCCTGTCAGATACAAGGTGAGAAGATGGAGAAAAATCAATTTCAAGACTATTCCATACTCTAGAATAGGTTCTGACATATGATTGAAATATATTCTTGGTTGTTGAAGTCCATTTCCAATAAGTCGTTCATCAAAGATGAGTCTTAGTTCTTGAAGGAGGCTTGTTTTTAAAGTACATGTTTGAAGAATGAGTGGTTTTATGACAGTGCTCACATGGATGAAGATCAAAATAATGATCTTTCATATGGCCAACTCGGTCACAATGTTGGAATTTAAAAATATGTTGTTGCTGTTGTGGAAGAGGAGTAGAAACTGGAATAGTTGAAGGTGAAATTTCATGAAGAAACCCATCACTCTAAAATTGGATGGACTTTGAATAATTTGGAATATGAAAGGACACATGTTTGGTCTCAATCTAGTCTCCTAAATTGAGCTCATTTAATTGTCAACCAGGGTCAGTAAACTGTTGAAGTGTGGTGCACTATATGTGCCTAAGTAACCTCTTCCTACTTCGTTGTGTTTAGTGTTTTTATGATGTTTTTGGTTTTGTGATTTTATTTCGAAAAGGAAAAGAACTAAGTGCTAATGAAGGGAAACTATTGGTCAAAATAGAGTGAAGCCTAAACTATGATGGTAAATAAATGCAAATGCTGAAACAAAACAGAGTCTAACTATGACTAGCAACCAACAAATACAAAGCTTGATAATGACTCTATTGTAAACTCACAACATGAAATTGAAATGAACCTGAGAAATGAACAAGCTAAGTGTAAATGAAATTTTCTCCTAAATAAACAATCAACTCAAAAATCTAAATTATCCTATGATGCTGAAGTTATTCTATTCTGCAACTTGACTTATCACTACTAAGCCTTATTCAGAAATTTAGAGATTTTCTAG
This sequence comes from Pinus albicaulis, assembly GCA_034641835.2. Lineage (NCBI taxonomy): Eukaryota > Viridiplantae > Streptophyta > Pinopsida > Pinales > Pinaceae > Pinus > Pinus albicaulis. Next base: position 1,588,050 of record MU968381.1, read on the forward strand.
AATAATGTTTGGGAAAAAGGCTATTGGTGAATTTGTAAAAGATTTGCAGAATAATCAAAGCCTTAAACTGATATTATTGACCTCTGTTCATGTGATGATATATTAATAAAAATTCAGAACAAAAGTAAGTTGTGAATAATGAAGGCCGAGAGACTAATTTTGACAACTAGAACTACTTAAAATACAATGGATAACATCAAGCTAGAATGCTATCTATCAATATTAAAGGACAATGATTACAACTAAATTAGAATGTCATTAATCTACTTGAAACAAAATGAACTAAAACTAAACTAAAGAAAGTCATTATCAAACTGAAAATGAAATAACAGAACTGAACCACATGCATTCTAACTCCGTAGTATTAAACCACAGTGCAACTAACTGTAATATGTAATGTAAATGAACGTGGAAAACATGAAGTTGATAAAACTATTGAAATTGGAAATTGAAAACGAAATCAAGCTAACGCTACTTATCTAAACTGTGAAAACAGAGCTAAAATACTTATCTAAATTATAAAAACAGAGCTGCACAGGAGGTAGGGGCCCTCCACCACCTGGTAGCATGCAATCTAACTCAAAATTGACTCAGCACGTTCACAAAGATGATGTTTCTTTCATTAAAGGAGATAATGACTGAAAAACAGAGTATTCACGGTTCTGTGGCAAAAGCCAAAAACTAACCAAAATCTAACCAGCGTTGCTTGGTCTCCCAAGTCATATTTATAATAAAATTACATAACAGAACTTGAGATAATGAAGGATTATTGTCTTTTCCATTTCTATTTGAATTAAAACTCTTATTGAAGGCTGCGTACTTTTGCTGCAGACAGCTGTAGAGTCTGTGTCCCGGTAGAACTCTACCTCTTGATTTTGGTTTCCACGTGCATAACCACACACAAAATTCATTTCTTCCTTCATGGTGAGCAACGAATCATGTAGGCATGACGTGGATTCTGCCCATATGCGGTTTTTCTCAAGACGACACCTGTAACCCACTCAAACTGTAAAACAGCTGCAGAATCGCCGGTCAGCTACGGAATGTCTGCATTCTGTAGCTATTTTGCAGAAAATTGTTAAAATAGCAAAAATCATGAAAATACAATATGCTAATCAATTTTATGTAACCTTTAAGCAATCCTAATCATTCTTCATTGATTTTAGGCTTATGAAGTGATAAAATAATGATGAAATGAAGTGAAGGTTTGTAAAAGAGAAGGCAATTCTAAGGCTCAACATACCCCCACTGCAAGACTATTGCATGTCCTCATGCAATTTCATCAAAACTTATTCCATGTGCTTTGAAATCTCTGTTAGAACATCCAACCTTATCTTTCTGCTTCTTTTGGCCCTAATCTATTTTCTAATCTCTGTTAACTTTTTAGAGATTAGTTCTTCATCTTCCTTTTGTAGTGGAGTGTCAAGTTTATTTTCAATATCCATGTCAGTTTCTCTTCTTCTGCTCCATCAAAAGATTTGACAAAAGATTTTATAATCTCCTTATGGAAGCCATCAAATTTATCTATAAAATTTAGCCTCCCTTCTTATTGTAGTAGCTCCTTGACTTGTGGATATCCTTCCAAATACTTGACTTCAACTGATTGTGTCCTGACAATTAGCCACATTCCTCCTCTATGCAGATTATCTTCCTTCTGTGTCTGAAGATGGATTAGTTGAAGAATGATGCTTCACCCTTAGAATTACCTTTCTGCACTTAGAGATGGATTGGCTGCAAAGTGTAATGGAAGTGAATGGATGATATAAGGGAAAATGAAGTGGCTATGGATCTGATGGAGAATTTATGATGACCTTGTGGTGAAATATGGAATGTTGGATAAGGGATATGGCTAATCAATTCGAACGATAGGTTGTTTAGGAAACATATGATTATACACATTGTATCTATTTCATGTTTTGACTTTTTGCTATTAAAATAATTTTCACAATTTACCTCAGAATTTTGACCTTGTTAATTGCTGTGCTTGATGTTGTTCCTTTGGTCCTCTTTGAGCATGTTGGTCTTCAAAACAAAATCCTTCAATTTCCTGCAATCATCATCTCTTTGTAGGCTGTACAATTATGTCAGAACTGCTGAATAAGATGTGGCTGCAACATGCAATCTGTAAGAAGAAATGAAGTATGAATATGGAAGATGGATGTGAAATGTAATGGAGTGAAAGTGGAATAGGACTTGTGAAATGAAATGAAAATGGCGTGAGATGGAGTGAAAGTGGAATGGACTTGTGAAATGAAATGAAAATGGCGTGAGATGGAGTGAAAGTGGAATGGACTTGTAGAATGAAATGAAAATGGCGTGAGATGGAGTGAAAGTGGAATGGACTTGTAGAATGAAATGAATTTTGCAATTTCTTTCAAATGGTACATCAGAATTCCCTGAAATTTTCTGAGGTTGTCACCAATATTATTATGCATCTTCCACTGAAAAATCTCAGCCATTAGTTACATGGATCTCCCGGAAAATGAGAAATGGCTGTAGGTGAAAGTGGCCAATTTCTTGAAAAATACACACTGAAATTTTCTGAAATTTTCTGTGTTTATTCACCCTTCCTCAGTGCATCTACTATAAAAATTTCAGGACCAACGGATGCACGGTTTGAAAGTTATGACAAAATCAATTTCTGCCCTGTTTCACCCTTCATTCTGCCCAATGTTGCTACAAAAAAGTACGCCACGGACTCATTTTAAGGCCAAATTGAGTGATTCCAATGGGAAAATGTGTATTTTTACCTTCTCTACTGCCACATGCTTCCAGAATTTCATTTTGATGAAGAAAAGGTGCTTCTGTGCAAAAATACTCAAATCTGTCCTATTCTGTCCATAACGCTGAAAATTGAAAATCTGCCTGAAAAACCCTTCTGAAATGCCCTTAAAAATTGCTTTTTTCCAAATTCTGTCCGCGTCTTACTCAATTTATCATATTCTGAGAAAACCCAGAAGCTCAAAATGTTTTATTTCTGCTCCAGTCTCTTGCAAAAGTTGCGCCAAAACTGCCTTCTGGAAAAAGTTGCAAAAAAAACGAAAACAGGCTGCTACAGCAATGGCTGCAGAAACTGCCACTTTCCGCAGCTGTTATTGAATTGAAAAAAATATGAACATGCTGCTACAAGAAACTAATAAAATTCACTGCTGCAAGTTGTTGTTGATTCCATAAAACCATTAGTCTTCATCAAAGCCAACATTCATGGTACAATTCTTACCATGCGAATAAATGTGTCGAAGTCGAGCATGGGAAGAAATCATTGGATTATCGATCAATAATGAAAATCGTTAACCAATGCGAGACAACTCACCGATAATGTAAATGAGTGTTAAGGTACCTCAGTGCATCTTGACAGGGACGAATGAATGTGTCGAAGTCGAGTCGCCTGCAAGATTTGACAATCAAGAGACATTGTTGTATTCCCATTGTTATCAATGAGGAGGCTTGCCATTGATGAATGCAAGCTCCAAGGCACTTCAAATAATCTCTAATCTTGTTCCCAGATAAAGTGTTGAGGTCGATGGGACAAGATCTGTTGGAAGGTGGACCTTAAGGAATTCCACATCATCCAACTCGAGCATAGAACCAAGAATGATTTGAAGAACCATGAAAGATTGAAACCATCATGAAATTGCAGACTTATTGTGAACTTTGCTCGTCAGTTGCCTGGTTTTCAAGCAAAGCTCATGTCCAATTGTGCCAGCAAGCTGGTTTTCACAATAGGACTTATTTTTCTCTTTACTCTTTTTTTCTTTTTCCTTTTTTTTTCTCTTTTTTTTTTTTATGTCCTACTCTACTTGAAAAATAAAATCTTGTTCAAGTATATGAGTACTTCCAATGGAACCATGTCTGTAACAAGATGATAGATAAACTCATATGCAGGTTTGAAAGACACTCTTTGATATGTACCTGTATATGAGATGCCGACTGTCTTGATTTAGATGATGTCAAAAGATATTGAATAATTGAGCATTGGAATCCGATGACTGAATTGAACCAAGATTCAATGTAATCTTGTCTTCTTTGTCTTTCCTCTATCATGAAATGCAAGTCTTCGGAGATGTGATCTTCATTCATAGAATCTGGTGATAGGCATGCATGAGACTTTTCAATCTCTGGTTCCAATATCTCCTCTTTATCAATAGACATCCAAGATTATTGGACCTTATCTGAGTCTTCTTCTTTTGCTTGTTGTCCTTCAATGACAGCTGGTGAATCATTTTGCAATACCTCAGATTTGTAAGTTGATTGAGGTGTTTTATTGTTGGGGATATGAAATGGTTGTGGAGATAGTGGAGTGGGGAATCTTTGGGGTGTTTGTGTGGATGGTAATGGGAAAGGTTGAATTGAGGTAAAATGAGGATGATATTGATGTTGTAGTGGAGGCAAATGGTATGAATAACATTGATGATGGTATTGAGGATAGAGAGGGAAAGATTGAGGATATGGTGGATTTCCTTTATAGGGCCTTTGCCAACTTTGTTGCCAAGATTGGTTTTGAGGTTGGGATTGAGATGGCCAAGGTGTCCAAGGTTGGTTTTGAGGTTGGGATTGAGATGGCCAAGGTTGCCAAAGCAAGGGTGTTTTCCAATTACCTTGAGGTTGTTGTGCATAGCCTTGAAACTGTGCATAAGGATATTGCATCATATTGGGTTGATGAGGCTGCCATATTCCTCTTGGAGCTACATAACAAAGTTGCTCGTGTGCTTGATTTGCTCCATTATTCTTCTGGTAAATTTCCTTCAACCCTGGTAATGATGGGCAATCTTCAGTAGTATGTGATCCTGCACAAAATTTACACATTTTAATGTTATCAAGTGGACATTCATGCAAAGCATGTTTCTTTCTACATTTAGGGCAAAATATAAATGAAGCAACTTTTTGCTTGTTTTGCATTCTTAGCATGTCAGTTTGTTCATTTAAATTACCAAGAATGTTTAGCAAATTGTTAGGTTCAGTTTGACTTACCAATCATGATGCTGACTTACTTACTTTTTCCATAAATGGATCTTGAGGGGACCTTACACACTTTTCTTTTCCTCTTGATATGTTCTTGCATAGTTCACAAATTTCTTGAAATGACAATCGATAAACATCTCCTTTTCCCACAAGATTAAGAAGATCAATCCATTCATCCTTTATAGCATTTAGTAGGAGAGTTTTTAATGCATCGGATCCTAAATTATGCAATTTAGATCTTTTGATATTATAAGTAAATCTCTCTACTAAATCTTCTAGGCTTTCATCCTCTTTTTGGTTCATCTTAAAGACTTCATTTCTAAGGTCATGGTGCATGCAATAACCTTTATATTTTTCCAAAAATACTCTTTTCATATCATCCCATGTCCTTATAGAATTTGTTCCTAAAGTCATAAACCATCTAAGAGCTCTATCCTTCAATGTTGCCGGAAACAAATTCAATTTTTGAATGTGCAATGAATAGCCATAAGATCTACAAATTATTTCAAATTCAAAAAGAAAAGTTTTCGGGTCTTCTGATCTCATACCTTTGAAGTTAGGAAGTATAGATGGATGGATGTTCTTCATTTGAATTTTGATATCAGTTTCTTGAATGGGAAATCCAAAAGGATCTTCCTCATTGTCATCATCTCCATCCATTTCTTCAACCTGCTTTGTCACCTCTTCTTCTACCTGCAAAAATATGAATTCATGATGTGGATGTGTGGCTCTTACTGCACCACATGATATAGTGGGTGTGGTAAGTGATTGAAGTTTTTGTTTTTGTTTTTGTGGATGTAGGAAATTAGGATACCTAGTTACACTTCCCCGGCAATGGCGCCAAAATGTTTGGTCTCAATCTAGTCTCCTAAATTGAGCTCATTTAATTGTCAACCAGGGTCAGTAAACTGTTGAAGTGTGGTGCACTATATGTGCCTAAGTAACCTCTTCCTACTTCGTTGTGTTTAGTGTTTTTATGATGTTTTTGGTTTTGTGATTTTATTTCGAAAAGGAAAAGAACTAAGTGCTAATGAAGGGAAACTATTGGTCAAAATAGAGTGAAGCCTAAACTATGATGGTAAATAAATGCAAATGCTGAAACAAAACAGAGTCTAACTATGACTAGCAACCAACAAATACAAAGCTTGATAATGACTCTATTGTAAACTCACAACATGAAATTGAAATGGACCTAAGAAAATGAACAAGCTAAGTGTAAATGAAATTTTCTCCTAAATAAACAATCAACTCACAATATTACAAAAATCTAAATTATCCTATGATGCTGAAGTTATTCTATTCTGCAACTTGACTTATCACTACTAAGCCTTATTCAGAAATTTAGAGATTTTCTAGAATAATGTTTGGGAAAAAGGTTATTGATGAATTTGTAAAAGATTTGCAGAATAATCAAAGCCTTAAACTGATATTACTGACCTCTGTTCATGTGATGATATATTAATAAAAATTCAGAACAAAATTAAGTTGTGAATAATGAAGGCCGAGAGACTAATTTTGACAACTAGAACTACTTAAAATACAATGGATAACATCAAGCTAGAATGCTATCTATCAATATTAAAGGACAATGATTACAACTAAATTAGAATGTCATTAATCTACTTGAAACAAAATGAACTAAAACTAAACTAAAGAAAGTCATTATCAAACTGAAAATGAAATAACAGAACTGAAGCACATGCATTCTAACTCCGGAGTATTAAACCACAGTGCAACTAACTGTAATATGTAATGTAAATGAACGTGGAAAACATGAAGTTGATAAAACTATTGAAATTGGAAATTGAAAACGAAATCAAGCTAACGCTACTTATCTAAACTGTGAAAATAGAGCTAAAATACTTATCTAAATTATAAAAACAGAGCTGCACAGGAGGTAGGGGCCCTCCACCACCTGGTAGCATGCAATCTAACTCAAAATTGACTCAGCACGTTCACAGAGATGATGTTTCTTTCATTAAAGGAGATAATGACTGAAAAACAGAGTATTCACGGTTCTGTGGCAAAAGCCAAAAACTAACCAAGATCTAACCAGCGTTGCTTGGTCTCCCAAGTCATATTTATAATAAAATTACATAACAGAACTTGAGATAATGAAGGATTATTGTCTTTCCCATTCCTATTTGAATTAAAACTCTTATTGAAGGCTACGTACTTTTGCTGTAGACAGCTGGACTGAGACAGTCCTACTAGAAGTCTGCTTTCTTAAATATGTTCCCACGTATCAAAACCATACACAGAATTCATTTCTTCCTTCATGGTGAGCAACGAACCATGTAGACATGACGTGGAATATGCCCATATGCGGTTTTTCTTGAGACGACACCTGTAACCCACTCAAACTGTAAAACAGCTGCGGAATTCGGGATCAGCTACGGAATGCGCGGTCAGCTACGGAATGCCTGTATTCTGTAGCTATTTTGCAGAAAATTGTTAAAATAGAAAAAATCATGAAAATACAATATGTTAATCAATTTTATGTAACCTTTAAGCAATCCTAATCATTCTTCATTGATTTTAGGCTTATGAAGTGATAAAATAATGATGAAATGAAGTGAAGGTTTGTAAAAGAGAAGGCAATTCTAAGGCTCAACAACACATCCTTGTCATATCCAAGACCAATTATGTGGTTATAACTGCCAACCTTTTCCCAAGGTTTGATGATAGGCTTGAGAAGTGCAGGTTTAATTTCTGCATCTACATGCAAATATACTCCTAAAATGGGCACATGATGGGATTCAACCTCAATGTTACTGATTTGACTACTTGTTAGCTATTGATGGGTGTCATGAGGCTTATGCTATTGTAACTATTATCTCTGTAACCATGATTCAAGCTACATAAAATCTATATTTTCTTGTGCATTTTGCAAATAGGTTCCAATATCCAAGAGAGTTTCCATACTAATTTGGATTGTGTTATCAGTAGTATATTTGATCAGGATTTCATAAATTTTTCTAAAAAAAACAATAGGATTGGGTTGAAACCAGGATGGTTGCATAGATCTCATATTCTTGATTCCAGTGTCGTGAACGTTTCGAAAAGCCTATGTCGTATGAGGAAGATATCACGTTTTGATCGATTTCCAAAATAGCTAAATTTTGTGACATGTTTGACTGGGATTCCCAGTCAGCATGCAGGTGCACAGTCAACAAAAAAGGAATATTCCTTTTTCTCAGAGCCAGTCATAGGTTGAAAAGTGGCATATTTTAATTGGATTAAGTGGTACGAGTTGTGTTTTAGTGGCCAATTGGAGGGTGACACGTTGTGAGCCCTGAGGCTGCCACATGTCCCCTGGACAGTGTGACAAAATTTTATGGAGGCCTTTAGGTTCGACCCCGCAACCTCCGGCAGAACAGCCACCTACCACACCCCATGAGCTGCACATTATATCTTAACATGTTATGGTCAAAGGTTCTATTTGAAGTTTTAAAACTTTGCATATGGGGGATGAGACCGCCGGTGGGTTGAACTCACTGGCGGTCCATTGAATGGTCACATGCAACCACAACCACAGTTGTTATATCCGATGGCTTACAAACTTCCGCAGTCACCATAACCATTATGTTGGAGCCTTGTCACATTGTGACATTTCTGCGGTTAAGGTTAATGCCGGCGGTTTCTCCAACGGTTAGCCTCTGTAGAATTTAACTCCGCCACACCTATCACATGTTATAACATTTATCTGTGCAGTTTGAGCCTACGGTTCCGCCTATAGTCAGGTGGGGTTAGAGGTTGCGCTTGTGGCCACCCATAACCTTAGCATTAACTTTTATAGTTTGCATTGGCAGGAATATAGAGCACGCCCTAAATTTGGGGGTTTTCACCTATTCTAATTGTAGTTAAGTGCAATTCACCAAATTTAGTGGAGTACTTCTAGGAGTTATTGGGAAAATGGCTAGGAGGGTCAATTTTCGCCCAAATGGAGTAAATTGAAAGTCATTCTAGATTAATTGGAGCATTCGGGACCCATTGGTGTAGTGAAAATAGCCATTAGAGGCCTATAAACACATGTATTTGCAAAATTTTGAGCTTAATGAAATATGGACATGTCATTGGGAGCTAGACTAGTAGATGTAGCCCAGGAGGGGTGAACTACTTCATCAAGCCTGCTGTGTAAATGTTATGTGTGGTTTTATTTCTCTGTTATACATTGATGTTCAATGTTATTTTATCTTATTTCATGCTTATAATTCACTAAAATCACTTACAATTCATGTTTAAAATCCTCAATACTTAAGTACACTATGGAGAGAAGTATGCACATGTTTTATCACTGAAAAGACACTTAGCACAACAAACTAATACATTCCTTCCAGGTCAGGATCGTATCATAGCTAGAGTTTATTCTCTGGTGTTGTTTTGTGCAAATATTTTTTTAATTGTTTGCAAGTTTCACATGTTTCCTAGGCTCAAGCTCAAGAGAGGAGAAGGCACATTGGTGGAAGCAAGAGGGTCTCAAAGTGAGCCACAACAAAGGAGAGAAATATTTCCACAATCTCCACCACCTAGTTCACCTCCTAAGGAAGCAACATTAAGCATGCCTTTAGGGGAAGAAGAAATCCATGAATAAGTGGATCCCAAAGAGGAATAAAGAGTTTTTAGGAAAGCATTCCTTGACATCACTGAGATGGTTATAATCCTTTATCAATAAAGGAATGAGAAACTAGAAGGAGAAGGATCCAAACTTCACAATGAAGGACAAGGATCATCAGAAGGTCACAATGATGAAGATAAGTCAAAGAAGGTGTTAGTCATCAGTAATTTTTTCCTTTTTTGATGACTAAATGATTATCCCAAGATTTCTAGAAACAAGGTTCATAAACAATGTGAATTATAGAAATGTCACTGCCTTCATTATTTTCAAGATAATTTTTCACTATTTCATCATTCCATAATGTCTAGCTTTGCTTACCAGTCCTAGAAAAGCAATTAGTGGATTATGTCACTCTTTATGTCTATGTGCTTTCACCTTTGGCCCAAAATCCTATATTTTGTTTGGCCTAGAAACCCCCCACTACTACTTAAGCCCAACAATCAAACAACTTTGTTGTGTCTCCCTAAATACTCCCAAACACTGATGGTCTCAAGCTATCTCTATAGGCTCTTTAGATAAATCAAATACATTGGATTTTGAATGTTCAATACATTAGTTTATCATAAATTATATCTTATACTTGATGATCCCAAATTCTAGGTCTCAGTCCAAAAGCAAAGTCCAAGAAAGCTTCCACTAGGTCACCTAGGGTTTCACAAGGTCATAGGGTGGATTTGGTATCCTAATAACTATGTTTTTCCAGCATGAAGAAAATACATTTAAAGAAGAAAAGGATAGGTGATCTTGTCCAAACTGATCAAAAGAGGTCACTCAAAAAGGCTTTTGGTCTAAAGCACAAACCTTGCAAGGGGACAACTGTCCTTTGCTCACATTTCTGCAAGAGGATCAAATAGCCATCAGACTAACAATTGGTAAGGTAAAAGGGAAAATCATCACAAGAAGACCATCCACAGTAAAGAAGAGAAGGCAGCAAGGCCTATGTTTTGGAGAATCAGGGTTTGTGACAGCTTTAACCAAATAAGGAATCAGTACTAGGGTTACAAGGGCAAAGGCACCCTCAACTCCTTCAAGTGCACATTGAAGACTTTTAGAAATAATTAATGAGTTTAGAGAAGTTTTTGAGAACTTAGAAGACAACACTATTTACTTTGTTCTAAGCATCCCTATAACCTAAGATTTTGGGAAGAATGATAGACAGGTCAAATGATGACAAAGAGCCTCCTTCATAACGACAGATGCTTTCCAAGAGTTTCAAGCTGCCCTCTAAGGTTTGGAAAAGAGGCATTAACTCCACCTCATCAAAGATACAAAGGGAAAAGAGTATTAGTACAAAGGCATGAGGTTTTAAAAGGTAAAATCAAAGGTCCTAAAGGGATCAAAGGAGGCAAACATAAGCACCAATACTCCACTACACCAAAGGAAGAAAGATGATAAAGAATATCAAAAAAAGAGCCAAAAAAACCAGTGCAAGGTTTTGACCTCTCAAAAAAGAGTCAAAGGAATTTTCAAATGGTCAAAGGGCGCAAACATGAGTTAAAAAATTGGCTAAATATTTAATTATGATAATCATGGTTTTCACTATTGAAGAGAAAAGGTGTTAAACTCCAAAAGATAGTGATCAAAAGAAGAAGTTGTGTAGGCACCTGTAAGAACAGAAGTGGCCCATGGAAAGACATAAAAATAGTTTAATTTTCTCACCTTCCCAACCAGAGATACATCATTGTCAAACTGGTCTGAGGAACAAACATGTAGTTGGTCTAAGAGCAGTAAAGCCTCCAAAATGGTTTCTTTATCAAGAGCATATTCGACAAGAGATAGATTAACCCTGAGTGACACTTCTGCAGGACTGTCACAAAAGGTTACCTACAGGAAATTGGTAAGGACAAACAAACCAAATGTTTTTCACAATGATGGCCCACATGAAGACTAAATGTATTGTTGATGCTTGCTTCTAGGGTTTTCATACTAGGAGGTTTTTCACTGTTTTAAAGAAAAAACATGACAAAATGTAACTCAGAGGAAAACATGTCAAATTAACCACAAGTTTGCTGTGCATAAGTGTTAAAAATCATGAAAGGGTTTCATTTTTTCCAAATATAGATAAGAGACAAAGTTTTAGCTTCTTCAGGAAGTTTTTTAGTCCAAGGAGTGACATCAGAATGCTTCAGCAAGGCAAAAAGGGCCATATTTTTAACTCTTCCACCTACAAGACCAAAAGGAGCCAAAAAAGACAGTGAGAAAAATAAACCTTAGAAAGTGGGTTTTTACTCATAAATTTATTTTTCAAAAAAGCTATAAAGGTCTCCTTGACCTTTTCCCCACCTTATTTGTCTTTGCAAAAGGAGAGAGAGTCGTTGAAGAATTTTTTGAGGATTTCTGGGCAACATGGGTGAATTTTCTTAGGCACTACACACCGACAGAGGCGCTATGCACCTGGCCGTCGGCACTGCATACAGACGTGGTGGCCGCAGTGTAAATTTACACTGCGCTGCGCATCGAGAGGGCGGCGCTATGCACCATCTAGGGCATTACGCATAGGCCCAAATTGACCTGACTCGCCCACAAAGAAGCCTCTTGCGCTACGCACAGAGTAGAATTCACTGAAATTACTTAAAAAAATGGTCTAAATTCAATTTTCTTACCTCCAAAGCTCCAACATCAGTTATACAGGGTTGGTGCCCTTTCTTCTTTCCCCTCCAAGTTTTTCTTTTGCATGCATGATCAAAGGAGAAGTTCAAAAAACGTAAAAACTTGGCCAAACCCTAGCTTTCATGCCAATCAAACCTTTGATCCTCTAGGGCAAGGAAATACCAAGTGAAAGGTTTTCATAGGTGTAAAGACACTCAGTGCTAGCAACCTACTTCTAAAAATCTGAAAACACTGCTTCAATGCTTCAATTTGCCCTCATTTGCTGAAATTTGCACTCATCTCACTCATTACCCTTTCTAGACCTAAAGGCTCTTAAACAAGCTAAAAATATTTTGTTCTAGACTAGTCACCATGTTTGAGGAAGAAAACAATACCAGCAGTGATGAAGGCCAAAGGCGTATCAAGCCAAAACACAAGGGAGGAAGGGTTATTACGTTTGAACCTTTAGATACCATTCAAATCATCTCTTCTCCCATGATCCTTGCATGTTTTCAAGATGTTGGGTGCTATCAGTTTTGTGAGAGGGTTAAGCAAGTCCAAAGTCACTGAGACTTGACTAGGTTTTTTATTCTCAGCCTACAAAATCACCAAGTCAACCTAGCAGGAGTACAATTTGAACTCTCATCTGATTCTAGGAATACCAGATGTTGGTGAGAGATGGTTTAAACAGAAGAAATTGGACTTGAGCTACTATGAGCCCTACCTCAAACCTAGCTGTCAACAAGGATGCAAGGTTTTTTTCCCCTTCCCCCACCTGCTAGAGAGTAATGCCCTATTGATGAGGCAGATTATCAAATACTTCACCTATGAGGGGTGGTACTCCAGGGTTTATTCATATCACATAAGGCTACTAATGCATTTCACCAGGGTTAAACTACTAAACCTACCATACTATCTCTACCAGAGCATTGACAAAATGGCTTCAGTGGTCAAGAAGAGGAGTTATGCCCATCAAATGCAGAGCCTTTTTCACCACTCCTTGGTTAAGATGATTGTTTTGCACCAGCTGGAGCAGCAGGGAATCCCTTGGGAGGTTTTTATCTCACATGATGTATTTGAAAATCCCCAAGCCTTCATTCAACAAAATTTTCCTTCCACTTCACACCCACCTAACTCCACTCCTCCATCATCTCCAAATATGCCTTCTCCACAAGGAAAATTACCTCCTATATCTTCTCCTAATGCATCAAGTGAAGATGGTGGCAGTAGCAATAATGAGCAAGCAGATGAAAGTGAGAGTGATGAAGACAGTGAGGTAGAAAAAAATAGCAGTGAAGAAAAAGAAGAGGACGATAGTGCCGAGGAAGAAGATGATGGCAGTAGCCATGAAGAACAAACAAATAGCAGTGGAGAAAAATAAGATAGTGAGGCAGAGGCAGAGTCTAGTGAATAAGAGCAGGAGGATGATAATGATAGTAGGTCAGAGGTAGAGTTTAATGAAAGTAGAGATGATGAGAGCAACAATGAGGAAAAAGGTGAGAATGAAGAAAATGATATAGACAGTGGGGAAAAAATAGAGCCTAATGAAGGAGAAGAGGATGATGTTGGCATGGAGGAGAGTGATGAAAATGGTAGTCAAAAAGAGGAAGACAGTGAGCAATTGGAGTAAAACAGTGATAATGATGACACCAATAAGTCAATATAAAGTGAAGAAAAGGGTGTTGATGATGAACAAGATGAAGACCAAGAGGATTATGAAGAAAACAATGAAGATGACAGTCAGCAAGAAGGTTCACATGACAGCCAAGAGGAAGATGTGCTTGAGCATGACAGTGAGCAAAATGATAGTGAAAACAGTGTTGAAATGAATGAAGACAATGATATTGAGGAAACAGAAGGAGATGATGAAGAAATTGAAGACCAAGAACAGGCAGATGATGAGGCTGAAATAGATTTTGAAGATGTAGGTAGTGACCAAGGCAGTGGCACAGGTAGGACAGTCAGTGAACAAGACAACCAAGGAAATAGTCATGACAGTCATGACAGCTGTCATGACTGTCATGACACAAATCAACCTCTAAATGACCAAGAAACTCAATATGACAGTGTGGAAAGTGATAGAGAAGAGGACCTTTATGAAAAACAGAGCCAAAATGAGGCAAGTGAGGAGGGTAGTGATAAGTTTGAAATCCAACATGACAGTATAGAAAATAGTGAGGAAAATAAAGATGATAGGGATGTTGAAGGTCAATAAATCAGTGACCCAATGGGGCATAAGGTAACTCATGAAAGCCATAGCAATGATGAAAATTATAGTGACAATAATAAGGGTCAAAGCAATGAAGAAGACATTGTCAAATCTACCATGATCACTCCTCTCACATGCACATACTACAGAGAAAAGAGAGATGTGTTTGCTGCCTAAAAAATGCAATGGGCCATCTCTCCTCTAGCTGTCAAGCCCAAGGAAAAATGAAAGGAAAAGATGGAAAAAGGTGAGAAACAGGTAAAGGTAAGGAGAAGCAAAAGGATCAATAAGACTTCTCAAGAGCCTCAATTCATTAATCTAGACAGTGACAATGAGGACAAGGAGATGACCACTAGATTGCTTCTCTCGGACAAGGATGCACAACTCAGGGAGTGGGAAAGAGAGTTTGAGATGGAACAAAATGTGATTCACTATTACAAATAGGAGCACAAGAATTTCAAGGAGGTAAAGAGAGGCCTTGCTCAACAAAAGAAATGACCAAGCATTATGCGAGGAAAAACATGCTTGCTTGTGCCAAAGTGAAGGAGGGCCTCATAGAGCTAGAAAACCTAAAAAGAGAAAAATTACATGAAAACCTTGGATTTTTGGCTGAGGCTTCTCAACAAGTGTCCAAGACCTCTTGAGGGACCTCTCCACCAATTTTGAGGCAATTTGAACAAAAGTTTGTCTTTTTCAAATTCTGACCCCTCTGTGTGCAACACCCTAGGTGCTACACAAAAAATTGGTGCATCCTAAGCTCAAAATTTTTGCATTTTTGGATTCCTCACATCACCAACTATCTTCTCACCAATGTTTAGATCATTTGGATCATTTTTGACCCCCCAAAAGGTCAAAAAACATCAACAATTTGACCTTTCTGCCTCATTTTCAGACAAGGCACTGCGCACAAAGCAATGTCGGGGAAATTGATTTTTGAATAGGTAAATGGAATCCACTCAGAACAACTCAAGTAGTTATGGAATGTAGACTCATTATGATTTCCAACGCACCATCACGGAGCCCAATCTGGTGTTGGGAAGGGGTCCAAAACTCGGCCACAAGAGACCCTATTTTCTGCTAAAGTGGCACTATGCACAGAGGCTGGCTAGTGTGTTTTGGACCAAAAGTCAACAAAACACACTCATTTATTGCAAATAGATATTTTTGAGTTTTTTGAGGCAAATTACTCTAGAATTAGGTGCAAATAGCTATTTTGGCATTTATTTCTTAGGATATTATGTGCCTTGGGCCTTACATGGTCTCTTGGCCATAAATGACATTTATGATTATATTTGACATTTTCCTACCACATTTAGGGTTTTAGTCCTCATTTTCTCTAGAAATAGAGCATGAGCCCCTATGTATTTTGTTGGAATTTGATGAGATTGAAGAGCAATATACATGGTTTCATGAGCTTGGAGAAGAAATTGGTTTTGTGAAGTGGATGAATGGCTTGTTTGGCTTGATGACAGAGAAGCTTGTTTGCAGGATTCCATAGCTTGGTGAATGGTGATGTTTTCTTAACTTGTTAATTTTTTCTTGTTCTCATTTTGTTTCATTCTTCTTGGCTGCTATAAAACATAAAAGTATAGGTTGAGACATGTTCTTTGAGGCACCTCAGTCCTCCTGTTTGTTATAGCTTTGATGTTTTCATCTTTTTTCCATCTTAAGGAATCCTTGATTGATCCTTAGGTCCACCAAAATTTGTTTTCGTTTCATGTATGGTTAGTATGCTAGTTTACAAGTAAGATTCATGGTATGCCCTG
Organism: Pinus albicaulis; assembly: GCA_034641835.2. NCBI lineage: Eukaryota > Viridiplantae > Streptophyta > Pinopsida > Pinales > Pinaceae > Pinus > Pinus albicaulis. The sequence goes on from MU968381.1 coordinate 1,604,194, forward strand.
CTTATTTGAAGCTTTCAAAACCCTATCTTGAAGCCTTTCTGTGGAATATTAATTGTTAGGTTAAGTCAAAGAGGTCTCGTTCGATCTTTCCCTTTGTCCATGCTTACCAACTTGTTTAAGAGTTCCCAATAGCTTGATATATGTTATTTAGGAGTTCCCTCTCCATATATTGAGTTATTTGTTTCATCTTATATATTTTCCCAAAATCTGAAGGTGAATTTCTAAGGTTAGAAGCTCTTATGCTCTCTATGTTTCACTGGAATGTTTATCTTATATGTTTATCAGTTTAAGTATTGTTCATTGAGCTTAATGGTTTTCCCTACCTCATGAGTTGTAGATTTTAACTATATATGTTTAAGACCTCTTAGCTTTTCCCAAACTTGATGTTCACCCTCATACATCACCTTAAGGATCCATTAACCTTGCTAAATTGACCCTGCAACACACTTTGTTTCATCATTTAGACACCCTTGAATTCATTTGAATCCATAGCCCAATGGCTTTGACAAACTCTCACTCCACCTATTCCATTTGACCATCTTTCCCAACCAAAACAATCAACAAACCCTACACTTAACAACTAGCCTAAAATCAAAACCCTAGAGCAAAATGAACACATCCTTTGCACCCAATAGAGAGATCCCTCTTTGAGTCCAGGAAGGCTAGGTCCTCAGACTCTAAAGACTGGTTCCATGTTACCCTGTCATTTGGTATACCAATCTACCAAATCACGGGACCCTAACATTCTGGCGATCACGGTGGGACCTTCTGAGTATATAGTTGCCTAGAAAACTCCTATACACTCATTCAAACCTTCTGTTGAGCTTAGAAAATTGATTGATAATATCTAGTGGCTTATCTGCAACCCCATCACCACACTAATATAGTGGTGATCATGATGGACCTTCTGAGTTAGTGAAAAACTAAGTAACCCTTAGGACTTTAGATACCCTCATCAAATCATTAAGAACACACACTATTAGCCAAAGAGTAGACTCTATTTGTTTCATCATCCTAGCAAAATGATGACTCGGCTATAGGACACTATCACAAAATTTAAGAGACTCAAAAAACCCCGAAACACTCTTATATTGGTTTCTTGTCAGTTATTCTTGGTGGACCATAAACATACATCCTTAAAACAACAAAAAATATCCACTTGGCGACTCCACTAGCCTCCAGTAGGCCTATTACTTCATTATCACTCATTTTACTTCCTAGATTTGTTTCACACCAATCCTAAGAAGCTTATGAACCCTTCCATATATTGTAATAAGTACCAAGCGTTAAGAGAGGTCAGCCGTTAGAAACAGTCCTAAACACTTTCAGCCTCTCTGAATTTTGAAAATTTTAAATATGGCTTCACATAGGATTAGTACCAGATCTCATCTGGACCTAAACCCTCCCAACATAGTTGATGACCTAGAGAAGAATTTGTGGTAAACTTCTAGATTTGGAAACTTAACCACGGTTAGGGCCATCCATAGAGCAAGCTCTGTACCTGAACATCTTACAACTTTGCAAGATCCTCAATTTGACTTGCACCATACCAGGAACCTCTTCAGAAATAGGTCTCAAACTGATATTGACCAAACTGACCTTGAACCCTTAGATTTTCACCAGAGTTCTAGTAGAGAAGCCTCTCCTTCCACATCACCTGACTTTCAGCTTCTCCATCACTTCAAATCTTTCCATACCAAGTCTACTCAAAATCAGTTTCTTGGTCTAAGTACTTCCACCACACCCATCCATACCACCACTGTGAAAACCACTTCACTTCATCATACACCCCTTATCACAAACCCACCTCTTGTAAATCCTCCATTGGCTCCCATCATGGCAGCTTGGTATACACCTTTGGCCTTACCTCAACCCCTAGTACCTTTTCCAAATGACTATCAGTTTAAGATCCCTCATTTCACAGGGGTTGAATCCATCACTGCCCAACAACATGTAGATATAATCAATGATGCTTTTGATTATATGGAGATAGTGGAAGAAACCATTAAAATGAGGATTTTTTCCCAATGCTTAGGAGGAGAGGCCAAAAAATGGTTTAAAGCATTAACACCTAATTTAATACATGACCTCCCTTCCCTCTAACCAACTTTCATAAATGAGTGGGAAATCAAGAAAAACCCCTTCCAAATCCTGTTGGAATATAACAACCTTAAAAGGAATGTAGGAGAAAGTGTGAAAGACTATTGCACCAGGTTTAACAGTGTGTATAATGCTCTCTCACCTCTCATGAAACCTCTACAAGGCCTAGCACTAGTGAAATTTCTTGAAGGTTTTGATCTTGACATGACTTTCCAATTGAGGGAAAGAGACCCTGAAAATTTAGAAGAAATGCAAAAAGCAGCAATTAGTGCAGAGGTAAACTTAATTGAAAAGAGAGCTAGGTTGAAATCAAAGAAGAGAGTAACCTATAAGGATGAAACCATGCCATCAACCTCCTCATCTGATTCTAAAATGGACAGCCTGATGGGAACTATGGAGAGAATGATTGAGAAGATAAACTTAAATGAAAGGACACCTCCTAGGAACAACCAAGCCAATTCCCAAAACTGAAACAAGACTCAAAACTTCAGAAGAGATACCCCTCAAATCAAACAAAGGGAAAATGACCAAGAAATCAGACCTCCCTTTCAACAAAACTATGTAGATGAGGAAGAAGGAGAAATTATAGAACCCGAGGAAAACCATATAAATCTAATAGGTTCTGATAATGAAGAAGAATTTGTTCTCACCGAAGAAGAACAAGGCTTCTTTTCCTCAGGTCAAATTGACACAACCTATGAGGATTATGAAGACTACTGCTTGGGGTTTGAAAAAGCCATCATGGAAATCCATAAGCAGTATGATCTTAGGAGAAAAAAATACCTAGATTCAGCCAAGAAAGACCAAATAGATACTGTTGTTCGGAAAATACCTGAAAACACCCATAAGAAAATAGCAGAGAATGTCAACACTATGGTTAAGAAAGCTGAAGCAAAAAAAGGAAAAAGCAGCCAGCCAAACAATGACCTTAGTTGTCCTAGTACCTCCACCAGTGACCCTAAGAAAACCATTTTGACTAAAACTCCAAATCAGGATCAACAAATTAAGAATGTAGAAAATATCATGGCTGATAAAGATGCTGTTAATATGTCCAAAACATTAGTGCCTTTCAGTTTTGAGGGATAGATTGCCAAAATCAAGATAAATATGCCCCTCACTGAACTAGTTACTCAACCAATATATAGGTCTCATACGTTAAAGGTAATAAACATAGGAAATGATGTTGAAACTTTGCACTTGGCTGATGACACACCTGAGTTGTTGTTTGGATCCAAAATAGAAGGAAAGTATCCAGAAGGAGACATTCCCCCTTTCTATATTAGCTTAAACATACATGAAAAAATCTTACATAATGCCATGCTGGATTCCGATGCCTCTCACAATCTCATGCCCAAAGTTGTAATGGAGAGGTTAGGCCTAGAAATAACTAAACCTTACAAAGATCTGTACTCTTTCGATTCGAGTAGGTTCAAATGTTTGGGCCTGATCAAGGACCTTTGTGTGAACCTGGCACAAGTGCCTGCTAAGAATCTAGTCATGGACATAGTAGTGCCAAATATTCCTCCTAGGTATGACATGCTCTTATCCAGATCTTGGGGAGCCAAACTTTAGGGGAACCTTCAACTAGATATGTCCTATGCTACCATCCCTGTTTTCTGCTAGACAAGGAGATTATACTGAGAGTCACATACAAATTATATGGTTAGCAGTCAGGACAGACCAAACAACACTCCTCTTTATTCTATTCACTCAGATCTTGATTATTTCATATTATATAATGAGGAAGATAATGATGAGCAGGTATATGAAGTTGAAACACATCAAGACACACTACAACAACCAAACCAGTTTTTACTTGAAGGACTCAGTATGCAGAACTATAGCAGTCTTGAAAAAACACATTATGAAAAAATCAAACTTGACTCTCTACAAACTAACAATGAATCATAAAAACCAATGGTCAGTTTGACATATGAATCAGGTTGCTCAAATGGAGGGCAAACATTAGAAACAAAATCCTTCCCTTTTACCTATCCCAAAATGCTAACATGCCCTCATAGAACAAAAATCTTGGGTTGTCTAAATCAAAGGAGTCTTATGTTCTTACCTTATCTAGACACCTCATTATCGGAGAGTCTTATTCCCCTAGAAAAGCTGTTGAATCTCATTAATGTTGCCATCAATCCTAAAGGGATGTCTGTTGAAACTGATATAGAGGGATACAATATAGGTAGCCTAAGAAGACCTAAGGTGATTAACTTATCCAAAGCCTTGCTATTACACACAAAAATCAAATACTTGAGGTTATGCAAGAAATACCAAGATGCTCTTGTATATAGAAGTAAAAGCTCAAAAACTGATGACATAGACATTGTTCAAAAGAGACCTTTTTCCAAGGAGAATTATGACACCTTTGGGAAAATTCTATCACTAACAAAGAAAACCAAAGGATGCAGACTATGTATGGACTTTAGACACTTAGGCAAAGCCTCCATGGAATACAAACACCCTTTTCCCAAGATAAATCATCCTATGCCAAAAATAGGAATTTCAAACAAGGAGACTTTGATTGGTAGTGTTTCAGGTTTTCATGACATGATACCACTTCAAATCAATCAACACAAGTACATTTTCAAAGTTCCTTGGGATAACTACATGCTTGACCAAATTTTTCCTGGAATAAGGAATGCTAAAGACACCTTCCAAGAGGCCATGGCACCTATTACCAAATTTTTCACTATGATGTACATCGATGACATTGTCATTTGTTTGGGAGCTGATGAAGAATGCCTTCTTCACCTAGACAGTTTGTTTCACAGAAACAAGGTTTGGAAACTAAACTCAAAGAAGAAATATAAAAGAGAACTTGGCATGATTGATAATTCTTGGCAAAAATCTTGTACCATGCCCTCAAGAATAGATAGCCATGTTCCTCATCTACAAGAGCTGAATGAAAGAGAATTAGTGGATGATCCTGTGAAAGACAGGGTAATCAAATACCATTGCCATTTAGAATCCTAGTTATAATTTCTCATTCATTGTACATATCATTGTTTTATGAAAATATATTGAGAGAAATCACAAAAAAAAATACAAAACAGAAAAATGGAAAAGAGGGCAGATTTGGAAAGAGGTAAAGCCCCATACCCAAAAAATAGAACTACAGAAAATGGGTAAGTCTAAATACCACTAATAGTGCATAAATAATTCTTGTTTCAGTCATGTAGCCTAATCATGGCTGAAACATGTTTTAAATTTATTGTTGATAATTTAGTAAAAGATAGTGGGTCAAATTATTCAAGCTTGACTTGTCATGCTTAAAGCAGAACCAAAGAGAAAAATACTAGTTCCAAACATACTGGTTCCACATGCTTAAAGTAGAACCAAAGAGAAAAATAGGGATGAGTAGCAAAAAAAGTATCCTAGCCCTGATTTTTCTAGTCTTATTTTGTACAAAAATAAAATTTGTGTGCATCTTTTTTTTATGCCACAAACCCATCGTAAGTCAGATTCTCTAATCTTGATTTAGCCATGTTTAGCTTAGTGAATAAATCCTATCTAACAATTTAACCTTGACAGTTGAATAGTATAGGTAGAGAATCAAAGAAGTTCATAAGCAAAATCTGAGCTCTGGGAAGAAATAAGGTAGAAGTAGATAGTTTTTTTTGCTTTCAAAAAACAAGAAGATGTCAAGGTTGCTAGTCCAAATGCCCCTAAAGAAGAAAAAATGTTAGGAAATTAATGTGGGTAGGTAGAGATGAAGTGAGATAATCATGTCTTTCAGATTGTTGAGATCATAGCTTCGAGCAAACAACAACAAATCAAAAGAGGTAAAAATCCGCCCAATGGATGAGGCACTGGTTTCCATAAAGCCAAAGATCTAAAGCTCTGGACACCTCTTGAAAAGGAGCTGCCCTCCCGAAGTGGAGCCACTGTTAGTCATCAGTAATTTTTTCCTTTGTTGATGACTAAATGATTATCCCAAGATTTCTAGAAACAAGGTTCATAAAAATTTTGAGTTCTAGAAATCTCACTGCCTTCATTACTTTCAAGATAATGTTTCATTATTTCATCATTCTGTAATGTCTAGCTTTTCGTACCAGTCCTAGAAAACCCATTAGTGGCTTATGTCACTCTTTCTGTGTATGTGCTTTCACCTTTGGCCCAAAATCCTCAATTTTGTTTGGCCCAGAAACCCCCCACTACTACTTAAGCCCACCAATCAAACAACTTTGTTGTGTCTCCCCAAATACTCCCAAACACTGATGGTCTCAAGCTATCTCTGTAGGCTCTTTAGATAAATCAGATACATTGGATTTTGAATCTTCAATACATTAGTTTATCATAAATTCTATCTTACACTTGATGATACCAAATTCTAGGTCTCAGTCCAAAAGCCAAGTCCAAGAAAGCTTCCACTAGGTCACCTAGGGTTTCACAAGGTCACAGGGTGGATTTGGTATCCTAAAAACTATCTTTTTCCTGTGAAGAAACTACATTCAAAGAAGAAAAGGACAGGAGATCTTGTCCAAACTGATCAAAAGAGGTCACTCAAAAAGGCTTTTGGTCTAAAGCACAAATCTTGCAAGGGGACAACTGCCCTTTGCTCACATTTCTGCAAGAGGATCAAATAGCCATCAGACTAGCAATTGGTAAGGTAAAAGGGAAAATCATCACAAGAAAACCATCCATAGTAAACAAGAGAAGGCAGAAAGGCCTATGTTTTGGAGAATCAGGGTTCGTGATAGCTTTAACCAAACAAGGAATCAGTACTAGGGTTACAAGGGCAAAGGCCACCTCAACTCCAAGTGCGCATTGAAGACTTTTAGAAATAATTAATGAGTTTAGAGAATTTTTTGAGAACTTAGAAGACAACACTATTTACCTTTTTCTAAGCAACCCTAAAACCTAGGAGTTTGGGAAGAATGAAAAATAGGTCAAATGATGACAAATATCCTCGTTCATAATAGCAAATGGCTTCCAAGAGTTTCAAGCTGCCCTCTAAGGTTTGGCAAAGAGGCATTAACTCCACTTCATCAAAGATACAAAGGGAAAAGAGTATTAGTACAAAGGCATGAGGTTTTAAAAGGTAAAATCAGAGGTCATAAAGGGATCAAAGGAGGTAGATATAAACACCAATACTCCACTACACCAAAGGAAGAAATATGATAAAGAATATCAACAAAAGAGCTAGAAATACCAGTGCAAGATTTTGACCTCTCAAAAAACAGTCAAAGACATTTTCAAATGGTCGAAGGGGGAAAGCATGAGGTAAAAAATTGCCTAAAGAGTTAATTATGATAAGCATGGTTTTCACTATTGAAGAGGAAAGGTGTTAAAATCCAAAAGATAGTGATAAAAAACAGAATTTGTGTAGGCACGTACAAGAACAGAAGTGGCCCATGGAAAGACACAAAAATAGTTTAATTTTCTCACCTTCCCAACTAGAGATACATCATTGTCAAACTGGTTTGAGGAACAAACATGTAGCTGGTCTAAGAGAAGTAAAGCCTCCAAAATGGTTTCTTTATCAAGATCATATTTTGCAAGAGATAGATTAACCCTGAGTGACACTTCTGTAGGACTGTCACAAAAGGTTACCTACAGGAAAATTGGTAAGGACAAACAAACCAAATGTTTTTCACAATGATGGCACACATGAAGACTAAATGGATTGTTGATGCTTGCCGCCAGGGTTTTCATACTAGGAGGTTTTTCACTATTTTAAAGAAAAAACATGACAGAATGTAACTCATAGGAAAACGTGTCAAATTGATCACAAGTTTGTTGTGCATAAGTGTTAAAAATCATGAAAGGGTTTCATTTTTTCCAAATATAGATAAGAGGCACAGTTTTAGCTTCTTTAGGAAGTTTTTCAGTCCAAGGGGTGACATTAGAATGCTTCAGCAAGGCAAAAAGGGCCATCTTTTTAACTCTGCCACCTACAGGACCAAAAGGATCCAAAAAATGCAGTGAGAAAAATAAAGAGAAAATAAACCTTAGAAAGTGGGTTTTTTCTCATAAATTTATTTTTAAAAAAAGCTATAAAGGTCTCCTTGACCTTTTCCCCACCTCATTTGTCTTTGAAAAAGGAGAGAGAGCTTTTGAAGAAGTTTTTTAGGATTTCTGGGCAACTTGGGTGAAATTTTTCTCGCGCACCGACGGAGGCGCTACGCACCTGGCCGTCACTGCTGCGCATGGACGAGGTGGCCGCAGTGTACGTTTACACTGTGCTGCGCACCAGAAGGGTGGCGCTACGCACCATCCAGGGCATTACGCATAGGCCTAGACCGACCCAAATCACCCATAGAGAAGCCTCTGGCGCTACACACAGAGTAGAATTGGCCCAAATTGCTTAAAAAAATGGTCTAAATTCAATTGTCTTACCTCCAAAGCTCTAGCATCAGTTATACAAGGTTGTGGCCTTTCCTCTTTCCCCTCCAAGTTTTTCTTTTGCATGCATGATCAAAGGAGAAGCTCAAAAAACCTAAAAACTTGGCCAAACCCTAGCTTTCATGCCAATCAAACCTTTGATCCTCTAGGGCAAGGAAATACCAAGTGAAAGGTTTTCATAGGTGTAAAGACTCTCTATGCCAACAACCTGCTTCTAAAAATATGAAAACACTCCTTCAATGCTTCAATTTGCCCTCATTTGCTGAAGTTTGCCGTCATCTCACTCATTACCCTCTCTAGACCTAAAGGCTCTCAAACAAGCTAAAAATATTTTGTTCTAGACCAGTCACCATGTTTGAGGAAGAAAAAAATACCAGCAGTGATGAAGGCCAAAGGCCTATCAAGCCAAAACACAAGGGAAGAAGGGTTGATAGGTTTGAACCTTTAGATACCATTCAAATCACCTCTTCTCCCATGATCCTTGCATGCTTTCAAGATGTTGGGTACTATCAGTTTTGTGAGAGGTTAAGCAAGTCCAAAGTCACTTAGAATTGACTAGGTTGTTTATTCTCAGCCTACAAAATCACCAAGTCAACCTAGCAGGAGTAAAATTTGAACTCTCATCTGATTCCATTTCTAAAGCCACAGGAATACCAGATGTTGGTGAGAGATGGTTTAAACAAAAGAAATTGGACTTGAGCTACTATGAGCCCTACCTCAAACCTAGCTATCAACAAGGCTGCAGGGTTGTTTTCGCATTCTCCCACCTGTTAGAGAGGTATGCCCTACTGATGAGGTAGATTATCAAATACTTCACTTGTGAGGGGAGGTACTCGAGGGTTTATTCATATCACATAAGGCTACTAATGCACTTCACCAGGGTTAAATTACTAAACCTACCATACTATTTCTATCAGAGAATTGACAAAATGGCTTCAGTGGTCAAGAAGAGGAGTTATGCCCACCAAATATAGAGCCTTTTTCACCACTCCTTGGTTAAGATGATTGTTTTGCACTAGTTGGAGCAACAGGGAATCCCTTGGAAGGTTTTTTATCTCACATGATGTATTTGAAAATCCCCAAGCCTTCATTCAGCAAAATTTTCCTTCCACTTCACACCCACCTACCTCCACTCCTCCATCATCTCCACATATGCCTTCTCCGAATTTGCCAGCGATCAAGGCTATAATGGATTCCCACCTCATTCCTTGAGAAACTATTGGAGGAGATTTTTTCTAACTTGTCCACTATCAGGCTTGGGCCAAGCTTCACCTTACACCTACAACGCTGCTCCTGTTGAGGTTTGAGCTGTCCTTGTGAGTTGTAGCAAGTGGAGAAACTAGATCTGCTCAGATCTAGATGATAGCAATGGATTTTCTCAGTGAGTGTGGATTTTAACCTCCTAGAAGAGTGCATTAGGTGATTTAGCTTCAGATCCATACCTTGGAATTAGGCCAAAGCATTCTCAGAGCCTACAACACAGTCTATCTCCCTGGACTGCGTTATTTTCAAAGGAGAAGTTGCAGGGTGTTTTGTCTGCACTTGGGAGGAGAGATCTCCAGTGTTAGGATTCTTCCTCTCACTGTGGTGATCCATGGATTAGCCATCCAATCCATGTTGTTTCAGATATGATCTGCTGCATATGTTATGATTTAGTAATTTTCTAAATATTTATGTAGATCTGCTAATTTAGATCTCAGATCTACTCTCTGTGCTTCATGTTCTATAAAAATCCCCAAGGGGAATGTATAGATGAGAATTTCTTGTACACAGATCTGTATTAGATCTAAATTTTTATGTACATATCTGCTCTAGATCTGAGGATTAATAAAATGCTACTTCAGCCCCAAAAAATAACACGGTCATGGTTATGCAGTCTTTTCTTGTGGTTGTAGCACCTCATTTCTAAGGATTTTTCCTGTATTATCTCATTCTTTCTCTTGTACAATGTATGGGATGTAATGTACATATGATTTCTAAACCTCCATATCAGCCTACTACATTTCTTCAGTGGATCTATGTTATTTCATAAGCAGCCCTTTGCATATAGTTGCAGCCCCTCTCTTTGGGTGATTTTCAGCTAGACTAGTTTGTGGGAGATCTGTTTAACCCACCTAGTTTGATTTGTTTTTGCTCTCCTTTTGGATTTAGATATTAGATGAGCTGATATAAGGGATATAGGAGTTTCAAACTCATTTCTAGGCACATAATTCTTATAAGTGCATTATTTAAGCAGGCTTGCTGAGCTGTTCCAGATTTGGAATATTGCATTGGTATCCGAGCAAGATCTTTGGCTCATCCTATGCGCCTCAAGAAAAAGTGCTACAAAGAAAAGAGCAAGGTCAGAATTATGGAGAGGATGATATTTCTCTCATCAATCTTCAAATATAAGAAGAAAGAAGAAGAAGAAGAAGAGAGAAGGAGCAGTGAAACTCCTAGAGGGTTTCAAGAGCAGGAAGATCTTCCGATTAGATATACGAGATCTATACATGAGGAAAATTCTAAATCCTCATCTAATGGATATGTGCACTCATCCATATCACCAAATCTTCAACGTTCTATTAGTGACTTCTTCATGAAGAAGAAGAAAGGAGGTGTGCCCAAAGAGGAGACTCTTGGCGAGTATTTACAGGAGTATGAAGGTGAATCTAAGGAGTTCAAAGATAAATTGAACTTCCAAAGGTTTCGTAAGATCAAGGAGGACAAAATCACAAAGAAGAAGCATCATGATATGGGTAGATTCTATCTATATACTTTTGATGGATCACCTAAATGTCCAGTTAGGGTTTGGGTGGAGGAGCTAAGCAGATTTGTGCATCAACATCAAGTTTCAATAATTGAAGCCATCAAAGTAGCAGGACTAAATTTTTAAGGTAAAGAATATGCTTGGTGGTTGCTTGAATCCTTTTTCTTAAGAAATGCAAATACACCTACTTATGCAAATTTTATTGAAATATTAGTGGAAAGGTTTGATGGAGTTCCATGTGTAACATCTTCTGATGACACTATCAAACCATATCAAACAAATCTTTTGCATGAGTTGGAAGGGTCCATGAATCCAACTCCGATTCTGAAAACCATGGAAGAAGGTGTAAGTTTGTTTGATGCCTTGCCAAGGGCAATATATCCTTTGGATGAAGGGCTCTCTTCTCAAGAGGAAAGCATGAAGATTCCTCCTTCAATAGATGACCAAGATCTAAGGTCTCTTGTTGATGATGAGGCAATTTCAGTTATTGAAGAGGAGGAGGGGAAGGCAGGAGATGATAACACAGTCATGACAATGGAACTTCAAGCACTTCATGGAGAGGAGGATGGGGCACTTTCTCCAAGGAAAAAAACTCTTTCACTTTTGCAAGGGGTTCCAAAAGGTCTCACACATAAAGCTCTTGGCATAACACATGAGCAGCATGTACCATCATGGTCAAATGATGAGATCTTGAGGATAGAAGGAGGAAAAGAGGAGGAAGGGCATCACAAGATGAAGAGCATGAACCCTTCTCTGTTTAAAAAACTTGGAAGAACAAAGAAGGCAAGAGGACCTATGCAATAAAGGTAGGGGCAAATTTGTCCACCTACATCCACATCCTACTCTATGCCTTGGTGCCTCTTTGCAAGGAGGCATTTCACCAGGAGAACCTCTTGATTGGAGGGAAACTAAAGGGTTCTCTCAAATATGGGAAAAATTTGCATACTTGGCTAAGGAGGGAGCCTTGGGAGAAGCTAGCACAATGCATAGAATCTCTCATGAATTCAGAAGATAGGTGAGCAATTTCCTGAAAGGGGCATTGCTATCTCCCACACAGTTATCTGCGCTGAGAGAGGAAAGATCAGAAGTCTATGATGGCATGAGCATGGGAATACATGGCAACTCCATAACTTTGGGTTAGCCCATGATATCTTCATTCACAAAGAAGATTTCTAAACATGGCAAGGGATGCTAACCCTCTTGCATGCATGGGCCAAAATGAGGAAGTATTGGAAGACAAGGACTTTCCGAGGGGAAGTTGATTTCCATCTTCTTCAATCTTGTCTTGAGAAAGATCAGCTGCAAATGAGGCAGCAAAGGGGAGATTATGATGCTCCAACATGTGACTTTGATATCAAGTATGTCAAAGAGGGGAGCTATGAGATGGCAGGGGCTGCATTTCAGACCTCTACAGTGCTTTCATTCTTGGGAAGCCTAGATCCTTATTGGGATTCCAAACTCATGATGGAATACTCCAAGGACCTTTTCACATGTGGGGTTCTTGAAGGGGAAGTAGTGGATGGGAGGTTCAAGGTAGTTGATGGAGTCATCTATTTCTAGAATTTTATCCTTTTGGGTAGAGACTCCAAGCTCAAGGAGAGACTACTAGATGCAACCTATGAGATCTTGCTTTCCTAGCCCACTGGTTTCATTAGAGCATATCATACTCTCTTGGGTGGATTCATATGGGAAGGTTTCAAGGAAGAGATGTACTCTCATATGGAAAAGTGCATGAACTATTTGTTAGAGAGGGATGAACATAGCTCTTGGGAAGAGCCATCATTCACACCTCCTTATTCAATGAGTGTGAGAGAGAACTCACTCATGAGTTACCTCACTGATGTAAAACAAGTATATAGAGGAAATTTTCTTTCTGGATATTATAATGTATCTCCTATATGCTTATATTTTTCTAACACATTTGCAGAACATTGCTCCAAAAGGGGGCACTATTTATGATGGGTTTCATGGGCCACTCAAGGCCATGAACTATGTTGACACAGGTCATTCCTTGGAGGACTTTGGGAAGTTATTATATTCTTCATGGTGTGATTCTTTTACACCAACTATGATGCACCTTCTCCAAGCATCCGGGAGGGATGGGGTAGCAAACAAGTTTTGGGAGAGGCGCTTTTCATTCTCTATTCTATGGAAGTTAAGTGTAAAATTGCGCTAGTTGCACATGAGGGAACATATTCCTTCTCCTTTATCATACTTGGCAGCTAGCATGCTTCTAATCATGATTTCATGTGCTATAAATGTTCTTGTTCTTGGGAACATGGTTGGAGGAGAGGCACATTTGTTGGATGTGTCATTGAGGAGAAGAGTCTCCCAATCTTTTTGCACTACATGCTTCAATGGGAGCATGAGATATCATATGGCCACTATGGTAGACCACTTGTCTCTTTGTGAGGTGAGCCATATGTTTTTTTGGGACATGCCTCTCCTATGTATTAGGGAGGAGTTTTTCTATGGATTTCCAAGATGGAAGGTGATCCACTTGATTTGGATGATAGCATGGAGATGGGAACCTCTCATGGATGATGAAACTCCCCATGACTGTCATCAATCCTACCTTGAGGAGGCCATGGATTAGCAAGAGGGTTTCCACATAGAACTTCCATTATTTCATGACGGAGGCCATGGGGTTTACTCACCAAAGGCCAACTTGCACGCTTGGGAGGGGTCATTGAGGGATGAAATTCTTGCAGAGATTGTGGAGCAATGGTGGAGACTGTTGGAGGAGAAGGCCACAAGAGAAAGAGGGGAGATTTTTTAGCACTCACCTTATCAGTTGCTTGAGGACAAGCAACATCTCGGAGGGGAGGACTGTAATATTCACAATTAGCCGAGCTAATGGGAATATTCTATTTTGCCTTGTTTTATTTTTCATTTCATGATTGATGAATACATTGTAAAGGAGGACATGTAAAAATACTGAAAAACAAGAATAAATCAATGCCTATGTGAACAAAGACATATTTGGGCTATGTAAATAAACTCTTGCAGGTGTGAATGGGTTTAATTCACAAGATTGGGTCAACTTTGACCAAGTCAACAACACAGTCTAGATGCATTGAACCTCCTTGAGGGACAACATAGTTCTAGAAGGAGACTCTAAATGTGAAAGGAGCTAAAGTAATGAAGTGGTTTAGGGATGGCAAGGCTCCTATCCTATAAAAGGAAGAGGAGGGAAACAAGAGAAGGTTGTTGAAGATATTATTTTCTAAAGGTATTGTCTGCTTATACATCCCTTATTGGGCTTTCCTATTTAGGATTCCCACCTCCTTCCTTGAGTAGCTCTTGGAGGATATTTGTTCTAACTTGTCCATTATCAGGCTTGGGCCAAGCTTCACGTTACACCTACAATGCTGCTCCTGTTGAGGGTTGAGCTGTCCTTGTGAGTGGACTGTTTGTAAGGCTGAAGACGCATATAGAAAAGATCTCCCACCTCAAAATGTCTCTCTAACCGACCATGGTATACATACATCTTTTGCTGGTTCTGGGCAATAGAAATGTTTTCCTTGAGTGCCCGGAGTATGTCCTAGTTTTCCTGAATCCATTCCTTTGCCCTTGGAGCCCTACTTGCCCTAAACATCACATCAACAAATGAGAGTGCCTCATACCCATATAAGGCCTGGAATGGAGTCATGCCAATAGAAATATGAGCATTATTGCCCTGATAGTGGTTTTTTTTATTGAGCCATGAGATCCCTTACAACACTTGTTGTAATGTTCAAAAATTTTAGCCTCAAATATAAATGGAACATTAGAGTTGGCAGCAGCTTTAGCTGATGAATAAATGGGTAGAAAATCCCATAAGTCTCCTAAGGAGGATAAAAACACTCCAAGTATGAAAGGGGACACTCTTTCTAGCTTAATAAAACACCTCCATGTGTGAACAGGGATAAAATCAAGTTGATTCAGTCCACTTTGACTAAGTCAATAGTGCAATTGTGGAGGAGGAGGAATCCAAGAAGGAATAACGTAGTTTTGGAGGGAGATGTATCTTTGGATAGAGATGACCGAATTCAGTGGGGCCAAGTAAAAGAAAACTAATATTTTATTTAAGGAAGAGGATGGCAGTATTATTCTTCATGTTTTAGATCATTATTCTTGTCTGCTCAGACTTTAGCTTCCTCTTGCTGTTTAGCAGGGTAGCAGTGTTGTTTAGCACCGGGTGTTCCCAAGCGGGAATCCTAGCTCTTTCCTTGAGGAGCATATTGGGAGAGTTTGTATTCATCATTCCACATCATTTTTTTAGGCCAAGCTTCAGCCTACTTCATCAGCATATTTTTTCCGAAGATTGTGCAGTGTGCAGGGTGCAGCAGTGGAAGGGATTGGAATCCCTCTTTTTGAACTAGTTTCTCTTTGGAGGAAGGTTTCCTTCACTTTAGAGACCTGTTTGGAGGGTCCTAGTGCTTATTTAAGATCTGTGGTAGTAGAACACACATTTCCCTAACATTCCCAGCTCTTTCAAGCTAGGGAATGCGTTCTTTTGGAGGCATCATTTAGTGCATGGTCTAGTGGCTCCATTGTAGTGTTTTCTTGTGATTGAGAGGTTCATCCTTTCATGGGAGGAAGCCTTTGAGGGATATACATCAGATCAGACATATTTCAGCCTTCTACACTCTTATGCTTTAGTATTGTAGTGGTGATTCAGTAAATTTCTGAATACCACATTTTGTATGCAAAGTGTTTGACAAGAAACCCTTGCCGGGTTCTCTTGTATTTTGTATAAGGAGACTAGATCTCAGTTTGTAAGCTTGTTTATCTAATATAAGAGAATATATAATTATTTCCTTAATTTCTGAGTTAAAAACCTCTTATGACTGCGCAGTCCCTTTTGTGCATTATTTCTGAGTAGCAGTGTCTAGGGTTTTTAGTCATTTTCAGCTACACTAGGGTGGGAGGTCTGTTTACCTCACCTAGTTCCATTTATTTATGATATCATCTTGGAATTAGATGCTATATGGATGTATCTATGGGATCCAAGTGATTATTTTCATTTCTATGGCACAGATTTTCTGAAAATGTGTTTTTAGTGCATGTATGTTGAGCTGTTCTAGATTTGGAATATTACAGTGGTATCAGAGCATAGTCTTGGCTCATCCTGTGGATATCAAGCCATTACATTCAGTGGAAGGAGAGATGGAAAAAATTCAGAGAGCTTCAGTATGTGAAGGGAGAAAGGAAGACAAGCTTACAAAGCTTCTTCCAAAATCTATGCAAAGCTTTCAAGGAGAGCTAAAGAGAATGAGATTGGAGATGGGATCTCCAAAGGGAGTTGGATCTAGAGCAGAATCTAGATTTTCACATGGTGAATGTGAGCATGCAACTACACACCATGATGCACAGCACAGTCAAGTGCCCAGATCTATCTTGAGATGGATGGGAGGAGGAAGAATGCCTAAGAGGAGAACTCTTAGTGATTTGTTGCAGGAGTATGAATCTCAAACTGAGAGGTTTAGAGATCGTACTGATTTACAAGGGTTTTGCAAGATCCAGGTGGAGGAGAGCAAGCAACAGGATGCAGGTAGATTTCTTCTATCTAATTTTGTGGGATCACCTACATGTTCAGCTAGAGCTTGGGTGAAGGAGCTAGACTCCTATTTGGAGCTGCACCATATTTATGAAGATGAAGCCATTAGAGTTGCAGCATTGCATTTTAGAGGTAAGGCTCATGCATGGTGGATTTTTGAATCTTGTTATTTAAAGAATGCAGACACTTCCTCTTATGCAAGATTCATAGAGACATTGGTGGGGAGGTTTGGTAAAAAACTTCCGAAGACACATGAGCACAGAAAAATTGAGAGAACAAAACCCATGCATGTCATAGAGGAAACCCCACTTCAGGAAACCATGGGAGAAGTTGACATCTTGCATTACACATTGTCGGAGGAAAGAACTCTAGTTCCTATTCTTAAACAAGAGGGCATGAGGATCTCTTTTTCATAGGAGGATCCAACTATTGAGATGTTTCCCATACACATTGATGAAGACAAGGGAAACAACACTGTCACATATAGAGCACATATAGTACCTCATGTAGAGGGAGGAGGAGCACATGCTCCAATAGGATGGATTATTGTATCCTTACAAGAAGTTCCCCAGGATCTCATACATGGAGGTCTAAGCACAATCAGTGAGAGGCATGATTGTGCAACATTGCAGCTGGAAGGAGGAGGTAGGGAGGAAGAGAAACATCACTTGATGAGAGGCACACACCCTTCTCTATTTCAAAGAGCCAATGAAAGGAAGAGGAAGACTGATTTGCGCTATAAGAGTAGGAGCAAGGTTGCCCAACCACATGAGCAGTCTACTCTTGACATTGATGTCTCACTACATGGAGGCATTCCACCTGGGAGGCCACCTGATCTAGAATTTAGGGAAGACATCTTGTCTTTGGATTTGCAACTCTTGGATTTTGGAGAGGTGAAGAGTTTGAAGGAAGAATTTGGCATGGGGGATGTCAAAGTAGCAGGAAGCAGCATGAGGAGAGCTTCACATGCCAGATCACCAACGCAGGAGGATTGATCCTTATTGGAGATCTCAGCTATTGGTAGAGTACTCCAAGGATCTTGGTGCATGCATGATTATTGATGACTCGGATGGAGATGATAGATACATGGTGGATGATATGGTCATCTATTCCTATGGCAGGGTCTTCTTGACTAGATCTTCTAGTCTCAAGGAGAAGCTGCTACATGCAACACATGAGGACTTCTCTTCTATGCACTTTGAGGCATATTTCCATTTGATGGAGGAGTTCACTTGGGAGGGAATCTAGCATGATATATATCAGCATATGGAGAGATGCATAGCCTAGATGGTAATGAAGAGGAGATCACAACCACTTCCCTACTCTTTGGAGGTGAGGGAGAATTTCCAGTTGAGCCATCTCAGCTCAAGATCTCAAGTGCATGATGGAGGAGGTATCATTTCATATTTTGTATTGTACTTCTTTTCCTTATTTGAGTAGCATGATGTAACAATAAGAATTATCTCTTCTTGCATATTGTATGATGATGCACTTGCAACTACTTGTAGCATTGATTTTGGCTATCTTTTTTATTGTTTGCGGGGGAAGCCACATGTTTCTAGGTGTTCACCACTGACACCATATTGTAACTTCATGATCCCATCTTATGAGATGACTGTGGCAGCAAACAAGTGGCTAGTAGAGCACTTGTGATTTCTTATTTTGAAGCAGGCAAAGGATGCACTGCGCTGGTTCATTGAGTGGAACTATGATTCACTCTCCAGTTTTCATTTGGAAACTTGTTCTCATTTTACTTTGCTTCCATATATTGCTAATATGTTTATGTTCATGGGGATCTTTGTTTGGAGAGTGGGCTTGAGAGTGAATATGCCCATTGGGAGCATGATTCTCCCCACTTTATATGTTGCACATTTAAGGAGGAACCAAGGGAAAACCATGATTGCCACATCACACTTTTTCTCTTCTTGTGGGAGGAACCACTTGGAGAACTTAAGGAGGCATTTCATGGTTGACTTGTTTGTTGGGGCATCATACAAGTTGACCATCATGATCTTACTCTATGGCTTGTATGAGGGAGAGATGAGGAAGCAACAAAAGTTGTTGTTGCTGTGGTTGCACTTGGGAGAGCATGGGTAGAATTCTTCCCATACTTTTCATGAAATTTCTAAAAGGAGGAAGGCACATTCATGGTGCATGGAGGCTACCCTTCTGCATTGAAGCATCACGAGAGACTTCCATGTAGGAAGGAGATCTTCTCACATAGAAACATGATGGTGAATGGCTTTAGCATATGGAATGTCAAAGAGAGGAGTCATGGAGCCTTATTTCTAAGGCCTACAACGCTGTCACATGGGAGTGTGTTCTTATGGATGGAGTGTTCCAAGGAGTATATGTATCCCTTCTTCTTGCAGATTTTTATGAGGGAATCCTCATGGGGGAACTTATGCATGGACCTAACTTTCAACCTACTCACCATGCATGGTAAGAGATACATTCTTGTACTTTTTGATTACTCTATTGAGAATTTTTACTCTCACCATATATAAACAATGCATTGATCCACAAGAGAGCAAGATTATTTATGGGTTTCATGGTCACTTTAGGGCCAAATTTTGTAATATTGATAACCCATATCTATATGACTTTGGGCAAGTGTTGTATTTTTTTGATTGTACATAGCTAGTATATATTGCAGCTAACTACTTCATAGTAGATGAGCTAACATGCATAGTTGCAAATTATTTAAAGAACAACTTGCCACTTGATGCTCTAAACTAGTAGTTGGAAGGAATGCGTTGCATCCACCAGAAAGACAATGTGTATCATCCAAACTTTCACATAACCTTCATCCATTTTCTGATTTGGATGCCATATGGTGATGATGTGCCATTCATCTTGGATGAAATGGTTTGGGTTGGCATGTCTCATGATTTTGGAGGAAGAGTCCTTGGAGACTCAATATTCTTCTTGCCTTTGGAGGGAAATCATGTTGCAGCCCAAGATCAGCATGCCCTCTAGGCCCTCTTTCCTATCATGTTCATTTATTCAGCCCACCTACACTTCAGGAGCCCAAGGTGGAAGAGATTTTTCATGAGTTTCCATGTTGGAGGGTGACTCACTTCATTTGGATGATAGAATAGGTGAGGGAGGCACTCATTCACCATGTTGGTCATCAATCCTAATTTGTTGAGGCCATGAGATAGAAAGTAGGTTTCCATTCACGTATTCCACCTTTGATTGATGTAGACCATTTAGGTTTTGCACACTTGGGAGGAAACATTGGATGAAAGTTTATTAGTAGATTCTCTTGATGCAGTGATGGAGGCTATTGATGTGAAGCCACATGAGGAGGAGGGGAGAAATTTTTCTCTCCCTATACATTTTCTTGAGGACAAGCAAAGGTTTTGGAGGGGAGGACTGTAATGTTCCAAAATTTTAGCCTCAAAGCTAAATGGAACAATAGAGTTAGCAGCAGCTTTAGCCGATGAATAAATGGGTAGAAAAGCCCATAAGTCTCCTAAGGAGGATAAAAACACTCCAAGTGTGAAAGGGGACACTCTTTCTAGCTTAATAAAACACCTCCATGTGTGAACAGGGATAAAATCAAGTTGATTCAGTCTACTTTGACTAAGTCAACAACACAGTTGTGGAGGAGGAGGAATCCAAGAAGGAATAACGCAGTTTTGGAGGGAGATGTATCTTTGGATAGAGATGACCTAATTGAGTGGGGCCAAGGGAAAGAAAACTCATGTTTTATTTAAGGAAGAGGATGGCAGCATTATTATTCATGTTTTAGATCATTATTCTTGTCTTCTTAGAATTTTTCTTCCTCTTGCTGTTTAGCAGGGTAGCAGTGATGTTTAGCACCGGGTGTTCCCAAGCGGGAATCCCACCTCTTTCCTTGAGGAGCCTCTTGGGAGAGTTTTTATTCATCATTCCACATCAGGCTTTAGGCCAAGCTTTAGCCTACTTCATCAACGCAGTTTTTTCGAATATTGTGTAGTGTGCAGGGTGCAGCAGTGGAAGGGATTGGAATCCCTCTTTCTGAGCTAGTTTCTCTTTGGAGGAAGGTTTCCTTCACTTGAGAGACCTGTTTGGAGGGTCCTAGTGCTTATTTCAGATCTGTGGTAGTAGAAAACACATTTCCCTAACATTCCCAGTGCTTTAAAGCTAGGGAATGCATTATTTTGGAGGTAGCATTCAGTGCATGGTCTAGTGGCTCCGTTGTAGTGTTTTCTTGTGATTGAGAGGTTCATAATTTCATGGGAGGAAGCCCTTGAGGGATCTAAATCAGATCAGAAATATTTCAGCCTTATTATTATTGCAGTGGTGATTCAGTAAATTTCTGAATACCACATTTTGTATGCAGAGTGTTTGACAAGAAACCCTTGTCGGGTTCTCTTGTATTTTGTATAAGGAGACTAGATCTCAGTTTGTAAGATTTCTTATCTAATATATGAGCATATCTAATTGTTTCCATAATTTTTGAGTTCAAACCCTCTTATGACTACGCAGTCGCTTTTGTGCATTATTTCTGAGTAGCAGTGTCTGGGGTTTTCGTCATTTTCAGCTACACTAGGGTGGGAGGTTTGTTTACCTCACCTAGTTCCATTTATTTCTAATATCCTATTGGAATTAGATTCTAGATGGCTGTATCTATGGGATCCAAGTGATTATTTTCATTAATATCGTACATATTTTCTGAAAATGCTTTTTTAGTGCATGTATGTTGAGCTGTTCCAGATTTGGAATATTACATATTTGAAAATCCCCAAGCCTTAATTCAACAAAATTTTCCTTCCACTTCACACCCACCTACCTCCACTCCTCCGTCATATCCACATATACCTTATCCACAAGGAAGCTTACCTCCTATCTCTTCTCCTAATGCATCAAGTGAAGATGGTGGCAGTAGCAATAATGAACAAGCATATGAAAGTGAGAGTGATGAAGACAGTGAGGTAGAAACAAATATAAGTGAAGAAAAAGAAGAGGACAACAGTGTTGAGGAAGAATATGATGGTAGTAGCCATGAAGAACAAACAAATAGTAGTGGAGAAAAAGAAGACAGTGAGGCAGAGGCAGAGTCTAGTGAAGAAGAGTAGGAGGATGATAATGATAGTAGGTCAGAGGCAGAGTTTAATGAAAGTAAAGATGATAAGAGCAGAAATGAGGAACAATGTGAGAATGAAGGAAATGATAAAGATAGTGGGGCAGAGACAGAGCCTAATGAAGGAAAAGAGGACGATGATGGCATGGAGGAGAGTGATGAAAATGGCAGTCAAAAAGAGGAAGACAATGAGAAATTGGAGGAAAACAGTGATAATGATGACACCAATAAGTCAATCTCAAGTGCAGAAAAGGGTGTTGATGATGAACAAGATGAATACCAAGAGGATTATGAAGAAAATAATGAAGATGGCAGTCATCAAGAAGGTTCACATGATAGCCAAGAGGAAGATGTTCTTGAGCATGACAGTGAGGACAATGATAGTTCAAAAAGTGTTGAAATGAATGAAGACAATGATCTTGAGGAAATAGAAGGAGGTGATGAAGAAATTGAAGACCAAGAACAGGCAGATGATGAGGCTGAAACAGATTTTGAAGAGGCATGCAGTGACCAAGGCAATGGCACAGATAGGACAGTCAGTGAGCAAGACAACCAAGGAAATAGTCATGACAGTCATGACTATCATGACACAAATCAACCTCTAAATGACCAAGAAACTCAATATGACAGTGTAGAAAGTGACAGAGAAGAGGAACTTTATGAAAAATAGAGACAAAATGAGGCAAGTGAGGAGGGTAGTGCTTAGTTTGAAAGCCAACATGACAGTATAGGAAATAGTGAGGAAAATAGAGATGATAGGGATGCTGAAGGTCAAGAAATCAGTGACCCAATGGGGCATAAGGTAACTCATGAAAGCCATAGAAAATATGAAAAGTTTGGTGACAATAATAAGGGTAAAATAAATGAAGAAGACATTGTCAAATCTACCATGATCACTCCTCTCACATGCACATACTACAGAGGAATGAGAGATGTGTTTGCTACCTCAAAAAGGCAAAGGGCCATCTCTCCTCCAACTATCAAGCCCAAGGAAAAAGGTAAGGAAAAGATGGACAAAGGTGAGCAACAGGTAAAGGTAAGGAGAAGAAAAAGGATCAATAAGACTTCTCAAGAGCCTAAATTCATTAATCTAGACAGTGACAATGAGGACAAGGAGATGACCACTAGATTGCTTCTCTTGGAAAAAGATGCACAACTCAGGGAGTGGGAAAGAGATTTTGAGATGGCACAATGTGTCATTCATTATTACAAAGAGGAGCATAATAATTTCAAGGAGGTAAAGAGAGGCCTTGCTCTACAAAAGAAAATGACCAAGCATTATGCGAGGAAAAACATGCTTGCTTGTGCCAAAGTGAAGGAGGCCCTCAATGAGCTAAAAAACCTAAAAGAGAAAAAGTACATGAAAGCCTTGGATTTTTGGCTGAGGCTTTTCAACAGGTGTCCAATACCTCTTGAGGGACCTCTCCACCAATTTTGAGGCAATTTGAATAAAGTTTTGTCTTTTTCAAATTTTGACCCCTTTGTGCGCAGCACCGTAGGTGCTACGCACAAAATTGGTGCATCCTTAGCTCACAATTTTTGTTTTTTTGGATTCCTCACATTATTGGAAGTCTGCTAACCAATTTTCAGATCATTTGGAGCATTTTTGACCCCCCAAAAGGTAAAAAAACATCAAATATTTGACCTTTCTGCCTCATTTTCAGACGAGGCACAGTGAACAGAGCAGTGTTGGGGAAATTGATTTTTGAACGGGTAAATGGATTCCAATCAGTAGAGATCAAGAATTTATGGAAATTAGACTCATCAGGCTTTCCAACGAGCCATCACGGAGCCAAATACCATGTCAGGAAGGGGTCCAAACCTCAGCCACAAGAGACCCTATTTTTTGCTGAAGTGGTGCTACGCACAGAGGCTACCTAGTGTGTTTTGGACCAAAAGTCAACAAAACACACTCATTTATTGCAAATAGATATTTTTGAGTTTTTTGAGGCAAATTACTCTAGAATTAGGTGCAAGTAGTTATTTTGGAATTTATTTCTTAGGATATTATGTGCCTTGGGCCTTGCATGGTCTCTTGGCCATAAATGACATTTTCCTACCACATTTAGGGTTTTAGTCCTTTTGCTCCATAAATAGAGCATGAGGCTCCTATGTATTTTGTTGGCATTTTATGAGCTTGAAGAGCAATATAAATGTTTTCATGATCTTGGAGAAGAAATTGGTTTTGTGAAGTGGATGAATTGCTTGTTTGGCTTGATGATGGAGAAGCTTGTTTGCAGGATTCCATAGCTTGGTTAATAGTGATATTTTCTTAACTTATTGATGTTTTCTTGGTCTCATTTTGTTTCATTCTTCTTGGCTGCTATAAAACAGAAAAGTATAGGTTGAGACATGTTCTTTGAGACTCCGCAGTCCTCCTATTTGTTATAGCTTTGATGTTTTCCTCTTTTTGCCATCTTAAGGAATTCTTGATTGCTCCTTAGGTCCACCAAAACTTTTTTTCATTTCATGTATGGTCAATATCCTAGTTTACAAGTAAGATTCATGGTATGCCCTGCTTATTTGAAGCTTTCAAAACCCTATCTTGAAGCCTTTCTGTGGAATATTGATTATTAGGTTAAGTCACAGAGGTCTCGTTCGATCTTGCCCTTTGTCCATGCTTACCAACTTGTTTCAGAGTTCCCAATAGCTTGAAATATGCTATTTAGGATTTCCCTCTCCATATATTGAGTTATTTTTTTTATCTTATATGTTTTCCAAAAATCTAAAGGTGAATTTCTAAGGTGAGAAGCTCTCATGCTCTCTATATTTCACTGGAATGTTTATCTTATATGTTTATCAGTTTAAGTATTTTTCATTGAGCTTAATGGTTTTCCCTACCTCATGAGTTGTAACTTTTAACTATATATGTTTAAGACCTTTTATTTTTTCCCAAACTTGATGTTCACTACACCTCATACATCACCTTAAGTATCCATTAACCTTGCTAAATTGGCCCTACAACACACTCTATTTCATCATTTAGACACCATTGACTTGATTTGACTCCATAGCCCAATGGCTTTGACAGAATCTCACTCCACCTATTCCATTTGACCATCTTTCCCAACCAAAACAATCAACAAACCCTATAATTAACAAATAGCCTAAAATCAAAACCGTAGAGAAAAAAGAACACATCCTTCGCACCCAATAGAGAGATTCCTGTCTGAGTCCAGGAAGGCTAGGACCTCGGACTCTAAAGACTGGTTCCATGTTACCCTGTCATTTGGTCTACCAATCTGCCAAATCACGGGACCTTAACAGAAGGGAAATGGAGGAAATGGAGGTAGTGGAAAGTCACCATCCTCACCCTCATCATCATCATTCTCTACCTCATTTTCAGTACATCAGTCACACAAGTCGAAGAACACTGGTAAAATTCATTTTTATAAAACTTGATGTTATGTTTGAATTGCCAATGTTTAATGGTGAATTCAATGCAAAAAAGATTGATAATTGGATTAGGGAATTGGAGGTCTATTTGAGAATCCATAACCTTCATGATGAAAATACCAAAATCCAATTAGCTTCATTGAGAATGGAAGGTGCATCACTTGTTTGGTGGGAAGCCAAGACAAAGGAGGAGATCAAGAAGCATGGTAAGGTTATTCTATTATGGAATGATTTCATTTCTGCAATAAAATGACAGTTTTATCCATTAGCTCATATGAAGAAAGCCATAATGAACTAGCAAAACTTTAGAAAATTGAAAGGATAGAATGTGCAAGAATACACCCAAGAATTTAGGAGAAGAACTCTCTTATTAGGGGTATATTTGCAGAGCCAAGATACTTTTATCAAGTACATAGGATGCTTACATAGCTACCTAAAACATACTATCCTCATGTTTAACCCCACAAGTCTAGATGAGGTATGTGTTCAGGCCACACATCTAGAAGCTAGAGGGAAAAACATTACTGAAGAGGGTAGGAACAAAGATTTTAAGGGTAAAAAAAGAGAGAAGTCCTCAAAAGGTAAAAGAAAAAAGAATGCATCTGTTAAGAAAGAGGGAGAAAAAGTGGTTTTTAAACATTGTTCAAAATAAGGCCATAATGAAAATCAACGTTGGAAATTAGATCATGAAAAGAGGCCCAAATATCTCAACAACAAAGGGAAACAAAAAACTATAGCTACAACTCAACATGATTTAGGAGAGGATTCAGGTGATGAATCTAAAATTACTTCCATGGGATTGAAGAACATGAAGGGGAAAGAAATTGAAACTAACCCAATACTAGTACATCAACTGTCACTTACATGCTCCAAATGAAGAAGAAAGAATTGAACTGTTTCATGTGAGGTCATATCCAAACATACTAATATTGACACATTGTTTGACAGTGGGTCACAAGAAAAATTAATCTCTAAATAATTGGTCAAGAAACTTAATATCAAGACCTTTCCACATCCAAAACCATATCCACTTGGTTGGATTTGTAAGGATGCAAATTTACAGGTTTCAAAGAAGTGTATATTGCGGTTTGCAATAACTCCAAATTTTGTTGACACAGTTGAATCAGATGTGGTTCCGCTTGACATTATAGGTATTGTGTTGGGCAGTCCTTAATCGTATGCTAGGAAATAAATCTTCCATATCCATGAGAAAAAATACCATTTATTAAAATATGGTAAGGATTACATTGTTCGAGCACATCGCAAGAAGACAAATATTGCTATGGTAAATGCAGGACAGGTAAAAAGGCTGGTAAATTCAAGTAAGAATTTTGTTTTTCTAATGATTAAGCCTAAAGCTGATGATAATCATGAATCATTTGAGGATTGTGATCCTAAGTTGAAATCATATTTATATGATGTAGTTGATGCACATCATGAGATGTTTCAGGAGCCAACAAGATTGCCTCCAAAAAGGGAGATTCAACATGAGATTTAGTTGCAACAAGATTGTCCTCTTCCAAACATTGGCATGTATCGCATGTCAATAATGGAGAATGCTGAAATAAAGAGGTAAATAAAGGATATACTGGACAAAGGACTCATAAGGCCAAGCACTTAGCCTTGCGGTTCACCCATAGTCTTGATTTCGAAGAAAGATGGGACTTGGCGCATGTGTGTAAAATTTAGAGCTTTGAACAAGATAACGGTAAAGAATCAATACCCACTACCAAGGATAGATGATTTTCTTGATCAGCTGAAAGAAGAAAAGTTTTTCACTCATTTAGATTTACAAAGTGGAAATCATCAAGTAAGAGTTGCAGAAAGTGATGTATGGAAAACTGCATTCAAAATTAAACAAGGACTCTTTGAGTGGTTGGTTATGCCATTTGGTTTGTGTAATGCACCAATGACTTTCATGCGTGTTATATATAGCATTTTGCATCCATTTCTTGATGAATTTTTGATTGTGTATTTAGATGACATATTTATTTTCATCAAAGCAAGAGAAGAACATGTCTTGCATGTGAATAAAGTGCTTGATGTTTTGAGAAAAGAGATTGTTTCTTAAGATGTCAAAGTGTGAGTTTGGAAACAATTCCTTGGTTTGTTTGGGACACATTGTATGAGGAGGCGAATTGAGAATTGATCCCTCTAAAGTGGAAGACATTGTGAATTGGCCAACTCCCAAAACAATAACCGAGGTAAGAAGTTTCTTAGGTGCAGCTCAATATTGGAGAAAGTTTATTGCTAAATTTTCTTCCATCACAGCTCCTATGCATGTAGTGACAAGTGTGAAGAAAGGATTCCAATGGGGAGGAAAATGACATAAATCTTTCAAAGCTTTAAAATAAAATATCATTTCAGCTCCAGTCCTTGCATTACCGAATTTGAGACATCCATTTGAGATACAAACCGATGCTAGTGATTATGCCACAGGCGCAGTTCTTTTGCAGCATGGTAAGCCTATCGATTTTCATTCCAAAACATTCAATGGTGTTGTAACTAATTATCCTACATATGACAAAGAACTGTATGCATTGGTACAAAGCGTCAAGAAGTGGAAACAATATTTGATGGGTAAAGAGATGATTATACATACCGATCACCAACCATTACAGTACTTGCAGTCGCAAACAAAATTGTAGCAATCACAACAATTCAGGTGGATGGGATTTCTTCAACAGTTTCACTTGGTTATAAGGTACAAGAAAGGTATTTTTAATAAATTTGCTGATATGATTTCAAGACCAGTTATAAGTCCTTCTACTTTACTTAAAAGTGATTCTATTGTACATGAGAGTTACATCGAACAATATGCACATGATGTCGATTTTCAAGATGTGTATGCTAGTTTGAGTGAAGGGACTCAAGTTGAAGAAAATGATTATCATGTGCATAACAATTTGCTGTTTCATTTGGGAAAACTATGTATACCAAAAGGAGAGAGGCTAAGTGACATGAGAGAAGCTCAGTCATCTCTACTACACTTAAAAGAAAAACAGGCACTCACAAAGGCATTGCTATCGTCCGCATGATAGACAGTGTGTCGTGTTTGTAAGAGGTTGTTCTGTGCATGTGTCAAAAAGCAATCTTACAAGAGAAGTTTAGTCACAGACGCCACCACCACAGCCATCAAGGCTGCATGGAGACCCGTTCTGCTAGAATTTCTGTTGGAGCTTGGAGGCTCATCATGTTAATAAACAACATGATCATCTTTATGTAGTTGTGGATAGATTCAATAAAATGTGTGTACTTATCCCATGTAAGAAAACCATTACTACTGAACAAACTTCTGAACTTTATTTTCAACATGTATGGGTTCATTATGGATTTCCAACTTCTATTGTTAGTGACCGAGATTCCAGGTTCATTGGGAATTTTTGGTCCAATATTTGGAGTATTATGGACACAAAGTTGAAAAAGAGTATTGCTTTTCATTCACAAACTGATGGCCAAACTGAGATGGTGAACAGAACCGTTGTGCATCTGTTGAGAGGATATTGCAGCAAAAATCCCAAGTTGTGGGATGAGAAACTGCATTACATTTAACACGCTTACAACTGGGCAAAGCACTTTTCTACAATTACATCACCTTTTGAAGTATGCTTTGGGTATTTTCCAAAATCTCCATTAGAATTCATCCTTGAGAAGGATGTTGCAATCAATGGGCATAGTGATATTGACAAGGATCGAAAGTTCATTGAGAAAATTCAGATTATACATCACCATGTTCAAGAATAGCTTGAGAAAAGTCAAAGAAAATATAATGAGAGGCATGAAAGACATAGATTTGATTACAAGTTTCAAGAAGGAGATGAGGTATGGTTGCACATAAGGAAATAAAAGATGCAAGGAGAAGGTAAAAATCTGAAACTCATTCGCTATGGTCCATTCAAGATCATAAAGCAAGTTGGTAACAATGCATTTCAACTTGAATTTCCTTCATATATGAAAATGTATTCAGTTATTAATGTTGAAAATTTACGTTTGTATGAGCCAACTTTGATCGATGATCAAGGAAGTTAAGGTTAAGGTTAAGGTTAATGCCGAAGATTTCTCCAACTGTTAGCCTCCACAACATTTAACTCTACCACACCTATCACATGTTATAACATTTATCTGCGTGGTTTGAGCCTACAGTTCCGCCCTTTTAAACTCCAACCGTTATGGTCAAGCGAGGTTAGCGGGTGCGCATGTGCCCACCCCTAACCTTAGCATTAAATTTTATGGTTTTCTCTGGTGGGAATATAGAGCATGCCATAAACTTGGGGGTTTTTGCCTATTCTAACTACAATTAAGTGCAGTTCACCAAATTTAGTGGAGGATTTCTAGGAGTTATTGGGCAAATGGCTAGGAGGGTTAATTTTCGAATGGAAAGTCATTCTAGACTAATTGGAGCATTTAGGAGCCATTGGTGTAGAGAAAACAACCATTAGAGGCATGTAAACACATGTATTTGCAAAATTTTGAGCTTAATGAAAGATGGGCATGCCATTGGGAGCTGGACCAGCAGATGTAGCCCAGGAGGGATGAACTACTTCATCAAGCCTGTTGTGTAAATTTTATGTGTGGTTTTATTTATTTGTTATACACTATTTTTCAGTATTATTTTCTCTTATTTCATGCTTCTAATTCACTAAAATCACTTACAATTCATGGTTAAAGTCCTCAATACTTAAGAAAACTATGGATGGAAGTATGCACATGTTTTATCACTGAAAATACACTTAGCACAACAAACTAATACAGTCCTTTCAGATCAATATTGTATCAGAGTTTTTATAAACACTAATACTCCATTAATTCTAGCCATTTTTCTCCATGTCAAGTAAATAAAATATGATCGAATCAACTCCTAGCTCTTCAACTGTGTTTGAAAGCTCATATGCTCTAAGAGGCCAACTAGTCAAAGAAATTCCAATGCACAATACTGACTACTAATCTCAAAACTAAATACAAGAAAGAGGTGTTACAGGAAAAAAAATTGAATATTAGTGGGTGATGTATTTAAAATAGAAATGACACTAATGAACTTCTCAAAATTTTGGTTTTAAAAAAATGCAATATTTTATACCAAATTTTTGTGCAACTAAACATAAAATATTTTGGTGTTGGTATAATGATTCCATCAGAAATTTCATATACTAAGTGCCAAGAGGGATCACAACTTTGTATTATTCTATTGTAAATATGGAAATGCAAAAATAAGCTCTAACTTTTTTTCAGTGTGGAATGAATTGGCGAATCTGATCGGTATCGACACAAGATACTTTTGTCCAAACCTATACACTACCCAATTCCAAACCTGCACACAAGTTCACTTTTCTTTTTTTCTCTTCTGCTTTGGAGGTTGAAACACCACCCTAATGGCAAAATCAAAGATAACTTTGATATTCTGTTGCGTTTTTGAATTTCACTCTATGTATGTAGAAGCAACAATTTGCTTCTTCAACTCTTCCCCCTTGAGCAGTTGTTATAGGCACACAACCAGGGTGATTGGAAAAAAAATGTTTGTCATCCCGAAAATCTATTTTAGTTCCAAGGAGAACTATTGGAACACTAGGTTAAAAATGCCTCAGCTCAAGAAGCCACTTTTTGGTAATATTATCATAGATTGCCTTGCTAATAAGATAAAATCCCATAATAAAAACATCTGTTCCCCTATAGCTCATAGGTCTTAATATATTGTAGTACTCTTGACTTGATGTATCCCACATGCCAAGTTTCACTATGTTGCCATCCACCACAAAATTTTTAGTGAAGTTATAAAAAATAGTAGGTTCATAGTTAGTTAGAAAAGTATTTCTTCTATACAAAACTAGCATACAAGTCTTATTGTGAGCAAGGGTGTCAAAGGAGGTGGAAATAGAGCTATGCAACTTTGGATTGTTGGTTTGATGAAGAAGTAGAAGGAGGTGTTGGTCCATTCACAAATGAATATCACACACTCTTTAACACATATGAAAAGCACACAATATTTAATGCCTTAAATGCACAACATATCATTCATAATTTTTTGAATGGGCTGAATGCACTAAATTGGTATATTATATGTGTGGGGCATGCATTAATGACCGGGAGGTGTATTAAACCAAAGTATGGTGGAGGGGCGACATTCACATAGGAAGAGGACGAGTGCTTAGAGCAACTAAAAAGGTGTAAGCAGTGTCGTAGATGGAACGTAGGTGGAGCAGTGGTATGGAGGAGTGAAAGCCCAAGAGTCAGGCCATACAACAATCAAAGAAACACATCTAATTGATGCATATATAAGAATCCATAATTAATGCCACAACGACATTATTTATCTTCCAGTGATCCTGTCTATTTGTTATAGCTTGAATCGCATATAAAAAATGAATGCAATAAAACAATATTGTGGTGATACAATACTCATGAGCTTCAACAGAAAAACCCAACGTATATTATATAACAATCAATGTATACTAGTAAAATGCCTTTACGTAGAATGAAAAGCCTAGAATTATATATAGTCATCCATCATACACGAATTTTAAAAGGACATGCAAGCAGAGACTTAACACATTGCTTTCGGTGGCTTTCAAGAGAGCGTTCAACCTATTCACAACTAGTGTACACACTTGTTTCTTGGACTATCATACGCCAACATACACGTAGATGATGAAGGGCCAAAATGATCCAGACTTCTTCAAGAACACAATAAAATGTAGAAACAAACATAAATGCAGAGATGTAGTAGGAATAACACTTCATTTCATTAATATAAAATATTGAAAATTGCTTATAGAGATAATGGCCGAAAATAAAATAGCTTGGGCGATGGTAGGTTATCTCTGAGAAGAGATGTGGTGGCGACATGCCTCTGAACTCATAAAAATGAGGCTCAAGGGCCCTTTTATTATTGAACAACACGACAAAACCATAAGAAACCAAAACCCCAATCCCAAGAGATGAAACACCAAGAGTTTGTGGGCCCTGTTGAGGTTAGTTGGTCGACAACCAACTTCCCAGGGTCGTAACTTGGTCATATTATCTCCGTTTGGCATGTGAAATATATCATCAGAAATATATATTTGGGTAATATATTATTTGTTGCAGGCCCCTGCCTATGGCTATGGGCTTGCTGCAGACCTCCAAAAGAAGCTGTTTAGGGGGTCAAAACTGCTCCATAATTTCAGGGCTCGAAAAACTGCTAAAAATAGTAAATGATGCTATAAACAAGGAAACTGATGAAACCGACTGGAGGTATAGGTGGAATAGGTGGGTGGTCACCAATATCCAACTAGATCATTCCTCCCCCCTTAGGAAGTAATTGTCCCGATTGCATGCAGAGCCTCCATGAGGTGAGGACATTTCCGTTGAACTTGGTCCCTAGTGAACCACTTGCCTTGGTGAAGGAGTTAGTCTACTTTGACAACTCGATATAGTTGGATCCTATTATAGTTGATATTATTGATCTGTATTTCCATGATCTGATCAGTTGTGGCTTGTTCCATGCAATCTGGGCTTAACTCTGTTTGTGTGATTTTTTCTACAATGTTGGGTGTGTCTAGTAATGGTGGAAAGTAGGGCCGAAGGTGATCTACATTGAACTCTGGGTGCAGACCAAGGAATTTTGGAATACTGAGCTAGAAGGAATTGTCCCCTATATATTTGGTGAGGGTTTATATCTCATATCGAAGTGGGTGAATATTGTGATTGGGTTAACGAGGTGCTCCTTTTGCAAATGCAGTCAAACTTTCTCACCCACCTAGAAGTTGTTTGACACTCGATGTTGATCATGTTGCTACTTGGAATTAGAATTGGCTTTGTCCAATATGTCATGGAACTATTGGAGTAGGTGATAAATGAGCTCAATGAAGTTGTTCATCTTGTTAGCTTCGGATTGGACATGAGGCAAATCTGCCTAAGTAGCTGCAAAGTTGAAAAAGAGTATTAATTTTCATTCGCAAACTGATGGCCAAACTGAGATGGTGAATATAACCGTTGTGCATCTATTGAGAGGATATTGTAGCAAAAATCCCAAGTTGTGGGATGAGAAACTGCATTACATTTAACACGCTTACAACTGGGCAAAGCCCTCTTCTACAATTACATCACCTTTTGAAGTATGCTTTCGGTATTTTCCAAAATCTCCATTAGAATTCATCCTTGAGAAGGATGTTGCAATCGATGGGCATATTGATATTGACAAGGCTCGAAATTTCATTGAGAAAATTCAGATTATACATCACCAAGTTCAAGAATAGCTTGAGAAAATTCAAAGAAAATATAATGAGAGGCATGAAAAACATAGATTCGATCACAAGTTTCAAGAAGGAGATGAGGTATGGTTGCACATAAGGAAAGAAAGGATGCAAGAAGAAGGTAAAAATCTCAATCTCATTCGCTATGGTCCATTCAAGATCATAAAGCAAGTTGGTAACAATGCATTTCAACTTGAATTGCCTTCATATATGAAAATGTATTCAGTTATTAATGTTGAAAATTTACGTTTGTATGAGCCAAATTTGATCGATGATCAAGGAAGTGATGTTTAACTGCCTTATATTGAAGATTTCTCGCCATAATTTCTGGATGAGATCAAGGAAGATACAATTCTTGATAGGAGGATAAGAGAATCCAAGAGGGGAAGTGTTGACTACCTTCGAGTTGGGCTCAAAGGTAGTAAGCCAAGTAAGGAAAAGTGGATGGAAGTTGGAAATGTGAGGGATTTGTACCCTCATCTAATGAACAAGTAATCAAAGTATTTTGGGGTCCAAAAGCTTCCCAATGGTGAGGTGTAATCAGGAGTTCATAAAATTTTCTCAAAATTGAAAGTCATAGGATTGGGATGAAACTAGGATGGTTGCGTAGATCTCATCTTCTTGATTCTGACACTGTGAACAGTTCAAAAAACCAATGTCGTATGAGGGAGATATCGCATTTTGATTGATTTCCCAAACAACTAAATTTTGCGACAGGTTTGATTGGGATGCCTAGTCAGCATGCAGGTGCACAGTCAACAAAAAAGGAATATTCCTAAGATTATTCCTTTTTCTCAGAGCTAGTCAGAGGCTAACAACTGGCATTTGTGATTGGGTTAAGTGGTACAAGTTTTGTTTTAGTGGCCAATTGGAGAGTGAAATGTGGTGAGCCCTGAGGCTACCATGTGTCCCCTGGACGGTGTGACAAAATTTTATGGAGGCCACCGGATTCAACCTCACAACCTTCGGCAGAATAACCACCCACCACACCGCATGAGCTGCGCATTTTATCTTAACATATTATGGTCAAAGGTTCTATTTGAAGTTTTAAGACTTTGTATATGGGGGATGGGACCGTCGGTGGTCCCAACCTGCCAGTGGTCCATTGAACAGTCACATGCCACTACAACGGTCCATTTGAATGGTCACATGCCACTGCAACCACAACTGTTATATCCGACGGCTTACAAATTTCCATAGTGACCGCAACCGTTACGTTGGAACCTTGTCACATTGCAACATTTTCATGGTTAAGGTTAATGCCGACGATTTCTCCAACCATTAGTCTCCACAATATTTAACTCTACCACACCTATCACATGTTATAACATTTATCTGCATGGTTTGAGCCTAAATTTTTGCCCTTTTAAACTCCAACCGTTATGGTCAAGCGAGGTTAGCGGGTGCGTATGTGCCCACCCCTAACCTTAGCATTAAATTTTATGGTTTTCTTTGGCGGGAATATAGAGAATTCCATAAACTTGGGGGTTTTGGCCTATTCTAACTGAAGTTAAGTGCAGTTCACCAAATTTAATGGAGGATTTCTAGGAGTTATTGGGCAAATGGCTAAGAGGGTTGATTTTCGAATGGAAATTCATTCTAGAATAATTGGAGGATTCGGGAGCCATTGGTGTAGAGAAAACAACAATTAGAGGCATGTAAACACATGTATTTGAAAAATTTTGAGCTTAATGAAAGATGGGCATGCCATTGGGAGCTGGACCAGCAGATGTAGCCTAGGAGGGATGAACTGCTTCATCAAGCCTGTTGTGTAAATGTTATGTGTGGTTTTATTTCTTTGTTATACACTATTGTTCAGTGTTATTTGCTCTTATTTCACGCTTTAATTCACTAAAATCACTTACAATTCATGGTTAAAATCCTCAGTACTTAAGCAAACTATGGAGGGAAGTATGCACATGTTTTATCACTGAAAAGACACTTAGCACAACAAACTAATATAGTCCTTTCAGATCAATATTTTATCAGAGTTTTTATAAGCACTGATACTCCATTAATTCTAGCCAGTTTTCTCCATGTCAAGTAAATAAAATATGTTCGAATCAACTCCTAGCTCTTCAACTATGTTTGAAAGTTCATATGCTGCAAGACGCCAACTAGTCAAAGAAATTCCAATGTACAATACTGACTACTAATATCAAAAATAAATACAAGAAAGAGGTGTTATAGGAAAAAAAATTGAATATTGGTGGGTGATGTCTTTAAAATAGAAATGACACTAATGAACTTCTCAAAATTTTGGTTTTAAAAAAATGCAATATTTTATACCAAATTTTTGTGCAACTAAACATAGAATATTTTTTTGTTGGTATAATGATTCCATTAGAAATTTCATATACTAAGTGCCAAGAGGGATCACATATTTGTATTATTCTGTTGTAAATATGGAAATGCAAAAATAAGCTCTATTTTTTTTCAGTGTGGAATGAATTGGGGAATCTGATCGGTATCGACACAAGATACTTTCATCCAAACCTATACACTACCCAATTCCAAACCTGCACGCAATTTCACTTTTCTTTTTTTCTCTTCTGCTTTGGAGGTTGAAACACCACCCTAATGGCAGAATCAAAGAGAACTTTGATATTCTGTTGCGTTTTTGAATTTCACTCTATGTATGTAGAAGCAACAATTTGCTTCTTCAACTCTTCCCCCTTGAGCAGTTGTTATAGTCACACTGCCAGGGTGATCGGAAAAAAAATGTTTGTCATCCAGAAAATATAGTTTAGTTCCAATGAGAACTATTGGAACATTAGGTGAAAAATGCCTCAGCTCAAGAAGCCACTTTTTGGTAATATTATCATAGATTTCCTTGCTAATAAGATAAACTCCCATAATAAAAACATCTGCTCCCCTATAGCTCATAGGTCTTAATATATTGTAGTCCTCTTGACTTGATGTATCCCACATGCCAAGTTTCACTATGTTACCATCCACCACAAAATTTTTAGTGAAGTTCTAAAAAATAGTAGGTTCATAGTCAGTTAGAAAGTATTGCTTCTATACAAAATTAGCATACAAGTCTTATTGTGAGCGAGGGTGTCAAAGGAGGTGGAACTAGAGCTATGCAACTTTGGATTGTTGGTTTGATGCAGAAGTAGAAGGAGGTGTTGGTCCATTCACAAATGAATATCACACACTCTTTAACACATATGAAAAGCGCACAATATTTAATTTATTAAATGCACAACATATCATTCATAATTTTTTGAATGGGCTGAATGCACTAAATTGGTATATTATATGTGTGGGGTATGTATTAATGACCGGGAGGTGTATTCAGCCAAAGTATGGTGGAGGAGCGAAAATCACATAGGAAGAGGAGGAGTGCTTAGAGCAACTGAAAAGGAGGTGTAAGAAGTGGCGTAGATGGAGCGTAGGTGGAGTAGTGGTATGGAGGAGTGGAAGCCCAAGAGTCAGGCCATACAAAAATCAAAGAAACACATCTAATTGATGCATATATACAAATCCATAATTAATTCCACAACGACATTATTTATCTTCCAGTGATCCTGTCTATTTGTTATAGCTTGAATCGCATATAAAAAATGAATGCAATAAAACAATATTGCGGTGATACAATACTCACGAGCTTCAACAGAAAAACCCAACGTATATTATATAACAGTCAATGTATACTTGAAAAATGCCTTTACGTAGAATGAAAATCCTAGAATTATATATAGTCATCCATCATACATGAATTTTAAAAGGACATGCAAGCAGAGACTTAACACATTTCTTTCGGTGGCTTTCAAGAGAGCATTCAACCTATTCACAACCAGTGTACACACCTGTTTCTTGGACTAGCATACACCAACATACACGCAGATGATGAAGGGAAAAAATGATCTATACTTATTTAGGAACACAATAAAATGTAGAAACAAACATAAATGCAGAGATGCAGTAGGAATAACACTTCATTTCATTAATATAAAATATTGAAAACTGCTTATAGAGATAATGGCCAAAAATAAAATAGCTTGGGCGATGGTAGCTTATCTCTGAGAAGAGATGTGGGGGATACATGCCTCTGAACTCATAAAAGTGAGGCTCAAGGGCCTTTTTATTATTGAACAACACGACAAAACCATAAGAAACCAAAACCCCAATCAAAAGAGATGAAACACCAAGAGTTTGTGGGCCCTGTTGAGGTTAGTTGGTCGACAACCAACTTCCCAGGGTCGTAACTTGGTCATATTATCTCCGTTTGGCACGTGAAATATATCATTGGAAATACATCTTTGAGTACTATATTATTTGTTGCAGGCCCCTGCCTATGGCTATGGGCTTGCTGCAGACCTCCAAAAAAGGTTTTTTAGGGGTGTACTCAATTGGGGCTCGCGCTAAAAATATTAAATGATGCTATAAACAAGGAAACTGATGAAACCGACTGGAGGTATAGGTGGAATAGGTTGGTGGTCACCAATATCCAGCTGGATCATTCCTTCCCCCTTAGGAAGTAATTTCCCCGATTTCATGCAGAGCCTCCATGAGGTGAGGACATTTCCATTGAACTTGGTCCCTACTGAACCAGTTGCCCTGGTGAAGGAGTTGGCCTACTTTGACAATTCGATATAGTTGGATCCTATTCTAGCTGATATTATTGATCTATATTTCCATGATTTGATCAGTTGTGTCTTGGTCCATGCAATCTGGGTTTAACTATGTTTCTGTGATTTTTCTAGAATGTTGGATGTGTCCAGTAATGGTGGAAAGTAGGGCTGAAGGTGATCTACATTGAACACTGGGTGCAGACCAAGGAATTTTGGAATACTGAGCTAGAAGGAATTGTCCCCTATATATTTGGTGAGAGTTTATATCTCATATCGAAGTGGGTGAAGATTGCGATGGGGTATAACGAGGTGCTGCTTTTGCAAATGCAGTCAAACTTTCTCGCCCGCCTAGAAGTTGTTTGGCACTCGATGCTGATCATGTTGCTGCTTGGAATTAGAATTGGCTTTGTCCAATATTTCATGGAACTATTGGAGTAGGTGATAAATGAGCTCAATGAAGTTGTTCACCTTGTTAACTTCAGACTGGACATGAGGAAAATCTGTCTAAGTAGCCGCAAATGGCATGACCACATCAGCGGGACATAGTGGCTGGAATGCCAAACCCACCTGAAAGGGGATGTGGCCAGTTGAACTATGGAGAGACTGGTTATAAATATGTTGGAAATAGGGGAGGCTTTCATCCCATTTGCGTGGATGCTTCAAGTTGTACATGCATAGGACGTGTATGATCATCTCGTTGACAACCTCTGTTTGGCCATCAGTTTGGGGGTGGAACCTGATGTCCCGATCTGACATAGTGGACCGTGGGATCCTCTTGATGCCTCAAAAATCACTTCAACAACATTGGGGGATAACCACCTCGTCGAGAACTTAACAATTGTTCCTTTTCCATTTGGAATAGTGGCTCTGATTGGGCATGATGGGACCAATTTCCCAATATAGTATAATTGAATGGATTTGGGTATTTATAACTGAATGTAACGTGATTTTGGGAGTGAGAATGAATTTTATATATATATAGATATATACCTATCTATTTCTAGGGATTAATTATGTTTCTTTATATGTGATATTAAAATATTATTGTAAGTATATGAGAATGAAGATTATCAAATACTTAAAGAAGTGAAAAACATTTAAATCTAATTAATTTGATTAAATAGTTAATCAAATTAATTGATTAAGATCATATCGTATTAAATAGCTACATGTCTTATATATATATTGAAAGATAACAATATTTTTATGTTCAATAGTGAATTAATGATCAATTGTATTAAAAATATACACATAACAAAACAATATAAAAGAAGTATGACTATCAATTACATAAAACATAATAGCAATATAAAGATAGAATTACCATATATATCTTAACTTTTCTCATGGAAGAAATAGTCTTTGGTCTAGTCTTTCTATTCAGATGATTTCAGGAGTAGAAAAGTGCAACTTCCCAAAGCGTTCTTTACAAAATTTTAGGACCTTTTCTTTGTAGACATGAAAGGGTTTATATAGTAAATAGTAAAAGTATAAAAATAGAAAATACATAAAGTAATGAGGAGGTTTAAAAAATTATCCTTAAAATAAGTGAAAATAAGACATAAATATAATTTGTTGGATGACTCTCTCAGGAGTGCGATGTTGTGTCCTTTCCCATTCGTTGCTTGATTTAATGAATATCTAGCCTTGTATATACTTTAGGGGGTTGAGCTAGCTTGATGCACAACTGTCCATTGTAAACCACATCTGATAGTGGATGCATCATATGGGATGAGGTGTCAGTTAAGCAGTGCAACATCAAACACTAACTATGTGGCTTCACCAAGTCTTGTCAGTACTTCTCCCAGTCAAGCTTTGCTAACTTCTTGATGTTTTCATCCTTTGCCTTTGAAATTTCTTGCCACTGTTTCATCATATCTTTGAAATTAGGGAGAGAACTAGGTGGAGATTCTTGGATTAGATTGGAACTAAATAGATTATTGCTGACAGTTTCAACAATTTTGTTGGCCACATCCCTTGCTCTGAATATTTCTCTCTCTCCTTGTTTTAGATGTATGTCCCAATCAATAAATAAGATTTCCTTTTTGGAATCCT
This sequence comes from Pinus albicaulis, assembly GCA_034641835.2. Taxonomy (NCBI): domain Eukaryota; kingdom Viridiplantae; phylum Streptophyta; class Pinopsida; order Pinales; family Pinaceae; genus Pinus; species Pinus albicaulis. Next base: position 1,644,266 of record MU968381.1, read on the forward strand.
CAATTCTGGGAAAATTTTCCTTTCAGCCCTCTGCACTGTCCTTCCAAGTGATGTATTCAGTTATTTTTTCATTAATGTCATCAAATTTAGTCCTTATGTCGGCTGATTTATTCATTAATGAATCACTTTTATCGCAAAAGTCATTGATGCTTGTCATATTTTGACAAAATAATACTTGTTTTTGAGCCAACAAGGTGTTGAGTTCCAAATATTCCTTCTAGAAGTCATTGGACTATCCTTCAATTGTTCCAGTGTGAACTGTAGTTGATGAATTTGAGCATCTTTGAAATTGATGTCAGATTGATGTTATAACTTTAATTTATATAAGATTTGACCAAGTTGTAACACTTGTGTCTGTAATTGATGATTAACACTCTATTTTTCTGCCAACAATTCTTGTTCCAATTGTAGGTTTCTTTCATCCTTCTCTTTGACTAGTTTTTGGACTTATGATGCCTTATCAATTGTAGCAGATGCATAAGCACTTCCAAACTGTGCAAACCTTGTTAGATATTCAGATGGATCAGTTTGTGGATATTTCCACACTACATACATGGGTATGTCACCAGGGACTAATCCCTGTGTTTGATCAACTCTCCTTCTCTTTATTTGTCTACTCATTACAACCTGATGTTTGGGACTATAAAAGATGTCAAGAGGAGGGATTTATTATATCCTTAGAACAATATCAGATGAAGGGAAGGCCAAGATGAATTCAAATTCCTCTGTATTGAATTCCTTATCAAAATCCCCAACAGTGAGCGGGCTATGACTCTTGTCTGGAGGTGTGCTGACTGTCTATTCAAGATCAATGATTGCCTTCTCTTGTTGTCCTTTAGGTTGCTGGTCAAATTCATTCTAGAATTTATTCAATTCACTAATGAATAATGGATTCTTAGTCTATTATTCATTTGATTTAACTTCCTTTGCACCTAGTAGGACCTCAGTATCCTTGGGAGGTTTTTCAAGCTTCCGTTATTTCTGTGAAATATGTTGAGACACCTTTAAGATGTTGAGAGGAATACTATCCAACCTTTTTTTCATATATTATTTAAACTGGGTAAGTTGTTCAGAGTTAAGACGCATTGTTGATAGCTTTTCAACCTGTAAATAGGTCTCAGCGGATTCAAACAATTCATCATAGTCATCATTTTCATGAATGAATTTCCTGATATTTACTTGAGTTGTATAGTTTTGGGATATTTTATTAGGATCAAACCTTTTTCCAGGAATAGTAGATAGCTTTAAGCATTGAATCTGATTGATTTCCAGTCCATTATGTTTGAAGTTTTCTAGAGCATAAGCACCACAGTGGATAGGGAAAGAAGGCAGGACACTTTTTTTAGCTTCTTTCAAAGCTTTGGTTAACCCATTCCCAACTATTTGATAATAAATTTCCCTTGGAAGGAGCTTATATGGTACATACATTGGAAGGACATGGGGTTTGACAAGACTTCCATAAACTCTAACATATATAAATAGTTCTTCCCAAAACCATTTTCCTATGGAAGTGAAATCATTTGGGGCTTCATTTGACAATCTTGGGGCTTTATCACCAAAAAAACCTGGGTGAAGTGGTAGAATGACTTCATGGAAATTTTTTAGAAATGAGACTCATAATTGGATTCCTAGAGGATACTATGGTAAAAATGGATATGATTAGGGCCTTGAATGGTCCATTTCCATCCCATGTTTTGGAAATCTGAAGTAAAACACATTGTGTCCATGATATAAGCACTCATAAAAAATGGAGGAACAACCTTGGAGGTGAATATATTATTATTTCTATAGGCTAGTATTTTTGAGGCAATATTATTAGAAAAAATGGTTCCCGAATCCATAATGTATGAGTCTAATACGACCTACATGAGAGGGAGTTATTCAATTGAGAATTTATTTCTATTAGGAGGACCAAAAAGCCTACACATCATAGCGGCAATGTAAAAATAGGTACTAGCGAGAGAAGATAAAATATACATACCCTTATCATCATGTTTGTGCTTGTTAGGGTTGTACCTCCATTTTCTTATCGGGTTTGAATTTCAGCTTATTCTCCTTTGCAAAATTCTCAAGGAAAATTTTGCAATATAACTTCTGCGGGTCAGGTACATGATACATTTTCTTCAAATCCCCTGCCTTAAAAAACCCTATCACTATATCTCTTGAGGTCAAAAATGTCCTATCACTGATTTTCAGATTGTAAATTACCCATTTAACCATATCAACATATGGAAAAATCATTGGGCGAGTAGAAATTATGTGGAGAAAGGAGTTGGAGACTTCACTGATAGAGGTTTTGGAAGACCTTACATAATCAACCATGGCTACTCGCTTCATTATCCTGGTTTTCTCGTCTTCAAATAACCTGTACATGGATTCCCATGAGAAATAACCACTTTCTAGAGTGCATGTTGTGTCGGAGAACAATGGCATCATCTCTATTACTTCTGAAGTGGGGTGGGGGGGGGGGGTGTGCACTAAGTTTGGAGGAGTGATGGGTTTATTTGTATTATTTGAAGCCTTTGACATCTTAGAAGAATGTTTCTTTTCAGGACTAGCCTGTAGTAAGAAAAACATCGATTGAAGAACAATACTAACAATGCAGGAGCGATTTAGAAATAAAAATTGAAATGATGGAGGATATAGTTTACACACGAAAACATCTGGAACATTAAACAAAAAGCCATCAAATCAAGTTTGGAGGTTCAAGAACATCATAACATTATGGCTAAGTAATTATGAGAAACATGGGTTCACGTGCCTGACTTAGACACTTGGCATTTAATTAAAATCTCGCATCGCAACCTTTTTTGGGAGCATGAATTTTAAAACATGCGATGTGTTCTTTTTTTCCGAATGTGATCAAAGTTTTACCCTTTAAATAATCCTTTAGTTATTTAATGTCAGATTAGAGCGAGCAAAAAATTGGAGGGGTGAGAGTGCTGGGAGTTTTGCGACGCGATATCCATATCGAAATCACAAAATCAACGATTTTGTGAGTGCATTAAGGGATAGCAGAAATGCGATGAAGGTTGGCAGAGGCGCGATGCGATATATCACATTGGGAGTTTTGGAAGCTAGCATGGTAGATGGTACTAAATAAAATTGCGATTTGCGATGGATGACGTGGAAGTGAGTGGGTCCCACAAATGTTTCTTATGGAATAATGCTTGTTGGGGAGCCTTTTCTTTTGTTATTTGTTTTTCTTTAACTTTGAAAGCCTTTGCACCTTTTATACCTTTGGCTATATCACACTGCAAATTTTAAGTGGAGTGTTTCATGTGCTGCTTGTTGCATATGCAATATGTGATGTGTGATGAGGGGATTTATATGGATTTCCCACTTAAGTTCTTCAACATATGGGATATTACCTAATCGTTCAATTATCATATTCCTCTCTTATATAAAAAATATTTTATTTTCATAACTTTAGAAATTAAAAAATGGTCCCCATTATTTTCTAAGGTATTTATACACAAATAATGGGGGTTATTGTATCGCACATCATATCCCAAAGTGTACCCACACTCATTAAAAGAACAATTTAACATTGGCTTCTATTATGATATTGTTCTTGTAGGCCACCATAATGGCCATCTTAAAGAATCTTTTGACTACCATAAAAAATAAAATCATTTCCATCCTTGGTAGAAGGAAGGCCTGACATGTAATCCATGGAGATGGATTCCCAAGGTCGACTAGGGGTAGAAAATAGAGTATATAGACCTTGCCTTTTGATGGTCGGCTTGGAAATAGTGCAAGTAGTGCAAGATTTAATGTACTTCCTGAAATCTTGTCAAAGGTTCGGCTAATAGAAATACTTCTACAAAACTGCCACTATTTTCTCAACCCCAAAATTTCCAACAACCCGACTGTAGTGCGCTTACCAAATAATATTGGCACACTTGCTTGAAGGAACAAAGAGGTGTCCCAGGTGGTATAACAGTGCATCATGGAGGTGAAAAGTTGGAACTTGGTTACCTTCCAGGAGCGTCTGGTATGTGTTGCCGAATTCCAGATCTCTTTTGTAGAGATGTGGCCAACTCGAAATCTCATGCCCACAAGAGTCGAGAAAAGTGGTTAGTGCCACGATCGGTGGTCGGCTGAGAAAATCAACAACATTATTGGTGCTTCCCTTTTTGTACTTGATGTTAAAATGAAACTATTGTAGGTATGTGGACCATTTTTGATGGTGATCATTTTGCAACTTCCCTTGTGTCTGTATGAACTTCAAAGCTCGATGATTTGTGTGGATTACCATTTACTTCCCCAAAATGTAATGCTTCCATTGTTGACAAGTCTTCAAAATGGAGTACATATATTTATCATGTAAGGTGGGATACTTCTAGACTGTGTCTAAAAGTGGCTCACTGTGATGTGCCACTAGATTCCCCTACTGAGTAAGAAATGCCTCAATAGTCCGAGGAATTTTTCTCGATCTCAAATGGTTGTGGCAAGTCTGGTAACGTGAGAACTAGTGTAGAACATATGTGATGCTTCAACTCTGTGAATTCCTTCTATTGAGATTCAAAACAAAATAATTTTTCTTTTTCTCCCCCTTTGGTGACTTGACTCAAAGGCCAAGTGATATGAGAGAACCCCAACAAGAACCTACGATAGAAATTGGAAAGGCCCAGAAAGTTTTGAAGCTCTATTAGAGTGGTTGGGGCTAGCCAATATGGAATGACTTGGATCTTGGCTTGGTCCACATGCATCCTCCACTTATCAATGATGTATCCAAGATATTGAACTTGGGTCATGCCAAAAGTGCATTTATCCAAATTGGAACACAACTTTATTGTCGTAGTGTTTGGAGGACCTGTCGAGTGTGGTGGAGGAGCTCTTCCCAGCTCTGGGTGAAGATCAGGATGTCATTCAAATACACCACCATGAGTGAGTTGGTAAATGGTCACAAGATGTCGTCCATCAACCTCATAAAGGTTCTGAGGGAATTCGTCAACCCAAAAGGTATGACCAACTACTCAAAAAGGCCCTCCTTGGATTTGAAGGCAGTCTTCCACACATCAGAGGGCTCGATTGGTACCTCGTGATACTCGAACTTCAAATCAATCTTGCTGAAATATTTTAGCCCCTTGAGTTGGTCCAGAAGGTCATCAATCTATGAGATTGGATACCTATTCTGGACAGTGATCTTGTTCAAAACCCGATTGTCAACACAAATTATCCAAGTCCCATCCTTCTTCTGCACCAACACGATCGAGCTCCCATAGGGCGATGAAATCAGATGGATGTGACCTTTCTGCAGTAGCTCCTAAATCTTCATCTTGATTTCATTTTTCTCCAGAATGGAGCGTTGATAGATCAGTCCATTGGGTAGTGATGCACTTGGTACCATATTGATGGAGTTCTTGACTTGAAAACACAAAGGTACCCCTGCAGGTGAGGTGAAGATGTCTTCATACTCCTCCATGACCTTGTCCATTTGTTTTTGTCATGCGAAGGAGCCATGTCTAGAGGTCATGGCCATGGTATTATTCTTTCCCTGAGGGCGGATCATCATGAAAAAAAAATTCCCGGTTTTGGAAATGAGCTTACTGCATTTTTTTTATAGTGAAAAAAGAGATGGCGGTAGGTGGTGCTACCTTCGGTAGCCTATACAACTTATTTCCCAAACTAAAAATAACAATGCAAGGACTAGACTCATACAAAAAATGTCACTTCCACAAGTTTTGTTGGACTAATAATACATCACAAACACCAAGAGGATCAATGTCACACAATACCTCATCCATGAAGTGCTTGATGATGTAGGGAAGGCGACACTATTGGCTGACACAGAGATCCCATCCTTGGTGAAGCCACCCAATGGTGTATGACTGTGGGTGTTTTGTGGTCGACAGGCCTAGCCGCTTCGCGACCTCTGCTAAAATGAGGTTCTTTTGGCTCCTAGTGTCGACAATGAACTACAGGGGGGAACCCTTCACCCACATCTGGGAATGGAGGAGGTGCTCCCCCTCCTTTGGATCTCCGAGTTCCTCCTTTTGAGTATTGGTGGTGTAAATAGTGGCGTTGGGTTCCACATCAATAATATGCTTCCCTTTTTCATTCCCCTTGTTGGGTTCTGACTCAGAGTCGTGACATGCATCTGATTTAGAAGCCTTCAGCTCGGTCACCAGTGACTGCTTGGCCCAACAATCACTTATGTTGTTAGTGGATCTCTTGTGGAACTCAGAACACTTTCCCATGTCCTTCTTTGGCTTCATGGTGTTGTTCTTTGCTTGCAGTTTTGGTAGGTTGTCCTGGGTTGCTTCACCTTGGATTTTTCCTTTGTTTTGTGGTTTGTGGGTGCCTTTTCCTTGATTTTGATTCAAAGATCAAAGTCTCGCTTATTCTGTTTTAATTTCTACTCAATCTTGGTAGCATACCAGTATGTTGCACCAAGTGAGGAGATGTTGAGGAACTCCATTTCCTCATGAATTTTTCTATGCAGAAAACTGTGGTACTTCAACACCAAATGTTTCTCTGAATATTTAATACCCAAATTTGTGCGTAAGGTATGGAACAAATTCGTTAGCTCATGCACATCTTGATCCCTTTTTTTTCACAATGTAGTCCATTGTATGTACTTATCCTCATAACTCCCCATAGGATAATATTATTCCTTGATGGCGTCTTAGAAATAATTCCAAGTGGGCGCGGATGAGAATAGAGAGGGTTCCCTCTCGTCCTTTTTCTTACAGTAGGTTTCCCACTAGTCCTTGACATGGGGGGTGGATTTGAGGAGTGAAAAAGTAATCTTTTCCAAATTGGAAAAGTCATGAACTGAGAAATATCCTTGTAATAGATTCAACTGTCTATCTATGAAGCCTGCATCTATTTGGTCCTCAAATATGGGAATGCCAAAGTTTACTTGTACCTTAAAAGGAGTGGTGCCTCCAGAGTGGCTGCTGGATGAAGATGCACCACTAGTGGGTAGTCGTTGAAGGATGTGGGAAAAATTATCCATCATCGCGTTCCTTTTTTTCTCGAGGGCCTCCTCGAGAAATATTTTGATAGGATCTCCTGCTCTCTCATATTTATTTGCTTCCGCCATGGGAGGTCATCAGGGTTTATGAGGCTGCTCTTGCAAAGGTTCAACCAGATCGAGCCCTAACTCCTTATACCCTGACCTCATTTGGGACATGCAAAGAAAGATCGAGAAAGAGTAGACCACTTTGATACCACGGATCCAGAATTAGTCAGAAACTCATTAAAATACAGAAACAAACATAAATGCAGAGATGGAGGAGGAATAACACTTCATTTCATTAATATAAAATATTGGATAATGCTTATAGAAAGAATGAAAAATAAAGTAGCTTGGGCAATGGTAGCTTATATCTGAGAAGAGATGTGGTGACTACATGCCTCTGAACTCATTACAATGAGGCTCAAAGGCATTTTTATTATTGAACAACATGAGAAAACCCTAAATGACCAAAACCCTAACCCCAGGAGATGAAACACCAAGAGTTTGTGGGCCCCGTTGGGGTTAGTTGAGCAACCAAATTCCTGGGGTCGTAACTTGGTCATAATATATCTATTTGGCACGTACAATATATCATTGGAAATATCTCTCCGAGTACTACAAGATTTGCGGTAGGTCCCTAACTATGGCTACGAGCCTGGTGTGAACCTCAAAAAAATGCCTTTTAGGGGGTCAAAATTTCTCTGGAAGTTCAGGAGATAAAAAACACTAAAAATAGTAAATGCTATTATAAACAAGGAAACTGATAAAACTGAATGGAGGTATAGGTGGAATAGGTGGGTGGCCACTAATATCTACGTGGATAAAAGAACATACTTCATTTATTCGCTGTAGATTCCTTATGCAATCTTTGAGAAGGATTTGAAATTTACAGAGGAAAGCATTGATTTACAAAGGCCACACATCATGGCTCTGATACCATGTTAAACATACACATGGATAAGACAACGAAAATAGGATAAACGTGAATTCATTTACTATTAGCTATGATACATATTTATACACTTCTTTGAGACCCTTGGTCTTCACATACCAAGTGGTCTCTTGGACTCCCTTTGACCATTTACGTTCAACATCAACCCTTAGAGGATTAGGTGTCCAACAAAGATGAAGTAACATTAGAAAACGATACCACTACACCTCATTTCCAAGTAAACCATATGATACAAAGATCTAATCTTATGATACTAAGATACACAATTGTACATAATGGTGAACAAAATGTAATATGAGTAGAATTCATGGATATAAGATTTTATTAGAGGGATTCAAATATGAACAAAGAGGCAATCAAAAATTATAAGAAATATACTTAGGTAATCAACAACAAATCTAAAATGAATTTGAAGCTTTGTCTAACATATATGGCCCTATTTTGAAAAGTGAGAAGTTGGTCAAACAAAAATTCTAAATGTATTACTTTTCATGTGTGATTATGTTATAATTTGTAAGAATATATAATCTATAAATTGTTGTGGATATTCCAATGGAACAACTCAACATAATAAACCTTATAATATTTTGAAATCCTTTATTATGCAATTTATTATCTTAGATCTCATATTTTTTATTATTGGCTTAGTGGTCAAATGTATGGAAATAATTGAAAACAAAGTGAAAGAACAAACAAATGAACCTAAGATGCGACCTAGGAAACTTGATATGAGAGAAACCCAACTAGAAGGTGAGACATATGCTATGCTCTCTTTTTCTTAATGAAGAAATGCAAGTACAAAGTAAAGACACTCACTATGGAGTTGCCATGGACACTATGACTTGAATAGTTTTTACAGAATCTCCTACCTCTTTTTTTATGATTCAATATCCCACTCCTAGATGCTCTTCTCGACCATAAAACAATAATAATATTGAATATTTGGAACCCCTTCTTTTCTTGGCAACTTGATTTGATATAGCTTAATAATTTCCTAGGGTTAGGTTAAGGTTTTTTCATGCCTCAACCGTAAATTCATGTTATGGTTTTGGACCCTCTAGAATATTCCTGAAATCCCCCACATGACTAGCTCCACAATTATGTGTAATTGGGGTTGATGTGACATCCATTTAGTACCATGGTGGTTAACAAGAAAGGTCAACTTGTGGAAGGCATAACTTTTGCCCATGAATTTTGTTTGAGGTGATTTCTACACCATTGGAAATATTTTGGTATGTAAAATAATGACAAGGAGTTCTGAATTATGCTTGCAAATTTTTGAGTCCAAAAAATGTTATTTGATTCCTCAAATGAACTCTAGAAACCGATTCCTCCATTTGTTTTTTCTCTAAAAATATATCAAAATAAATAACAAATTTTATAGTAATCCAGTTTAAATTAATCTATCTATCATTATCACATAAGACAAAAATATTATTATTATAAAAAAAACAACTCAGGTCTCATTTAGGGAGGGGACAAAGTTGAATTTTAGAATCTCGCTTGAATGCACTTTAAATTGTAGGAAGGCTATATAAATCTCTTCGTTTATGGTGTTTTATATTTTATGTGACATACATATAAACAAAGCAATGGAAATGCAATATTGAGAAAGAAATGTAAGTACGTGATTGGCTTCTTTTATGGTTACAGTTTATGATCTTGTGAAGAAAAATAGACATGTAATATTGAGAAATAATATAAGAACGTACTTGATTAGATTCTTTCATGGTTACACAGTATTACAAAGTATTATTTTGTTATTTTGAAATAATGATAAGTATTTACTTAATTGGCTTCTTTTATGGTTACAAGGCATTATTACGTAATTTTCATGTGACATGACATGCATACAGTTGAAGTTAAAAGCAATGAACATGCCAAAGCATGTTATAAGACAAAGGACGTTTTGTTCTCATGCATGTACTTATCTTCTTTCATGGTTAAGGACGTTTTGTTCTCAAATTTTTATTTAATAATATCTATAGTTCACTTACAGATTCTTTTGAGAATAAGACAATGAGAGCAACAATATATTAGAACTGTTTTCAATGAAATATGTCACACACTTTTCAGAGACAAACTATTACACCATCAACTACAGGTCTTTCTTTTTCTATCAACTATAATAATATATATGATTTTCACTTAAGAACAATCTATAACCAACCTATAACAAAAGAACAATCTATAACCTGTAGTATACTTGTACCCTCTACGAGGGAAAAAAAGTTATCAACAACTTATTGTCTTCTTAAATCTTCTACATGCGTTTTTATATGTACTCTTGATAATTCAACTTATTTTCAAATTGTGTCTCCATTTCAATGCGAAGCACTTTAATAGACTTTTTAACTTTGTTGATGAAGAGAGAAAATATTTTCTGGATAAATATTTTTTCACATAAATTTTAATAGAAAAAATATAAATTACTAAATAAAAAAGAATATAAACATGAACTGTTAACAATATTATTAAGGGAATCGTACTTGATATTTTGAATCTCATGTCACCTACGAGTAGAGATATAAGTAAATAGAAGAAAAAACCAAGTTCAAGGGAGAAAAGAGTTGGATGGTAAATAGCCTGTGCAAAGATACAAAGGTTATGCAACCAATTGCAAAATTCCTTTATAAGGTAACAAAACCACTTATAAAAGTTTAGTTTTCAAAATCACATTTTGCAAACCTTCGTTTATTTGACTTTTTAATTTACAATCAATAAAATAATGTCAAATGAAATCCAATTTTGGCTAATAATTCACTTCAATATCATCTAAAATATTTATAATAAAACAAAATTTATTTATCATCTTTACTTTCTTTCCTTGCGAAGAATTTTCAATATCATCTAAAATATTTATAATAAAACAAAATTTATTTATCATCTTCACTTTCTTTCCTTGGGAAGAATTTTCAAACATTATTTCAATTGCATGTTAGAGAATGGAATTGAGAATCATGCATTTATTTATTTTATAAATATTAATTTAAATTCTTATTTAATCTTTTGCATCATATTTTTATTTCAAATTTTTTATAAACATTACTTTAAATTCCTATTTAATCTTTTGTAATTTTTATTTCTATAATAAAGTGTTATAGAGAGAATAAACACATAATAATAATAATAATAATATATAAATACTATAAAATATTCTAGAAATATTTATAGTAAAATTATGTTTAAATAATAAATTTATTATTTCATGGATCAAAGTCAATTTATGGTGGAATCATGTTTTTAAATATTTTACACAATATGATAATATCATGGGAAAAACCATGGGTTATAGAAACCTCAAGCCTATAAATCACCAATGGTATATTGACTATATAGTCTAGCCAAGTTTAACCTATTTCTGCTAACAATTCCCCATTAAACTTGACCTGGGGAGATTAACTTGGTCTGAATATATTTATTGAATTCAATATAAAAAGTTACCATCCACCGGAATACATGGATAATAAGCCATTGTATCCACTTGTTTTCTAGGAGACTTTTTCTCATGCATTGTTCATTAACCATATCACATCCTAAGATCTCACATCCCCCTCCTCAACCTAGCATGAAAATACACTTGCCACCCTTGTACATATTCAAGTGATCCATTCCACAACTTGATCATATATAACTTCATGTGCCACCACACTACAACATGTATGCCTGAATAATAGGTATTAGAACAAACTAATTTCAAGTTAGTATACAAGTACACATGCTACCTTCACACATATTTAAGTGGTTCATTCCAAAAATTGATCCAACAACCTATCTATTCATGAGAGGGATCAAAACATGTGCTACCATGCTATATGTATGCCTAAACAACAAGTCTTACAAAAATCTTGGGAAAAACTTGTTGCTTATGGATATGATTTACAACTTGGACCAAACACTCTAGGGTGTTCATATTCTATTGCGGCTCTACATAACAAGTTGGCTCCTTCACCAGGGATCGAAATGATAAAATCCATCCACCACCTCTTTTCCATGTAGCTAGGTGACCTCTCTCTCATGATATACCCATGCCTTTGAGTGCCTTTATACTCTGCCTCCACTCGGCAGTTATCTATAGTGTTGGTCTCACATTGACCTAACATTTTAATCTATTTGTGTGGCTATATAGGCTATGTCTCTCTCCAATCAATTAGATATAGATGTTGTTTCACTTCACGAATATCCCATGTAGATATCACACCCATTGATGAATTTTTTTTGTAGATTTCACCCTTGTACAATTGAGTGGAATTTGCAACCACTGTCTCCTTCTCTAGGCCATGATCCCTTGTCTCCAATAGCAATTGTTAGAGAGAGAGAGAGAGTAAATGCATAACAAAAATAATACATGCACACCATAAAATATGTTGGAAACCTTTGCAGTAAAATCAGATTTGAATAATATATCTATTATTCCATGGCACAAAAGAGACTTACAATGTATTCATCCTACCATCAAATAGGCTACATAACACGAGAATATCACGGTAAAAACATGAGTTACCTAAATGTCGAGCCCACAAACCACCAATGGTAAATTAAATTTATGATCACGTCAAGTTTACCCTAACTACCCTATCATAAATATTATTCCAATTTGACCATTGTACTATCTATAACTTGGTCATTTTATCAACTACTTATTTACTTATTAAAAAAAGAATCCATATAAAAATAAATGTTATAGAAAAAATTGGGTGGGTTCATCTACAGAAACAATATTATAAAATGACATTGAATATTTATAGTATTAATCATGTTATAAAATTTCTTTAATTAAAATATTTAGACACTTAGGATTTAATTACAATTTAATGTGTCTTAAGGGGTGGTAGGAGGAGGAGTGCTTTATGACTCAAGGAAGTAAAAGTTATAGAGTATTCATGGGGTTTAGGATACTTCAAGAGTAACCAATATTAATCTTACTGTCTTGGGATATTGTCTCTTAATTCTTCAGAATTTGGTTAAGGGCCCCTCCTCAAAGGAAAAATCCCTAGAATCTCTTATGAAAAGAATATGAAAATATACAAAAGGAATTCTCTCACTATAAATTTTCCATGTCCTAAGAGACTTCAATAAGGAAGTGAGTTGTTGTGCTAATGAGGGGGGTGTAAATTGCGTATGGGAAAATTGAGATTTAATGGCAAAATCATGCCTTATCTAATCCATTATGATTGTTTTTTGGTTTGGGGGTGCATTTCCCTTGCTTCTGATTCACATATCCAAAGTCTCACTTCTTTTGTTTTAATTTCTGCTCAATCTTGGCAGCATACCGGTATGCTACACCAAGTGAGGAGATGTTGTGGAACTCCATTTCCTCCTAGATGTACATGTGCAGACAAATGTGGTACTTCAACACCAAATTTTTCTCTGAATATTTGATACCTAACTTTGTGCATAGGGTATGGAACAAATATTTCGTCAACTCATGCACATATTGATCCTTTGTTGCCGTAGTGTAGTCCATTGTATGTACTTATCCTCATAGCTCCCCACATTATAATATTATTCCTTGATAACATCTTGGAAATAATTCCAAGTGGGTGCGACCAAGAATAGAGAGGGTTCCCTCTCGTCCTTTTGCTCACAGTAGGTTTCCCACCAGTATTTCACATGGGGGGTGGCTTTGAGGAGTGCAAAAGTAATCTTTTCCTGATTCAAAAAGTCATGAACCGAGGAATATCCTTATAATAGATTCAACCATATATCTATGACCTCTGCATTTATTTGGCCCTCAAATATGGGAATGTCAAAGTTTACTTGTACCTTAAAAGGTGTGGTGCCTCTAGAGTGCCTGTTGGATGAAGATGTGCCACCGGTGGGTAGTTGTTGAAGGATTTGGGTGAAGTTATCCATCATCATGTTCCTTTTTTTGTCGAGGGCATCCTCGAGAAATATTTTGATAGGATCTCTTGCTCCCTCATCTTTCTTTGTTTCCTCCATGGGAGGCTATCGGGGTTTGTGAGATTCATCTTCCAAAGGTTCAACCAGATTGAGCCCTAACTCCTTATGCCATGACCTTGTTAGGGACATGCAAATAAATATCTAGAAAGAGAAGAAAACTCTGATACCACTGATCCAGACTTATGCATAAACGAAATAAAATACAAAAAAAAACATAAACGCAGAGACGAAGCAGGAATACCACTTCATTTCATTAATATCAAATACTGGAAAATGCTTACAGAAAGAATGGAAAATAAACTAGCTCGGGTGATGGTATCTTATCTCTAAGAAGATATGTGGTGGTTATAAGCCTCTAAACTCATTACAATGAGGCTTAAGGGCCTTTTTATTATTGAGAAACATGAGAAAACCCTAACCCAAAGAGATGAAACACCAAGAGTTTGTGGGCCCCGTTGGGGTTAGTTGGGAAACCAAATTCCCAGGGTCGTAACTTGGTCATATTATCTCCATTTGGCGTGTATAATATATCATCAAAAATATCTCTCTAAGTACTATAGGATTTGTGTCAGGCCCCTAACTATGGCAACGGGCCTGCTGCGAACCTCAAAAAAACGCCTTTTAGGGGGTCAAAATTTCTCTGGAAGTTCAGGAGCTGAAAAACACTAGAAATAGTAAATGCTGCTATAAACAAGGAAACTGATAAAACTGGCTGGAGGTCTAGGTTGAATAGGTGGGTGGCCACCAATATCCACTTGGATCAAAAAACATATTTCATTTATTCGTTGGAGATTTCTTATGCAATCTTTGAGAAGGATTTGAAATTTACAGAGGAGAGAATTGGTTTAAAAAGGCCACACATCATGGCTTTGATACCATGTTAAACATACACATGGAGAATACCATCAAAATAGGATAAACGTGAATGCATTTACTATTAGCTATGATACACATTTATACACTTCCTTGTGACCCGTGGTCTTCACATACCAAGTGGTCTCTTGGACTCCCTTTGACCGTTTACGTTCCACACCAACCCTTAGAGGATTATGTGTCCAACAAAGATGAATTAACATTAGGAAAAGATACTTATACACCTCATTGCCAAGTAAACCATATGATACAAACATCTAATCTTACGATACTAATATACAAAATTGTACATAATGGTGAACAAAAGGTAATATGAGTAGAATTCATGGATAGAATATTTTATTAGAGGGATTAAAATATGAGCAAAGAAGCAATCAACAATTCTAAGAAATATTAGGTAATCAACAACAAATCTAACATGAATTTGAAGCTTTGTCTAACATATATGACCCAATTTTGAAAAGTGAGAAGTTGGTTAAACAAAATTTCTAAATGTATTACTTTTCATGTGTTACTATGTTATAATTTGTAAGAATATATAATCTTTGTTGTGGATATTCCGTTGGAACAACTCATCATAATAAACCTTATAATATTTTGAAATCCTTTACTATGCAATTTATTATCTTAGATCTCACATTTATTATTATTGGCTTAGTGGTCAAATTTATGGAAATAATTGAAATCAATGTGAAAGAACAAACAAATTAACCGAATATGCGACCTAGGAAACTTGATATGACAGAAACCCAACTAGAAGGTGAGACATATGCTCTACTCTCTTTTTCTTAATGAATAAATGCAAGTACAAAGTAAAGGCACTCACTATGGAGTTGTCATGGACACTATGACTTTAATAGTTGTTACAAAATCTCCTACCGCTTTTGTTATAATTCAATATCCCACTCCTAGATGCTCTGCTCAACCATAAAACAATAATAATAACGAATATTTAGAACCCCTTATTTTCTTGGCAACTTGATTTGATATAGCTTAATAATTGCCTAGGGTTAGGTTAAGGTTTTTGCATGCCTCAACCATGTCAGGGTTTTGGACCCTCTAGAATCTTCTTGAAATCCCCCACATGATTAGTTCCACATATATGGGTAATTGAGGTTGATGTGGCATCCGTTTAGTACCATGGTGGTTAACAAGGAAGGTCAACTTGTGGAAAGCATGACTTTTGCACATGAATTTTGTTTGAGGTGATTTTTGCACCATTGGAAATATTTTGGTGTGTAAAATAATGACAAGGAGTTCTGAATTATACTTACAAAATTTTGATTCCAAAAAACATTATTTGATTCTTCAAATTAACTTTAGAATGTTTAGATCCCAAATCACCAAACTATAACATGCTTATTAAGTGAACTCTAGAAGCCAATTTCTCCATTATTTTTTCTCTCAAAAAATATCAAAATAAATAACAATTTTTATAATAATCTATTTTAAATTAATCTATCTATCATTATTATGAGATAAGAGAAAAATATTTTTATTAAAAAAAAAAAAAACAACTCAGGTCTCATTTAGGGAGGGGGACAAAGTTGTATTTTAGAATCTCTCTCTAATGCACTTTAAATTGTAGGATGGCTATACAAGCCTTATCTTTTATGGTGTTTTATATTTTATGTGACATACAAATAACAAAACAATGGAAATGCAATATTGAAAAAGAAATGTAAGTACGTACGTGATTTGCTTCTTCTATGATTACAGGTTATGAGCTTGTTAAGAAAAATAGACATGTAATATTGAGAAATAATATAAGAACGTACTTGATTAGGTTCTTTCATGGTTACCAAGTATTACAAGATATGATTTCGTTATCGAGAAATAATGTTAAGTATTTACTTATTTGGCTTCTTTTATGCTTACAAGGTATTATTATGTAATTTTTTCATGTGACATGACATGTATACAGCTGAAGTTAAAAGCAAGGAACATGCCAAGGATATGACAAAGGGCGTTTTGTTCTCATGCAGGTAGTTATCTTCTTTCATGGTTACAAGACAAATGCCAAATTATTATTAAATAATATCCAAGGTTCACCTATAGATTCTTTTGAGGATGGGACAATGAGAACAACAATATATTGGAACTGTTTTCAATGAAATATGTCACACCCTCATAAGACAAGCAAACTATTACACATAATGTAAATACAAAAATGAAGTAATATATATGATTTTCACTATCAACTACAGGTCTTTTTTCTATCAACTATAGTAATATATATGATTTTCACTTAATCAAGAGGAATCAAAAGAACAATTTCTAACCATGAGTAATCTAGTAGTATACTTGTACCCTCTCCCAAGGAAATGACATAAGTGAAAAAAAGTTATCAACAACTTATTGTTTTCTTAAATCCTCTACATGCTTTTTATATGTAGTCTTATAATTCAACTTATTTTCAAATTGTTTCTTCGTTTCAATGGAAGCATTTTAATAGTTTTTTCAATTTCAACTTTGTTGATTAACGTAAGAAATATTTTCTGGATAAATATTTTTTAATAAATTTTAATAGAAAAAATATAAATTACTTTAAAAAATAATTAGCTAAGAATAAAAATATGAACGGTTAACTATAATTATTATTTGAAAACAAATTTCCTAGCTGTCACTGTGTCTATGTTTGAGTCATTGGATCAAATGTTAGACAATTGAAATGTTTTAGGCCATTAAATTCACAAGTAAATATTTTTTTATATGTTTTTTATAATGTTAGTTTTTTTTTCTTTTTTCTTTTTAATAAGTTAGATTGAATTTAAGTTTCAGTGAATTTTAAGTTAAAATGTTGTTATTAAAAATTTGTTAGATTTTAACCTCAATTTAACATTTTGACTATGTCAAATTACAAAAAAAAAAAAAAAAAAGTAAATTAAATAAAAACTTTGACATAATGTAATGAACATTTTAAGTAAGTGAAAATACAATAAAAAATTAAAAATAATAAAATAAAATAATAATAAACTATAAAAACAGCCCATGGTATTGACCCATGGTATTCATGTAGAATGTAGTTTATTAAAAGGGGGAAATTAAGGATCTACGGAGAGCCAAGAGGAATCATATGTTTTGATATGCAAACCTCTTTTAGAGTAAAAGTAGAATTGATCTCTTTCATAAATAATATAGATCTAAATTGATTATTTAATAAAACTATTTTTAAATGTTTATAACCATTATTCTTTTAAAATTTTACTTATTAAAATGTATCTAAATTTCCATACATCCAAATATACATAGTTTTTCTTGTTCTATATTATTTATGTTACAATTGTTTTATTATTTATGAGTAGTATTTCTTAATATATAGAAAATTAAATTAATAATGAATATTTTTAAAATATGCCATCTTTTTTAAATTTCCAAATTAGGGACATGATTTATCTTGAGCAATAATGATGAATGTTCATAATTCTCATTTCTTAAATAACACTAAAATTACCTTTAATTACTTAATTGTAATAGTTTCTAACTACATACTCTTTGAATTTTTTTTTTTTTTGTTAATGAGTATGAAATTTCTTCCGTTCAAAAAAACTACATATATATATATATATATATATATATATATCTTTAATTACCTAATTTTAGCTAACAAAAATATTACATGTTTTTTACCTTATAATCATAAACAATTTTCATATTATATGTTGTCAAACTTACTCAACTTTTTATTCTGAAATTTTAAACAAAGTTTTTCAATACATAATTTTAGCTTTTATAATTTTAAAATATTTCAATTTCCAACGAAACATACAAAAGAAAAAATCCACTTAGTCCTTACGGTAGATTCTAGTTTTACAAAATTGACACTATGTAATTAACAATAGAGTAAGTTGAGACAACCCTAAGGGGTTTTTTTGTACAATTTTTATCATCAAATTTCCCTCCATCCAATATATATTGTAGAGTCTTCTGAAGAGAGAGTATATTCTAGTTTATAACTTGATCCACAATCAAAGAAAATGGCTAGGTATTTCACAAGTTATTAGTTTATAACTTCATCCACAATCAAATAAAATGGCTAGATATGTCACAAGTTATCATTCGCACAGTGATTTATTAACGTTCACATTTGAAATGGATCCTATTAGATGCATGATGGCCACAGAGACTAAAAAATTTAAAATATATATCTCTTATGACATCCATACTGTCTACAAACCATCCAAATTTCCCATCTTATACAACAATTTCTAACAATAACTGCTCAATTTACTCTCCAATTTTTGAAGCCCCACATAATATATCTAAGGTTGCAATGAACCCCATACATAGTGATGGACCTCATGGGAATTTTAGTGCACATACAACACCACCCTAAAAATTCTATACTCTTGATCAATTTAGAATAACCTAAGATGTCTATATTGGATGTCGAGGTGGGTGGTACAATAATTGAGAATGCTTCTTAAAGGATAAGATAATTTACATACTCTACCCTTCCACCAAAACTATAAAAAGTGGGTGGTACTGTTGAGATTCAACAAGATGATGAGCTTAGTGAAAAGCAAGCACCTTCACTAAGTGGGGCCTGCAGGCTATTTTTAGGTGTATGTTTATTTTTAGACATGGTGAGCATATTCTGTAATTTGCAGGATGCTATTTGTAGATGGTTGGTCAAATGTGAAAAATAGATTAAATTCTATTTTTAGAATATTGGGCGAAGTCTGTTTATAGATCGTCAATCTAAAAATAGATGCATGTCAATTTTATTAACCCTTAATAATAATCCGACAATACACATCAACTTATTATCTTGGAGCACTTTATTTCAATGAAAAGATTTAGAAAATCAGTGGGCTGAAGGAATTATGCAATTATTAGGGTTTATTGGTGGCTCATGCATGAAGGACTCAGTTAGAACTGAAGTGGAAAATTTATGATAGAGTTGGAAGAGTAGTTACAGGAGTTGTTATTTAGTTTAACTCAATTAAGTGAGTTAAACTTAGTTGAGCTAGTTGTATCTAGTCTACTTGAAAGATACACTAGTGAGAGTTACGTGAATTAATTAGTTAATTAATTCACAACTAATAGCTCACTAATGATTGAACAGAAACAATACTTAACTACAGTGCATGTCAATTCCAGTGGAGACCCAGTGGAGAGATAGGTGCAAGGGTGAGATGGACTATCTGTTGTGACTATAGTGATGCATTCAATGCATTTGACACACATTGGAGTTGCCAATGAGGATTGCACAGTCAAAGCAAGGCAAATTTGAATTCATTCAGAGGTCTTCTTAAGCAGGGATTGCGCAGTGGAGGCAGACTGTTAGGAGGCAAGAAATTGGTGCATAGATATGCAAACTTATGCATGACAGTGTGTAATGAATCTACATTGTACTGAGAGCTTTATGTACTAAGTTTTGTATGATATTATTACATGATTCCATTGATATACATAATATATTATATTTGTGGTTTTTAGCTTTAAGCTTTCCTGTTAAACAACTGTGTTATGTGCGATTGAATTTATTCACATGTGTTTGCAATTGAGTTTTAAATTTATGCAAGTATAACAGTGGAAGGATTCTGTATTTTGCAAGAAGATAAATATTGTGAGATCAGGAGGATCCAGTAATACATCAGTATTAATAAATTTCTACATGGTATCGGAGTAGTATTGATTACTGGAGATTGCAATTGTGAATAAGTGCTGAGTTTTGTGGTGGTGAACAATTCGAATTTGCTGCAGAAATTTCTTGGTGCGACAGTTGAGTATTCATTGAAATGTCTTTCAATGGGTTGCGATTGTAGAAATTATATAAAATATGCATGTATATATCCAGATCATCCTGATCTAACAATATTTATCTTCTTGCTAAATACATAATCCTTCCACTGTTAATCTTTTGCGGAAATTAAAATCAATTGCAATCACATGAAGTAATAAAAACAATCGCACATAACACATTTTTTTAACGGGAAAGCCTGAAGCTGAAAACCCCAACTATCATAAATTATGTATCATGGAGATCATGTAACAATATCATACAAATCTTAGTACATCAAGCTCTCAATAAAATCAATTGTCACACACTAATCAGAAGAAATCTGCAAATCCATGCACCGATTTCTTGCTACCTGATAGCCTGCCTCCATTGCGCAATCCCTGCTGAAGAATAGCTCTCAATGAATTAGAATTACCCTTGCCTTGACTACGCAATCCTCATTGGAAACTCCAATGTGTGTGTGGTGCAATCAATGCATCACTATAGTCACAACGGATAGTCCATCTTTCCCTTTCCCCTATCTCTCCACTGGGTCTCCACTGGAATTGAAATGAATTGTAGTTAAATATTGTATTTTTTCAGTTGATTAATGAGTTATTATTTGTGAATTAAATAAATAATTAATTCACTCCACTCTCACTAGTGTATCATTCAATTAGACTAGATACAACTAGCTCAACTGAGTTTAACTCCATTAACTGATTTAAACTGAATAACAACTCCATGAAGTACTCTTCCAACAATGTCATAACTTTTCCACTTAAGTTCTAACTGAGTCCATGCATGGACCACCATTAAAACCTAGGAATTGCGTAATTCCTTTAGCCCACTAATTTTCCAAATCTGTACACTGAAATTAAGTGCTCCAAGAGAATAAGTTCTTGTTTATTGTCAGATTATTATTAAGAGCTAATAATAATCGACACTTCCATTTTTAGATCGAAGATCTATAAATAGACTTCACCCATTATTCTAAAAATAAAATTTCATCTATTTTTCCAACTTGACCAACCATCCACAAATAGCATCTTGCAACTTTTGAAATATGATCACCATGTCTAAAAATAGACTTGCACCTAAAAATAGTCTGCGGGCCCACTTAGTGAAGGAGACTCATTTTCACTAAGCTCATCATCTTGTTGAATCTCAACACTCCCTTTCAACAAGATAGGGATTATCCTTCACCCCGATCCTGCCTCTATGGTATTCGAATTTTCTCTGGGTGAGCACCTTCGTCAGAATATCTACATTCCAATCTTCCATAGGAATGTACTGAAGCAACATGATCTTCCACTACACAAAATCTCTGATATGATGATACCGGATATCAATATGTTTAGGTATATCATGAAACACAGGATTAATCGAGAGTTTAATGCAACTCTTATTATCACAATGTATCACTGTAGGATCTAAATGTGAACCAAAAAAACCAACCAGGATATTCCTCATCTAGATAGCCTCACATACAACTTGAATTGCTTCCATGTATTCTGCTTCCACTAAAATGAGTGCCACGGATATTTGTTTCTTGCTGTACTAAGAAACCGTTGTAGATCTGATACTAAAAATCCCTCCTGATGTGCTCTTTCTGTCTGTTGGGCTGCCTGCCCAATCTGCATCCATGAAGCCATGCAACTTCACCTCATCCGTCTGTCTGTACCATAAGCCATACTCATATGTGCCCCTGAGACACCTCAGGACATGCTTTCCTGCCTTCCAAAAGAGCTTGGTAGGCTTAAACATCGCTTGTGAAAGCTAGTTCACCGCATAGCATATGTCCGGTCTTGTATTAACTAAATACATGAGCGAACCAACCAACTGTCGATAAATAGTGGCATCCACTACCTCTGCTGATGTAGCATCCTCTTTCCTCCAATTTCTTGGAAGAGGAGTGTCGATAGGCTTGTAGCCTTGCATGTGAAACTTCTCAAGTCTCTCCCGGGCATACTTGCCTTGAGACACAAACAGTTCACTTTCCCACTGCCATATTTCCAATCCAAGGAAATAATGAAGGAGGCCCAAATCCTTCATCTCAAACTCCTTTGCAAGATTAGCCTTGCATGAGCGTATCAATTGCTCATCACTCGTTAGTATTAAATCATCAACATAAAGAAAAATGATTAAAATCTTACCCTCCACCACAATTTGGTACAGGTTTGCATCCACCTCACTCTTGGTGAAGCCAAGTCCAATGAAATAGTTGTCGTGTAATATCCTGTGTGCGGGTAGGACCCGCATCCACGTGTCCAGGTCTGTGTAATGAGAGGTGATGTGCAAGGGCCCCCACCCTCAGATGTTCCAGTGGGGTTAGGCCCACCCTTAACACCCTGGGATGCCGCCCTCACTAACAGTTTGAGCTTTTGGTGTAGTGGTTGCACTACTACATTTCGCGGAAATTCCGACACCTGTTTCCGACGCTTTTGACCAAATGTCAGAAATTTTCCCAAATTTTTTCCATCCCGCCCGAAACCGTCGCTATACCGACGTCTATAGAAAAGTGTCGTAATACCGACACTTAAACTAGTGTCGTAATTACGACGTTTAAAGGAAGACGTCGCAATTGCGACACCATGGCCCAAAGCATCGCTATTGAGACGACTCTAAACGTCGCAACGACGACACAATGTCTAGGTGTCGCCATTGCGACGTTTGGAGGCACCGTCCTAATAGCGACGCCTTTTCCGCCGTCGGTATAGCGACCGTTATTTTCGCGCTACATAAAAATACCAAACTTATATGGGCGCTACATAAAAATTCGAAACTTATATGCGCGCTACATAAAAATGTTTGGTATTTGTCGCAATAGCTACGTTTGATATCACGCGCGCATTCTCTCTCTGCTCTTGCAGAACAGCATTTGCGGTCAACATTCGAGCTCAGCTCTTGCAGAACAGCATTTTCCCTCAGCATTCGTCCTCAGCGTTCGCCCTCAGCTCTTGTAGAACAGCATTCGCCCTCAGCTCTTGCAGAACAGCATTCGCCCTCAGCGTTCGCCCTCAGCTCTTGCAGAACAGCATTCGCCCTCAGCTCTTGCAAAATGGTAAGTTCTTACTGCAGGCCCTTCCTCCTATAGTAGGGTTGACTCTATTTGGGTTTTTTTTGGTCAATTCCATTGGATTGTGTTAGGCTGTAGGGTTCTCTCTAGATGTCAAGAATCAAGATTCAATACCCTCTATTATCTTCATCACCCAACACAAGATTTAAATTTTTCCCAAAGAAACGCTTATTAATTTGGCAACCATTATTTCTCCCTGCTTTAAAAACCCTACATTTAAATGAAAACAAGCATTGCATTTCAACTAAAAAAATCTATTAGTGTTCAAATGTACATGTGTGCTACATTAACGTCTGATATCACACGCGCATTCGCCCTCCGCTCTTGCAGAACATTATTACTAGCTTCTCGCATTCGCCTCTCGCCGCGCAGTAACGCATTCGCCGCATTCGCCCCGAGCTCAACGCACTCGCCCTCCCGCGACATTCGCCCAGCCTCAGCAGTGAATACATTCACCCCTGATCTCTCATCTTTCCGTAACAACACCCGTAAGTTATTCGCCCTCGCCTCTCGCAATGGGCCTTTGCTCCTCGCAAGATTCGCCCCCGAGCTGTCGCCAACTCTCTTGCAGAACAACATTCGCCCTCGCCGTTGCCCTCTCTCTCTTGCAGAATAAACATCAACATTCGCCCTCAGCTCTTGCAAAATGGTAAGTTCTTATTGCAGCCCTTCCTCCTATAGTAGGGTTGACTCTATTTGGGTTTTTTTGGTCAATTCCATTGGATTGTGTTAGGCTGTAGGGTTCTCTCTAGATGTCAAGAATCAAGATTCAATACCCTCTATTATCTTCATCACCCACTACAAGATTTAAATTTTTCCCAAAGAAACACTTATTAATTTGGCAGCCATTATTTCTCCCTGCTTTAAAAACCCTACATTTAAATGAAAACAAGCATTGCATTTAAACTACAAAAATCTATTAGTGTTCAAATGTACATGTGTGCATCACTTGTGTAGGGTATTCCTTTTCCACTTTCACATTATCCAAGAATGTGTGCAGTATAGTTCATATTTTTTGTGATTTAGATTGTCTTGAAAAAGGAAAGGTAAATTATTTCCTATGGAAAAAGAAGGTTTTCCCTTTTTATAGGTTGTTTGGACTTACGTGGAAAAATTTATGGTATGCCTTTCATATTATGTAGTTTAAATTTGAATTAACAGATTATTCTACATGAAAATATAATTACCTGTGTGATGTCCTTCATCACTAATTAAAATTATAGGCTTTCAATTTCCTAGACTCTAACTCATCTGATGCTAAATTCTAGGTTCTCATTGGTGGATCACTCTTCCATTGATTTCCTTTCCCTCTGGATCTTGTCATACTTTAAAAGTCATCAATGATACATATATTATTTCAGGTATCCCAAAAGGCTTTATAGTAGAACATATTGTGAAGTTTTTTTGACACTTAAGGATTCTTTTTAGAACTGCGACGTGGTCTATGCTATCTAGTTATATATCAAGCAACTTGTCCTTAATAACCACACTATGAGGTAGGTTCAACCAGTTTGAAATTGTTGGGACATAGCATATGAAGTTGTGTGATGAGTCCATATCACAGGTCTATTATGGTGAAAAAAGTGAAGACATGTAATGATAGTTATTATGTTAACATTACTAGAAACATTTTCGAAATTATCCATGCTATCAAGATGTCAAAATTCCAAGCATTAGGTGTCAATACTCGTAGCTAATAGATAATAATAATAATATAAAAAAATCACAACTTTATTCTTGAAATATGATTGTTACACATTGGTAACCTAGTTCATGAGTTATTATCACCCAAAGATTGCAAAACAAACTTAAAATATAAATTAAACCAACATGAGAATCCAACTAAGGGTTTCTTGACAAAATCATGCCATAACCTGGCATTTTGAAACCCAAATTTGAATCCATCATAAGTAATACAATGCAAACTCAGATGGATTTTCAATGCATGTTTGCATGCTACACTTATTCTCCGTCTAGATATCATTTTTTAAATGGAACCATTAGTCAAGCCCACAGTCCTTTTTATGTGAAAAATTTCAGCTCTATTTGAGCTCTTTTTTGCTCCACCACCTCCATAAACCAGTGTTACACGAGGTCTCGCCCCCCCACCTAGGGGTCTAGATTCCTCACCCCCTCGCGCTCCGGGGTCTTGGGGACTTCTAGGGGATGTTTCCCTCACGCCCCCTCACGTCCCCTCACTGCCCCTTTTAGTTTATGGTTTCGTGTTAAAATTTGATGTGCCACTTAGCATATTTGAGAATCCAAGTGATTCAGATTCAGATGGTGACATGGTTGATCTTGATATATTCGTGCAGAAGTTGGATGCAGAGACTAGTGGGGCATTAACTTGAGAATTTATGCTCATTTATCAGTATGATGATATCATTTGATATTCATATGTTATGTTTTATGTTTTATGTTTCAGATATAACTTATTTGCGTTTAAGTTTTATGTTTCAGACTTGAGTTGTAAACTTCAGTTTAAACTCTATTTTGAATCTTGATATAATATGTCATATGATATCTTAAACTTTATTTTCATTGTACATTGTTAGTAGTTACATTAATGATTATATAGTTACAAACTTACAAACTTACATGCATGATTGTATGATGTATGTTTTAACTTTAACTTTTAAATTTGTTTCAATTATATGATTCATCATTCATCGATTTGTAATTTTATCATTTATGATTTATCTTTCATGATGCAAGTGTATGATGACTGTATATACATTCCTTGCAAAAATATAGTTACATTTTAAATATTAAATTTTATAATTTTTATGACCCCGACGTCCCCCCACGTTTCCTGAAAATTGGTAGGGAGCTTTTGCATAGGTCGCTCCCACGCTCCCTCGTCCCCTCGCTCCCACCTCCAGGGGACTTGGTGGAACATTGCCATAAACATATGCAAACATATATCATGATCTTGGAATCCATTACATATGTATGTGCCAATGTTCCATAATCTTGCCCCATCATCAATTTAAGAAATTTCCATTGACTATCAAATTATGGAGGGGGGGAACTTTTTGCTGCAACATTTGGCTCAAAATCAGGGACCATCTTCGTATGAGGTGAATGAGAACTATAGATATTTGAAGAAGTAGATTAGTGCCTTTTCCTTTGGCCATGGAGTCATATACAGTCATCCATCACAAAAATTTGTCTTTGTTCATTCTCACCTTGAAAGTTGCAAAAAATCATGCCCCAATTGAAACGACACTAAATTTGAAAGATATAATAAAAATGCAAGCTAGAAGTGCCCTATTAATACAAAGGGAAAACCTTCCTACCTACCCTAACTGAGATAAATTTTGATTGAACAGGAAACATGATATTTCCTATGGAGTTGATCCAACAACTTGTTAAATGTATGGGACTAAATCATGTATTTGATTTCCAGGGAAACATGCGCATGAAGAGAAAAAGTGCAGAATTAATGGAAAATCCATACATGCCACTTATAAAAACTACACCGAAAGGTCAAAAAAATACTTAAGGCCTTAACTTAATTTGAATCCAAAAATGACAAAACAGGATTAGTGAAAACACGAGAGTGGTGTGGGTGAACAACATAAATAAAAAATGAAGATACCTTTCCCCAAGATGCCTTTGTCACCGTTGTATGAAAACATGTTTTCCTTTCCCTTTATACATGCAAGTGAATGCATTATAGGTATGGTGTTTTCCCAGAATAGGAGAAGACTACTTAAATATATCATTCGTGGAGTGAATGTTTGGGTGCCTTAATGTGCAATGACATGTTTCCAGGACTGAATTCAATGCAAGGCATATTTGAAACTCTAACTCTGTCTTCCGGTGTCTTATTAGAAATTATTTCAGTTTTTATTTTGTGTTTTCAAGTTAGATATTGTTTTCAAGTTTTTACATTTATAATTTTATTGCAATGTGGCAGACTGATCAGAGCAGTGCAGGAACAACCCCGAGACGGGATGATCGCGGAAAGAGGCCAGCCGAAGAACATGTAAAGTGCCAGCATTGCTCTATCTTCAGGTATTTTAGTTATTTACATAATTGAAATAATATTAATTTTGTTCAAATATGCAGACACCTAGCCATGGTACGCCCGATGATTCCCTCTTTGAGGAAGAGCTTTCTTCATCCCTATCTCCAGTGTTGTTGTTGCAAAAAAAGGCACGAGATGCAAGGTCGGAATTTAATGCTTTGATAGATGCGCCTCAAACACCTGAAACAGAAGAGAGGATACAACATCTTATGAGGAAGCTAAATAGATATCAGGTAATAATAAAAAGTCAAAAGGATATTTTTTTTGTTCTGCATGAGATGAATTGTGATAGTTTGATTTTTAATTTTTACATTGACTAAACTAACAAAAAGTTCTTTTATATGTAGCGTTTTCTGGCATTTGCTGAACCCGGTGTTGGTGGTAGTGGGACACAAGGGCAAGAGATTTCCCAACAACCCTCTCGTACACCTTCTACTCCTTTAGGTGCTAGCCAAGAAACACACCCTGCCCAAGCAGACACCCAGCCAACCGCTGAACGTGTTGGCAATGATGAGGCCGATATGGCCAACTACATTATTGCGTTTCCTGGAGCTACACGTGTCAGCTCCACAGGGACCATTAATGGCACGTTGTTGGTGAATGATGAGGGTGTCCCTATAAAGCATGTACAACTCCCAGGTAAATTTTAATATTTTAACTATTTCATGTACTTTATCTAAAACATATTTATCATGATTTTTATTTTTAAATTAATGATAATATCTTCTTTTTCTTTTTGGTTTTATTCTGTGTAGGAAACAATGAGTTCTACAGGATTCTGGAGAGCCATGCATTGGTAATTTTTGGCCCAACCATACGTACAGGTGGTCCAATTCGTCTTCCAACCCGGGAAAAAGAACCTTATTTAGATCAGGAAGCCTTTTGGGGTTGGCAATGATGACGGTAAAGTGTGGCCTGTAGCTGCTGTATTTGAAATATACTGGTGGTACACCTATAGGACACAATTGCAATTTAACCCTAGATATGAACGTCCTCTCACAGTTCCAGAGAGTGAGTGGAGAGTACTCATCCATGACAGAAAAGAGAAAAGGGCAAAGAAAGAAGGAAAAATGCCAACTGGACCCGCAAGGTAAATTACAACTTTAATTCAATAGCTTTAATTTTCTTTATGTCTAAAATAAAAGTGTGCTACGTCATATATGACTTCAATCTTTTGATGCTAGGTTTCTTGACACCTCAAAGGCAACCAAAGCTAGGATAGAGAAAAAGGGCCATCACAAGCTCGGCCAGGGTGGCTACTTGAAATTAGCTGCAAGAATTGTAATTAAGTAGCTAAACATCTTATAATTAATTGTATCGCTTTCCAACGTTTTTGTAATCCTATCAGATATGATTAAAAATACACAATCATATATAATGTAGGGTGATGACTTTGGAACAATAACTACAGAGGAAGATAAAAATATTGCTTTCCGTTTTGGCTATCAAGCGGTAGTTGAACGTCGCAGAAGCTTGGGGCAGGTCCCAAGATCTACAATGCCTGATAAGGTAAAACATTAACCTTTCAATATTTTTGTTTTCGTCCATAAATTTAATGTCTAACAACTTTGTTTAAATCAGGGGAGCAACACTACCGACGAGGTAAATAACCCAATTTTAGAGCCAGATGTAGATGATCCTCTCGTGCAACCTGATCATTGTAGTGGGGACCAGGCCGACAATGCTGCTATCAGTGAGGGCCGTGACGGTAATTAATTTTCACTTATAATTTTTTCTAATTATACCTTGATGGTTGTCCTTATAACGTTTTTTGTTTAAATGACAGAGAATGTTTCCCTTGAGGATCTTACCACCAGAGAGGAAGACAGGGCAACAGTCCCAACGGCGACAACTGGTGCACCAGGTAAATAATCTCATTGTAATTTTTTTTATTAATATTACCGAACTAGTTCAATGATATTTAAAAACTGATAATTAAAATTTAATTATTATCTGTTTTTGGAGGCGATGCCCCGTCACTGGATGAGACCAGACATCGTGACAATGCAACTAGGTCAACGGCGACAACTGGTGCACCAGGTAAATAATCTCATTGCAATTTTTTTTATTAATATTATCGAACTAGTTCAATGATATTTAAAAACTGACAATTAAAATTTAATATTATCTGTTTTTGTAGGCGATGCCCCGTCACTGGATGAGACCAGACATCGTGACTACACGACTAGGTCAGCAGTGCGGGTCAAGAGGTACAAAACAGGAGCAGAGTACGATGATATTGATGATGTAATTAGGAGCTTTAGAAATAGGAAGAAGAAAAAGAAAATTTGATAATGTAAAATATTGTATTATTATAAGACAAACGTTACCATACTTGGAACATTTTTTGCGTTATATAAAAACTCATTTATCATACTATTTTTATGTCAAGCATTAATTGCAATGTTTCCTTGCGTACTTTTTGTTGAATTGTTTTTTTACTAGTTATTGAATATTTTTTTTTATGCTCATGAAAGTAAAAATTGAAATATAGATTGGGTATTGGGGAATTGAGAGTGATGTGAGGGGGGGGGGAGGGCCATAAGAGCTTCCACCTTCACGTGGTTGGCCCTGTTTAGTAGAGAATAATTTATTGGAGCGATTTAATCTTGGAGCAAACCTCTCTCGATCCAGCGTAGCAACAAAAAAGTCACTGTTGACTTAGTTGCTACTCTTTCAGATCGTGGGAGGCTTGTTCCAAGTTCATGCGACTCCAATAAATTGTTCTTGAAACGAAGAGGAGCTTATTCAGGTATGTTTTGACATTTTCAACATATGTTCTAACATTATCATAAGAATGCATCTGAGAGTAAAAAATACTACATCAATTACTTGTATTTATTGTATAGATAATGATGGATTTTGATTGACTTGGCAGTGCAGGTACAAATCCTCTTGCATCATGAGCAATACAACTTGTCAACCAGGGTCATGTCCAGGATATTTTTTCTTGTGCACTTGACCAGGTTCGTAATGTCACATTTTGCAAGTTCCTTTACAGTTCATAATTCAATATTAAGCTTGTTCATGATTATTATCTAGGTTTTTTGTATGTGTTTTTTCATCTATTTGATTGTAAGCAACTATGCATGTTTCCTTTTGTTCACTATGATTTCTCCTATTAGCACTCCCAGGATGAATCCGATTTTATTGTTACATAGGTTACTTTATTGTTACTATGATTTCTCCATTTACGATTTCATAGGTTACATCATGTAAAATTGTCAATCTCAGGTTGGTGATGAGCTTTAGTTCTCCAGATTTGGGGCTTTTCTGATATTTTCTCCCTCATGTCATTCCTGCATCACCTCGTTGTTTGAGCATGCCAATTGTCTACCACTTGTACCAATTGGCACATGTCAATCTGTGAGTGGTGCCACATTTCACCTATTTTCAGTGAGAGTTTAGGGTTTCTCTAACATAGCTTCAGAAATCCGATTCAGTGCCTGCTTGAATATTGTCACATAATACTTATGGTTTGGATTGATGAGCATGTTCTGAATGGTTGGTTGATTCATAAGAACCACCCATAAATCTCCCTTCCTCTAACACACAGAAAATAAAAATTTCTTCGACAGGAGACAGAGTTTCAATACTTTGAAAACAAACTTCTATTCCCTTCAATAACTCAAAAAAAAACTATTACACTACTTCCTCACTGAGAGGGATTACAAAATTATGATTGCTACAAAACGCAGTGCATAAAACCAACTCACTGTCTGTTCAAAACAAACATACTCTGTCTCTAAAACACTCTACTGTGTTTTTCACTTTCGCACTGCTGTGCATACACACTTAAAAAGTTACACTCAGTCTTTCACTTTTTACACACTGCTGTGTAATAAAAAATTTACGTACTGTCTATAAAAAAAACTACCAAGCTTTTTTTTCCTTTTTATTTTTATATGTCGTAACATATAAAACATATTATAATAAACCCTCTTTTTAAAAAAATAAAATTAAAACTAAATTCTATGGCCCACCTTTCATTTCGCATATGATATATATATAACATATGTTTAAAACATATGTATATATTAAATTATCAAAACATTAAAGAACCCTTTCCGTCGGACTTCAAAAGTCTGAATAGATTGAATTTCAAACCAAATTCGCGTTCCAAAATGGGATGCTGACGTCTGCCTAATTTGTAACGCGAATTCTCAATCCAATGTGCCTTATAAAAAATTCGTGTCCGGTTTTCAGGTTTTCAGATTCCCTTCAATTTCATGCGATCCAATATTAATGCTCCACTTGTCCTCCTTTTGAATTTACAAAAATGGGGGGTAAATTTCTGTTTGTTTAATTTATGGTTGGTGAATTGCGTTAATGTTGGTTGTTGTGTTTAAATACAACTCGCATTTAAATATAATGTGGGTCATTTTACAAAAACTTGCAGGAATTTAACACTACCTTCGATGGCAAGCAACCTCTGCAAAATGTTGTCAGATCCTATTCTTTCACGCATTGAAGCAAATCAACAAACACGGTTTAAATAAGTAAAGTGCAGCACAATTCTTTCATAAAATGGATTAAGATCATCTATTCATTTTTGTAGGGTCTTATGGTGTTTGGTTTTTTAGTTTTGGGTTGGGTTTATTTAGTCTAAGATAGTTTTTGAGTGAAAAAATTGCTATCAGGTATTAAAAAATTTTGGTTCTTTTGTCAAAATTTATGAGCTTGTTAGGAAATACAAAACTGACAATGGTTGTATCTTAAATTTGTGGAAAATAATTTGAAATGAAACCTTTTTGTTTAGGTTGTTGCAGTAGGTGCAAACCCCGTTCAAATTATTAGGGGTATTGACAAGACAATAAAGGCCCTTGTTTCAGAACTCAAAATTTTGTCAAAGGAGGTAAACGCTTGCCTTTTGAGTAGGCTGGTTTTCCTTTTTGCTGATGGTTTGGTGTATCTAATTGAATTAGTTGCCTAAGGTATTTTTGGTTGCAAACTCCTTTTCATTTTTCATACAGTATTGGCCCTGTGGAATACATTTGATTGTGTGGTCTTGTTAGATCTACAACATTTGTAGTTGTTTAGTCTTATGGTCGAGGTGCACTTTTATTATGGAAATAGTTGATGCAATATTGTCATTTAATCCTTACTGCAGGGTAGCATGTTGAGAAGTTTTTTTTGAAACATTTGGTATTCAAAATGACACTTGATCCTATACAGCATCATGCACTTGACTTCAAAATTTATATTCAAAGTGTGCCAGACAATTCTTGCAAAATTTCAAATATTTAGGTTGTTTTAAACCATTATCTATTTCATGTATTGGATGCTGAAAATGTGAAAAAGACTTTGGTATGAAACCAACTGGTGAATAATTTCCAGCACAACAACCACTTCCAAGACATGATTTAGAAGTAGAAAAAATGTGCTTATGAAGCATAGAAAGATATCCTTGATGCATTGTCAATGTTTGGCTAGGGTTATTTTTGGAGAAAATAACTCCTTATTCCTAGAATAGTGATCTTCAATACAAGTAAATGCCATAGAAGAGAGATCATCGTGTGACGCAACAAAACTGAAATTGGACCCCCAAGGAGAGCTGGTGTGTCTACAATCGCTGTGTCAGCATTTTCCCTTGGTGTACCCCGTTCTTTTCCTCCAGCCTGAGTCTTAATTGACTTCTTCTTTCTTCGGGTTTATTTATCAAATTCGTAGAATTTGATAAATAAATATTATCCACAATGGTTGGACTTTAATTTATATTCCCTACTTTATATTATCTCCAATCCTTATAACCAATGTTTAACTTTCAACACTTTGTATTTATACTCCACGTTTCTTTTTAAATAAATAACTTGTAATGAACTTTCGGCTCTATATTTCACCACCCAGCCTTACAACAATCACGCTCCATACTTATGCTAATTATCTGCCAATCGTTTAATTAAACAATTTCATTATACTCCGGCCCCACCTATATATATCAATAACCAATCAAACACTCGTATCGTACCTGGCTATCCTCCGCACACCTTAGTTAACCTCCTGGCAAGTTCAACGTGCGACCACCGTCCGATGGCCCTTCTCCAAACAATCAGCTCTCTAAGCAACTTTACTAGTTTTCCAACACTCCAACCCCAAAAAAAAGGGCGGCGGTTAAATCAAGTTTTCCGGTCACTTTCTACCGCTACTATCTCATGGAATCGTCATAATAGGAATACCTGAGCTGACCGCAAAGCTTTGCGGTATGATATGGGCAACCCGCTTGTGGATTCTCGTTTATTGGTTTTGGTAGAGGGCTTGACCACGGTTCGAAAGCACAACAATTTTGTCTCTTATTAAGCGGGATTTAATATGTGTATTATCAAAGAAAACCAACACAAATTTTATAAGAAAATTGTCTGGGTGTCGAGTCTACTTCGACTTCAAACGGCGATAAACCATAATTCAAACCAAATTTGCGTTCCAAAATAGCCTGCTGACGTCGGCCAATTTTGTGACGCGAATTTCTTATCAAATTCGCCCTAATATTTTACGGGTCCGGATTTCCACTGCGCGAGCGGCCCAAACAAAGATCCGCTTCCACGCTTTTTTAAGCTAATGTCCTGATGTAAAATTCTGTTCTGCTCGCCGTGTGCATCTGAATATTAAGGTGATGGGACATGGATATGGCGATTTCATATCATTCGCATTAACATTTAACGCTGTTCAATTAAGTTTTCACATCAAATCTACATTAATTAATTTTTAACACTGTTCAAGATCGGACCTCCACTCCTCTGAGCGATTCCGCACGCTCCAATTTGATCTGGCCTTCGGCTCTCATTATTAATGATTAGAGATTCATTATGACGGCCGTCCTTTGATTGCATTGCAGACGGGTCGACATAAAAAATGGCGTTTAGCCATGGTTTTTCAGACAAGCCGGTTGCTGGATTACACTGTCTGGTAACTGTGACTATAAAGAGAAGTGGCCAGCGGAACTTCTGCCTAGACTTTGCTGCATATTTCCATTTCTCTTGGTTCTGTCTCTGTCTGTCTTCCTCTGTTAATTGGAATTCTGCTTCTTCGTCTCTTGTGCCCACTGCGCCTGCGCCTGAGATTGCACCCATGCTCCTGGCATTATAGATGCGGCTGTCACAGTGTGAAAGCGACTAGGAGGTCAATCCCTGCGCTTCCCTCCAAAGATCAGAGATGACTCTCCCCGCCAATCTCGTTGATTATTACTAGGTCGATATCCAAATACTAGAGTGGGCTGGGGGTCGGCTTGTAGCATCCGGCCACCCAAATGGATTCCATCGTTAGTTTCCCAAATCGCTAGTTCACCTTCTCCCACGTACGCGCACCAAGGCACTTTTCCTTTGATTGCACTCTCAACCGCCCGCGAATCACAGCTGTAGTCACTGTGGTCTTCCGCGAGGAGGCCCAAACGGAGGAAGAATGCACCCGTCCGGCGGGTCTGAGCTCGGAAAAAGCCAGCCAGCATTCGGGCCTTCAGGAGGGGAGCCGTGGCATGCATGTGGAGGTAGCACCTAGCAATCCTGGACCTTCCGAAGGATGGTGCCAAATCGTGGAGGAACCACCGGAGGAGTAGTTTGGTTAATTTGTTTTTCTTGCTTAGCAGGCCCACTTAATTGGGCTGCTTTTAGATTATTTTACTGTGCTGGACCTTTGTAATATTTTTGAATTCTGTGAATTAAACGTTCAAGACTGGTTTCCCCGTATGAGGGCAGTCTTCTTAATTTTTTGATTTTTTGATGACAAATTTGCCATGAGTCTGGCCAGGCAATGTTTTTGACTTCGGTGTAATTTTATTCGCAATGTTAATAGATTAAATTTACTTAGAATTCTCACATGATTAGCATTTTTCTTGATCTGCTCAAGGATTTTGGGTACTTTAATTTGTATTTGGAACAATGGACGTCGGTACTCTATCTGTTGCTTTACTGTTCTACATACTGCTATTTCACTTTCTTATAGATGCCTCGGGAATATTTGAATGCTTTCTCAGATTGTCGATAATCTCCATGTGGACCGTTACTGGATTTTATATCATGTCCCTGTATGTGACATGGGGTATTTTTCTATCATTGTCTGGGGTGGGACTTCCACTTTTCTCGATGGATATTTGGGTTCCAATCTTCAGATGTGAAAATGTAATGACTTCATGGACTGTTTTACTTCATATAATATATTCAAAACATCGTTTTTTCTCTCGTGAAAAAAAAATGATTAATGTTTATCACTCTGCCTTCAAAACTAGCGATGCTGGTCTATGTTGCTGGTTTATTGATATGGTCTGATGGTCTTTTTATATTTTTGACATATAACACTCCTCACATGATTAGCGTTTTTCTCTGTTGCAGGATTTTGGGTACTTTAATTTGTATTTGGAACAATGGACGTCGGTACTCTATCTGTTGCTTTACTATTCTACATACTGCTATTTCATTTTCTTATAGATGCCTCGGGCATATTTGGATGCTTTCTCAGATTGTCGATAATCTCCATGTGGACCGTTACTGGGTTTTATATCAAGTCCCTGTATGTGACATGGGGTATTTTTCTATCACTGTCTGGGGTGGGACTTCCACTTTTCTCGATGTATATTTGGGTTCCAATCTTCAGATGTGAAAATGTAATGATTTCATGGACTGTTTTACTTCATATAATATATTCAAAACATCGTTTTTTCTCTTGTGAAAAAAAAAATGATTAATGTTTATCACTCTGCCTTCAAAACTAGCGATGCCGGTCTATGTTGCTGGTTTATTGATATGGTCTGATGGTCTTTTTATATTTTGGACATATCACACTCCTCACATGATTATGATTAGCGTTTTTCTCTGTTGCATGGTTTTGGGTACTTTAATTTGTATTTGGAACAATGGACGTCGGTACTCTATCTGTTGCTTTACTATTCTACATACTGCTATTTCACTTTCATGGACTGTTTTACTTCATATAATATCTTCACTTTCATGGACTGTTTTACTTCACTGTTGTAGGGTTTTGGGCACTTTAATTTGTATTTGGAACAATGGACGTCGGTACTCTATCTGTTGCTTTACTATTCTACATACTGCTATTTCACTTTCATGGACTGTTTTACTTCACTGTTGTAGGGTTTTGGGTACTTTAATTTGTATTTGGAACAATGGACGTCGGTACTCTATCTGTTGCTTTACTATTCTACATAGTGCTATTTCACTTTCATGGACTGTTTTACTTCATATAATATCTTCACTTTCATGGACTGTTTTACTTCATATAATATCTTCACTTTCATGGACTGTTTTACTTCATATAATATCTTCACTTTCATGGACTGTTTTACTTCATATAATATCTTCACTTTCATGGACTGCTTTACTTCATATAATATCTTCACTTTCATGGACTGTTTTACTTCACTGTTGTAGGGTTTTGGGTACTTTAATTTGTATTTGGAACAATGGACGTCGGTACTCTATCTGTTGCTTTACTATTCTACATACTGCTATTTCACTTTCATGGACTGTTTTATTTCATATAATATCTTCACTTTCATGGACTGTTTTACTTCACTGTTGTAGGGTTTTGGGTACTTTAATTTGTATTTGGAACAATGGACGTCGGTACTCTATCTGTTGCTTTACTATTCTACATACTGCTATTTCACTTTCATGGACTGTTTTACTTCATATAATATCTTCACTTTCATGGACTATTTTACTTCATATAATATCTTCACTTTCATGGACTGTTTTATTTCATATAATATATTCACTTTCATGGACTGTTTTACTTCATATAATATCTTCACTTTCATGGACTCTTTTACTTCACTATTGTAGGGTTTTGGGTACTTTAATTTGTATTTGGAACAATGGACGTCGGTACTCTATCTGTTGCTTTACTATTCTACATACTGCTATTTCACTTTCATGGACTGTTTTACTTCATATAATATCTTCAAAACAACGCTTCTCGTCTTTTAAAATTTTAATTTTTTTTTTTTAAATTCAACCCTCCGCTGCCACCACGCCAGAGATTTTCGAATCGCGACATAACCCGTAAACGCTTCAAGAGAGACAAAGAGGAAACGCTTTCAAGCGCCGACGTATAAACGCCGTGAATCACATAACCATAAACGCTTTCAAGAGAGATGAGGAAACGCCGGAATCGCGACGCTCCAAACGCTTTAAACACATCGTCGGAATTACGACATCTTCCGCACGTCGGAAGAGTGACGCCCAAAACGTTTGATCCACGTTGACGTCAATTGTTGACGCTTTACAAAGAGTTTGCTGATGAGCGTCAACGCGCTTAATTAATGCTTAGCCCGGAATCGCGACATGAGAGCGCTAATAATCCATTATTTAAAAACGGGCCGTAACCGCCACTTGCCAGGAGACGCTCAAGAGTGACGCCTCGTCGGAACGTTTAATAAGGTCGATATCGCTATTATCTTTACTTATGCGTCAACGCATTTACTCGCGATGAGAAACCACGGTTTTTTCGCCCGTGAACTGTCGCTCTTACGACGAATATGTGTCGGAATAGCGACGAATTGGCCGTCGGAATTTCCGCCAAATTCTCTAGTGTTGGATCTATGTGGTATCAAAGCCGAGGTCTCGAGGTCAAGACTCGCAGAGCATGGTGGGTTTTAATATCCCGTGTGCGGGTAGGGCCCGCAGCCACGTGTCCGGGTCTGTGTAATGAGGGGTGTTGCGCAAGGGCCCCCACCCTCAGATGCTCCGATGGCGTTAGGCCCACCCTTAACACCCTGGGATGTTGCCCTCATTAACAGTTCAAGCTGTTGGTGTCGTGGTTGGATCTACGCTATAATATTACAAAATTTGCAACCTGCAAATTGGAATATTAATTTTTGCTTATGTCATCTATGATATGAATAAAATGGGTAAAATGCCCATGAGTAGGAATAAAATCCCTCATAGTGTGAAAGGGATCATTGGAGCAGCTTATTTTGCACCTTCAAGTGTGAAAAGGGGAAATTTGCATGAGGACAAGGTCAAGTTTGACCAAGTCAACATCGCTGCCTAAGAGGTGTAGCTTGCATGGGAAGACAACGCAGTTTTGGAGGGAGAAAGATTCTTTGTGGAAGAAACCCTAATGTGTGGGGTCCAGGGAAAAGAAGCATTCACTTGCGTAAAAGGAGGAAGAGGCAGCCATAGTGAGATATCTTTGAGCATTTGATCATTTGTCTGCTTAGACATATTTGCAGTCCCGACTGTTCAGCTGAATTGCAGTGCTGCTTAGCATGAGGGATTCCTGTTTAGGATTTCCTCTCCTTCTTGAGAGGCCTCTTGAAGGATTGCACTTCATTTTCTCCACATATTGGCTCAAGTCCAAAGCCATTATTCAGTCACTGCGTTATTTCTGCTAACGTATAACGTAGTGTTTCTGGGTGTTGCAGTGGAGGGGTTCCACAACACCATTCCTGGTCTCATCTTTCAGAGGAGGGAGTCTCTATTCCTTGGGAAGGTTAGTAAGGAAGTTTTATGATCTAATTTTCATATCTTGGCATCAAGGCCAAGCATCTCCCATCATAGACAGTGCAGTCCAGCCTCCATGCTGCGTTATTTCAGTGCACACTTGTAGTGAGGGGTTGCACCAGCTTCTTGGAGGGCAAGATCTTCAGTGCTGGGATCAACCTTGCATTGAGAGATCCATTGGAGGAGGTTTATTTCAGATAGAGCATCATCTTCAGCTATCTGCATGTATTTCTAGTATTGAGTTGCAGCTGCTGCCCAACAACTCTGACATTTCTGTAGATTTTCCATTTTGATGTATATTGTAGCCAATCGTCCCGAGGATTGTGTATTATTTCTGTATTAGTGTTTTCAGGGGTTGAGAGCCTGCCCCCCCTCACTTCTTTGAGTTGATATTTTCATATAATCATATTTTCATTTTTTATGATGCAGTAACTCCTATAAACTGCGTTATTTTAGCCAAGGCTTTCTACATGTAGCAATGTTTACTCATTTTATTGTACATGTCACATTGAGGCTTCCATTACCTAGCTAGAGTGATTTATTCCTCTAGATATTGTATACATTGGCTGCTATATAAAATATTTTTCGGCTATATCTCTCTTCATGTGTTCATAGCTATAAGAATAACGCTGTCATTCCATCATATGTGCTTACATTTGTTGCAGTCCCTCATCGGGCATTTTCAAAGGACATATAAGTGTGGGAGATATGTTTAACCCACGTAGAAGGATTTATTTGGAGCCATATCTTGCATTTAGGACTTAGATACATTTATCTAAGGGATCTAGGTCTTGGTTTCAATTCATGTAGTAGCCATTACTGGAAAATGTGTTTTCCAGTCATGCCTTGTTGACAGTTCCCATTTTGGGATATTGCAGTGGTATAAGAGCATAGTATTGGCTCAACGCGTGAGTCTAAGCCTAAGGGATTAGAAGATTGAAGAGGATGAGTTTCATCTCATCATATTTCAGATCCATCAAGAACCTCCCCAAGGAGGATAAGCAGAAAGAAGAGGAAGAACCCTGCACTTCCTATTCTCATCAAGGAGACAAAGAAATAAGCAGGAGAAAGACTCCATATTTTGGAGAAGAAAAAGGGGATAAGCTTACCAAGCTTCTTACTAAATCTATACATATGATTCATGAAGAGTTTAGGGAGATCAGGAGGAAGATGCATGGAGAATCTCCTGGAGGGTTTGATTCAAAAGCAAACTCTAGATTGTCACATGAGGAGTGTGAGCAAGCAGCTGCACACCCTAATACACAGCGCAGTCACATGCCCAGGATTGCCGAAAGAGGGATGGAAATTGAAGAAGAGGTTTCTAGGAGGGAAACCCTTAGTGATTTATTGAGAGAGTATGAGTTTTAAACTCAGAAATTCAGAGATCATCTCAGTTTTTCAGAGTTTTGCAAGATGAAGGTGAATGGGAGAGAGCAGCAGGATCGATTTCATCTGTCTACCTTTGAAGGTTCACCTGTATGTTCAGCCAAAGCTTGGGTGGAGGAGTTAGAGACCTTCTTTCAGCAGCACCACATTCTTGAAGATGAAGCCATCAAAGTTGCAGCGCTGCATTTGGGAGGTTAGGCTTATGCCTCGTGGATCTTTGAATATTTTTCTTTGAGAAATGTAAACATTGCATCTTATGCAAATTTCACTAAGCATTAGTGAAAAGATTTGATAAAAAGATTCATGAGGCACACATGGTAAAAGTAAACAAGAAAACTCAAGCAAAACCCTTGCATGAAAGCTTGCACCATACTTTGCCGAAGGGAAGATTTTATTCTCACATCCTTGAGCAGGAAAGCATGGAGATCTCTTTTTCAAAAAGGGATCCAATCATTGGGAGGTTGCCCACTCATGTTGCAGAGATTGAGGGCAACAACGCTGTCAAGTATAGAGATTATCTAGCACCTCATGTAGAGGAAGGAGGAGCTCTTGCTCCAAGTATAGGGATGCTTGCATCTTTGCAAGGAAGTCCCCAGGATCTCATGTGTGGAGATCAAGGCACAACTCATGTTATACATGTGCCATTGTTGAGGAGGTGTGAAACCATGGAGACACAAGGAGAAGGTAGGGAGGAGACCGAGAATCATGAGATGAGGAGTACACATCCATATTCATTTATGGAGGTTGATGCACCTAAGAAGGTGATTGGATTGCGCAGTGGAAGCATGGAAAGATTTGTTCATTCATATATGCAGTCACCTCTTGATGATGATGTCTCATTGCATGGAGACATTTTTCCGGGGAGACCATTGGATCAACAGAGGAGGATGGATGCTTCACATGTCAGGGCACCACTCAGTTATTTTAGGAGGGTGTAAACCTTGGGAGAGCTTGATACAACGTTGGGAGTCTTGGGTAGACTCAAGGAGAGAGAGAGCATTCTCTCAACATCATCAGCACCCACTTCCATTTCAGATTCTGTGCTATGGTAGAAGCAGCAGGGGAAGGAAAACAACCTTCCAACTTGCATCTTTGAGATGGGAGATGTCAAAGGAGAGGGCATCCATATGACAGATGTTCTTCATGAGAGATCATCAACGCTGTCACTATGGAGGATAGATCCATATTGGAACTCCCAGCTGTTGGTGGAGTATTCTAAGGATATTTTCACTTGCATGATCTTGGATGACCAGTTGCATGAGGAGGGATATTCAGTCAGAGATAGGGTCATATTTTATCATGGAAGGATCTTCTTTCCTAGAGCTTCCAAACTCAAGGATAAATTGTTACATGCACCTCATGAGGAGTTATTTTTCAGTCCCACTTATTCTATAAGAGCATACCACACCATCTTGGAGGGGTATTTTTGGATGGGATTTGAGGAGGATATATATCAGCATATGAGCAGATGCACGAACTATATGGAGATGGAGAAGAGACACGACTCTTTGAGTGAGTTAGCACAACCACCTCTTTTCTCTTTGAAGATGAGAGGAGACTCACTTATGAGCCACTCCACTTGTATGAGCAGAACATATGCTAAGGGTGATGATTATTTTCATGATTGTTTATATGATGTATGTCCCTTAACGATATATGTGCACGATGTTGCTCCAAGGAGGAGCATTCCTTTTTCTAGACCATATGGTTTAGATGAGGCCATAAGCATGATTGATGGCCATTCCCTGGGAGGACTTGGGGAAGACAGATATTATGGAGAACATGCTCACTGTACACCTTACATTATTTACTTCCTCCATACTTATGAGGAGATTGGAGCAACAAGAAAGTGGTTGAGAAGCCACTCATTTTATCAGTCTCTATGGTAGTTGAGGGTCAAGCTGCATTGGTTACATTTGAGGAACCATTGTCCTTCTCATTTGTTGCATATGGTAGCAAGTATGATTCTCATTTTTTCTCACTATGGCTCTACTGTTTCTATCTTCATGAGGAGCATGCTTGGGAGAGAGACACATTGTGTGTATGTGTCCTTTGAGGGAGAAATTCCTCACCCTTTTTGCACTACATGTTCTAAGGGGAACATGAGATATGATATGGTTACCTTCACAGCACATTTGTCACTTTATGAGGTGAGCCATATGATGGAGGAGATGCCATATGATGATGACTTCCAAATCATCATATATGGAGATATTTGGGCCAACTTGATCTGCAGCATTAGGGAAGAGGTTTTTGGAGATCTAGTCCTCATCTTGCCACTTGAGGGCAATATTATTGCAGCCCAGGATCAACAGACACTCTACACTTACCTTAAGTGGAGAGATGGACAGTGTGGGGTAGGCTACATTTTCTACCATGTGTAGATTTTTATCCCACCTACTTTGCCAGAGCCAAAGGTGGAGGACAGTTTTCAGGAGTTGCCTAGTTGGGAGGTAGCTCATTTTGCATGGCTCATAGCTTGGATATGGAGGACCTATATGGGAAATATAGTTCCAATTATATTTCATATCCCATTCCTAAAAGGGACCTCTAGACATCACCTTTTCATCCTCTTGAGTATCTCACCTTTACATGATGATGACTTGATAGCTAACTTGCATGCTGAAGAGGAGCAATGTGGAGGATTTATTGTTGAGATAGCATCACTTTCCTTGGAGGAGATCCTCATACATGGATGCTATTGGGAGAGGAGGAGAAAATAATTCAATATATCCTTGCACTTGCTTGAGGATAAGGAATTTTTGAGAGGGGAGGACTGTAATATTCCAAAATTTTCAACCTGCAAATTGGAATATTAATTTTTTCTTATGTCATCTAGGAGATGAATAAAATGGGTAAAAGGCCCATGAGTAGGAATAAAATCCCTCATATTGTGAAAGGGATCATTGGAGCATATTATTTTTCACCTTCTAGTGTGAAAAGGGGCAATTGACATGAGGACAAGGTCAAGTTTGACCAAGTCAACAACACTGCCTAAGAGGTGTAGCTTGCATGGGAAGACAACGCAGTTTTGGAGGGATAAAGATTATTTGTGGAAGAAACCATAATGTGTGGGGTCCAGGGCAAAGAGGCATTCACTTGCATAAAATCAGGAAGAGGCAACCATAGTGATATATCTTTGAGCATTTGATCATTTGTTTGCTTAGACATATTTGCAGTCCCTGCTGTTCGGCTGAGTTGCAGTGCTGCTTAGCACGAGGGATTCTTGTTTAGGATTTCCTTTCCTTATTGAGAGGCCTCTTGAAGGATTGCACTTCATTTTATCCACATATTGGCTCAAGGAAAAAACCATTATTCAGTCATTGCATTATTTCTGCTGAAGTATAACGTAGTGTTGTTGGGTGTTGCAGTGGAGGGGTTCCACAACACCATTCCTGTTCTCATATTTCAGAGGAGGGAGTCTCTATTCCTCAGGAAGGTTAGTATGAATCTTTCGTCGTAAAAGATCACTTTAGCTACACATAACAAATAGCCCTAACATCAATTATGGCTGCAAAACAATCTTTAAATCTGAAATTAGATGATCCAAATAATGTTGCACAAATCCAGATCTAAGCATAAAAGACATTAAGAAGATAAAGTAAAATATGGCTCCATGCATCCAATAGACAAGACAAGAACAATGTATTTGAAAGAATTTTTGTATTATATTAAAAGGGGGCACCTGAGAGGAAAACAAGAAAGGTGTTTTCCAGTTCTCCTCAATGGGATGGGTTCTTGAAAGTCCTCAACGTTTCAGATCTAAAATTCCTCTCTCTTGTTGTTGTAGAAAACCCAGACAAACATAGAACTCAATGGGAGCTCACAAGGCAAAAATGGAGAATGTGACCTAGTATAGATCCAGAGTGATCTAATACAATGGAGGTGACTAATGAATGGGGAAAACCCTTCTATTTATAACAAAATATTGGGGTGTTCTAGAACTCGGTGCATGAATAAA
Organism: Pinus albicaulis; assembly: GCA_034641835.2. NCBI lineage: Eukaryota > Viridiplantae > Streptophyta > Pinopsida > Pinales > Pinaceae > Pinus > Pinus albicaulis. Next base: position 1,688,602 of record MU968381.1, read on the forward strand.
ATATTATTAATAAAATTCTAGAATCACCCTTTAGGAATATTTTATTATATTTGTTGGAGGGAAAAGGTCTTTTGACTTGGGTCAATTCCTTTATTTATAAACAATAAATAAATAAATGATTTATTTATTATTTTAGGGAGATGGTGGGAATATAATTAAATAAATAATGATTTATTTAATTATTTTAAAATGATTTAGTCAAATTTAACTAGGAATATTATTTAAATAATGATTTAAATAACTTATTCCTAGGAAATAATTAAATAAATAATGATTTATTTAATTAATTTCCTTGTTTTTGGGTTAAATATGACCAGGAAATATAGACAAATGTTATTTCATATGGTGAAAGCAATTTTACTTAGGGTAAAATTGGTCTTACATGGTGTACTTGGGTTCATCTAATGATAATAGGCTAGATGACCAAAAAAATGGTGTAATAGATTGCCCCCCAACGTACGAGTGTTAGGAGAAAATCATATGACCGAAGTACGGTGTAAGAACTCAATCACTAAGCATCAAGAGGGGAGTGAGAGAGAGAAATGTAAGATAGTCTAATGTGCTAAAGGACTAGACCCTAAGGAGACGAGACTTACAGGTGCAACAAGTCTCTAGTTGATGAAGTGGTACCTGTGTTAAAGGCGGCGGGGGAGGCATACCTATGCCCGCCGAGACAATAGTACAAAGAACAAGGCGCCTGGAAAACCATGGAACAGAATAATGAAACATGTGCTGGCCTAAACATGAGCCAGATAAATAAAATGATGAATCCCACATACATGCGATGCCTAGAATAACCGTCAGGACTTATACAATAATATGGTAGTACATGAGATACAAATACACCCAAATTCCCCCTACACACGGGGAAGGGCTCGCACAATCTGACTGATACATGAAAATCGAAGAGGTGTTGCAAGCGGCTGAGGCCGATATCATCAAATGAGAGGAGCTGCATCAAGGGCTGGAGTGAAGAAGTCATCCGGGCATGCGGGGGGATACCTGTAGGGCCACCCCCTCATGAGGGTTGAGACATCTCACACACACCCGGGAATCACCAATAGCTGCTGCTGTGTCACTGGACTATCAAGTGTATAGATCATGATCATGCTGAAAAGAGCTCGAACCAAGGTATACTGCCCCCGAGACCTGGCTTCTAGAGTAAATGAGTTGACGTCGACAGAAGGAGGTCGGCCATAGGTCAGGCAATAAGGAATCCCCAACTAAGGCGTGAGAGAAAATAGGAGAGCGACGAACAGACAGACAGTAATGATGATGATGAAATGGGGGATGATCCAAAGGGGACCATAAAAAAAACATGAGTACAAAATGGTATCACATGACGGAAATTGACACGAACATGAATGAGTATAGAGGCAAAGTGGTGCCCCCAATGAAATGTGTTGTAAGTGAGAAAATCCGATTTTGAGTAGAGATGAAGTAACACTTCGTGGTCAACAGGATTCCTGGTGAAGTAGCGAAATGAAAAAACAACAGATGCTGGCTATCTAAAAGAAAATAAAACATGCATTTCGAATGGGAAATGCTAAGGGTAATATCTCTTAAGATAGAGTGCATTACGAGGATTAGGAAGGATGTGGCCTTCAAAGTCCTCTAAAAGATATGCCCCCTTACCAAGGTCTTTACTGATAATGTAAGGACCTAGCCATAATGAGTCGAACCTACCATGACCGAGGGTATCGTGGGCCTGGTCATATACTAGAACAAGGTCACCTTCATGAAAGGTACGAGGGTGGAATTTTTGCTCATACTGAGCTTTGGTGCGCTTTTTGGTCGCTTCAAGAGTTTGCAATGCAACACGATGGTGTTCAGAGGTGAGCTCGAGCATGATAAGTCATTGTTCTAGAGGTTGGGTATCAAGGAGAAGTTCGACGACCAAGTGAAGGGAAGGGATTTCACACTTGATTGGTAAGACTACCTCCTCGCCAAAGACAAGGTGGAAAGGAGTGAAACCAGTGGCGGTTTTAACAGAAGTACGATAAGCCCACAAATCAGGGAAGAGCATGAGATGCCAGTTGGTTTTGTGCTTATTCACCGTTCGTTGAAGCATGGTATTAAGAATTTTTTTGACCACTTCAACTTGGCCATTACCTTGGGGGTAATAGGAAGATGAATATTGGTGCTCAAAACCCAATAGGGAGGATAGCTCACGCCAAATTTCATCTTCAAAATGTCGGCCATGGTTAGAGATTAATTGTTTTGGAAATTAGAATCAAGCAATGATGTGGTTAAAGAAAAAGAGGGCTACGGCGGCTTCCGTATTGTTGAATGTTGGCATAGCTTCGGCCCATTTAGTGAAATAGTCAACCACCACGATGATATATTTATGGTTACCAGTAGATGGAGGTCGACATTCCATAAATTCAATGGCCCATTTACAAAAAGGACCAGCTGTTACTACAGGATGGAGGGGAGTGGGAGGAGCTCGCACCTTGGGGGCGAAATGTTGGCAATTGGAATAGTGTTTGACTGCTTCAATGCAATCAATGAAGAGAGAAGGCCAAAAATACACAGTGTGCATGATTTTTTGGGCGGTGGCGAGGCCGGAGAGGTGGCCACCACAAGCGTTGCTATGACAGGCATTGAGGACTTGTTCGGCTTCAGCGTGTGTGAGGCAACGACGAAGGACAGTGCCTAATCCACGACGATAAAGGTCATCGCCGATTAGAAGGTAGAGAGAGGCTTGGTGTCGAATACGTCGTCGAGTATCACGATCAAGATGAAGGGAAAAATTTTGGGTTCGCAAGAAATTAAGGATGTCACCATACCAAGGATCATCGGTGGTGATGGAAAATAAATGTTCATCAGGAAGAGCATCATTAATTGGAGTATCTTGCATCCTGGTAGGAAAATCAGAAATGAGTTCAGCGAGGACTAAAGCTTTCTTATTTTTGGGGTGACAAATTCAAGGTTGAATTCTTGGAGGATAACGACCCAACGAGCGTACTTCCCACTGACGATGTGTCGACTCAATAGGAAAGCCATGGGGTTGGAATCAGTCACAACCTTGGTGGAACGCATGAGGATATAATGACGCAGTTTTTGGACCAAGAATACAATAGCTAGCGCTAATTTTTCTTCATGCGAGTAGGACACAGGTGGACCAACAAGGTTCTCACTAACATAATAGATCACATGTTCGATACCGTTATCATCCTCCTGGATAAGGACACTAGCAACCGAATAGGTGGAAGCAAAGATGTATAGGAGGAAATCTCGGTCAAAGTCAGGAGGGCGGATGAACGAAGAGGATGTGAGAGCATGCTTGAGGGCATCAAAAGACTCTTGAGCATAGGTATCCCAGACAAATGGGGTGTGAGATCGAAGAAGTCTAAGGAATCCATGTGCGGTAGTGGCGTAGTCAGGAACGAATCGGCGAAGAAAATTATCTTTACCTTGGAGACTTTGTAGCTGGTGTAAGGTACAAGGCATGGGAAGTTCAAGAATGGCTTGAAACTTCAAAGGGTCGAGAGTTATCCCATATTTAGACACTATGAAGCCAAGGAGACGACCAGCGGGAACACAGAAGACACATTTCAATGGGTTAAGGCGAATGTTATACTTGCGACATCGAAGGAAAATGGTACGCAGATCATGAAAGTGTTGCACCCGATGTCTAGAACGCGCAGTAAGGTCGTCTAAGTAGGCAAGGATAATATGAGCTAAGTCATGGAAACAATAATACATGGCTTATTGAAAAGTGGCACCGGAATTTTTAAGGCCAAATGGCATGACTCGGTATGCGAAAGTGCCCACGGACTAATGAACGTGGTTTTAAGTTGATCAACACGACGGATAACGATTTGGTTGTATCTGAAGAAGCCATCCATAAAGGATAGAATCTCGTGCCCTGCACACTCATCAATGATTTGGTCAATAAATGGTGTGGGGAAGTTGACTTTGGGACAAGCTTTGTTCAGATCGCTAAAGTCGGTGCAAACAAGAATGGTGCCTTGTTTTTTGAGGATGGGAACTGGGTTGGACACCCAAGTGGTGTATTCGATGGGGTAAATAAAACCAGCCTGCCGTAGCTTATCGATTTTAGCTTTGATGGCTTCACATCTAGAGGGATGGATGGGTCTCAACTTTTGACGGACTAGAATGGCATCAGGCCATGTGTCGATGTGGTGTTCGACAATGGCAAGATCGATTCCGGGCATTTCTGAGTAGGACCAGGCAAAAATATCACAGAATTCTTTAAAGAGTTTGGTGTAGGCTTCAATTTCTTTCGGAGTGCATTGGGCGCCCATGGTGATATGTTCTTCGATACCTGGTTTGACAGAAATGTCTATTTTGATGGTAGGAGAGATATTAGCCATATTGCCTTCTTCGAAAGCGTCAGGTGCAGGGATGGGGTTTTTGAACCAATAAAATTTATCAGGAATGAAATATTTAGATTAGAGAGCATATTGGTCATGGGATTGATGTGGGAGGAAGTATGCACGATGGTGCATATCGTCCCACGGAAAATCAGGTTCGGTCATGGCTTCCATGATGTCGTCATCGGACTGAAAGATGGGAAGAGTGCGTGGAATAGGAGGATTTGAGGAGGTAGAAATATGAGACACATGATTTTGAGGGGAAAGGCTCACATGCGTGTCGGCATGAGGGGTGACAGTGGAGCAAGAAGATGAGTGGGTAGGTGAATCATCGGGGGAAGGCACTAAGGGGTTGGTTGCCGGGAAATGCAGTGATGAGGAAAGGTAGGAAATAGTGGCTGACAATTTGGTCAGTTCAGTATCAGGATGAGAAATGGTAATTGGGGTAGACAGGTGGTCTGGGGTTAGTAAAGAAGGATTACAGGCAAGTGCGGCTTCGAATTGGCGGTATGTGGCTAAAGAAGCACGATACTCGTCAAGGCGAGGGAAAAGATGGGTATAATGTCCATGGAAATCGCACAGAGAACAAGGGTGATAGGTGCGCAAGTGTTTAAGTTTTGGAAGGGAATCAGGTATGGTGACATAGACCTCAGAAATATCAGATTCCGAAAACGTTTCATTGACCATGGTTTTTAGATGTGGTAATTCAGGACAGGTATGGGTAGCGTGGCCGACAAGATCGCACAAGGCACACTGGATGGGATGCTTTGGAGGTCGAGGAGGGGTAGAGGTTGTCGGGGAAACCTTGTCCTTTGATGCCCCCCTGCAAGAATTGCTATTGTTACCCGACATGGTCGCAACAGGAGGGGGTTGCTGATGAGGGGACTGAGGTATTGGTGCAACGGGAGAAGCCATGGGTATCGGTTGAACTGGGGTCAAAGCAAGATAAGGTTTGGGTTGACCAGGCAGGGTAGTGGTTGGGGGGTCTAGGTACCAGACGGGTATACCCAAGGTCAAGTTAGGGAGGGATAGGGTGGCCAAGATAGGGACGGAATGAGCTCCGGGAGGGGGAGCAAGGAAAGGAATATAACCAGCAGGGAAATGGCCAGGAGGAATGGGGCCAAGGGGGTTGTTCTCGGGCAGAATCGAGCTAGGAGGGTAGAGAGGCGGGTGAGGAATAGTCGGGGGAGGAGATTACGAAGGAAGAAGGTTGGCTAGCAGGGTCGAAGGGCTAGGAGCTTGTGGGGTTTGGTGAGGGTGCGGTTGCTTACTAGCCAAAGTGGGTTGTGCAAGGTCAACCCAAGATGATTGCATCATGTAAACGTTCACCAAGCTGGGATCAGAGACAAGAGGAGGAGGAGGACCTGGGAAAGTTCCAAGCAATGAGGAGTCTTTGTAGATGCCATGGGAAACACTAGTCAAAGAATCAACAATTTTCTTATTGGTGACAGTAGAGATGGTGGACTTAGGGGAGGTCTAAGATTTAGGTTCATGGTAATTCAACTAGTCAATGGTGACAATCTTTCCATTATGAGGGGAAAAGATCTTGTGGTGGACTGTGGATGGGACGGCAGACATGGCGTAGGTGTAACTACGCCCCAAAAGAATGTTGCAGTCAAGAGGGGCGTCGATAACTTCAACGTCAACACAAACAGTCTTACCTGCAAGGGTAATAGGACAGTTACGGAAACGTCCAATGGGCTGGGAGGCATGGCCATCCCACGCACGAAGGGTGATTATGGAAGGGGCCAGCTTAGGAGATCCAAGTTGTTTCCAAACCGAAGTAGACATCACACAAGTAGATGCCCCCTCATCAATAATACACCAAGCGACGTTGGGAATTTTTGATTTTGACCGGGATTTGGAAAGAAATGTATGAGGGAAGAGGGGGATGGTATGACCAACGGGCGTTGAAAACAAATTGGTCATCAATAGATCTACAAAGACCGCGATAGTAGAGCATTGACGTAATGGGCCCTTAGAGTCGTGGGTATGAACCTCAGTTTTGGGCGGAGGGATTTGCAAGGGACCATTGGGTGTCGACAGAGGCTCTGTAGGACCTGAAGATGGGGACTCAGAGACAGACAGAACGGGAGGCGTGGAATACTGACGGGACCGAGTTTGAAGGTTGAAGTCGATGGTGAGAGGTTGGTCAGAAGCCATCATGAGAATCGAGTAATCGGAGGAACTAGAAGGGGAAGGTTGAGTTGTTATGGGGGCATGAGGTGGTTGAGTGGCCACGAATCCTTATTGAGGGAAAGGATCGGTAAACACAGCGGGTTGAGAAGTAGTTGGATTGGGAGGGATAGTAGGGGAGGAGTGGTGTCCCCACACAGTGGCCTGAGACTCCCACATCTGTCGCATTTGTGGTAATAAGGGATAATCGTGAGTGTAATGACCATACACACCGCAACACGAATAGGGGTTATTGGTGCGAAGCGGCCTGTCTAGCTTGCGCTGAGAACTTGGTGGCTAGTTGGCAGTGGTAGAGTCAATACTTGAAGGATTGGATCCATGATTACCAGAAGCATATTGATTGATTTTCCTCTTTCTTTGAGAAGGAAGAAGATTAGTTGCCCCCTACTGCACAAATACTTGCCCTGGAGGGGGTAGTAAGTGCGGTTGCGGGGATGGAGAAGGCAAGGGAGGGGGAGGTCCAAATGCTGGAGGAGCTGGGACACCAGGTTGTGGGTATGGATAAGGGGTAGGATGGGCAACGTTGAGGTAAGCAGGAGTGTGGGGAAAAGGAGGATGCATGCCGTATCCTGGATACATGCTACCTGGATGGGGAAAAGTGGCGGAGGGGCTGGCTCCTCCTGGAGGGAAACCATAGCCAAAAAGAGGTTGAGCAGAGGTATGTGACAGAGCTCCAACGATACCGTCGGCAAAGGGAGATTCCCCCGAGGCATTAAGGCCACCGGGCTTGGGGAGGTCAGGAAGGATGGTATAAACATAACCAGATTGAGCATAGATAAGGTCATATTTCAAGGCTATTTGAAGGGCGGCTTCTTCGGTTTGGGGAAAATGGGATGTGACATATTTTCCAATGGGAGGTAAGAGAGAGCGAAGGAACCAGTCCATGTAAACCCGATATTCAAAGGGGGGATCGCGACATGAGCTGCGTCTTCGTCGCCATTCCTGGACATGAGCGGAAATGCGGATCGAAGAGGATTGATGAAAAGAAGTCAAGAGTTCAGTACCAGTGTCGTATCGGAGAGGGAGCTGGAAATAAGATAAAAAGGCTTTGGAAATGGTTGCAAAGGTGGTATGGGAAGAGGTCGCTTGATCAACATACCATTTAGAAGCTTTGCTGGTAAGCATGCGTTGGAACAATCGAAGACGGAAGGAATCATCGATGATGGAATTGGAGGAACACCACATGTGGAAAGATCGGATATGGTTGGAGGGATCTTCACTAGCAAGGCCTTCGAACTTGGGAATGTAGGAGGGGAGCTTGGTTGACATAGTAGGCCAACTGACATCGTGGTGGATAGGATCATTAATCAGCTGATTGAAATTGGGGAGACTGAGGCCGGCCATATAAGGGAGCAAAGGGGCAGTCGAGGGAGGTCCCGTAGTGGTTCCACTGGAAACGTAATCTAAGTAGAACCAAGGCACGGGGTAGTAGGCCCCGAAGTAGACATGGTGAAAGCAGCGGTGGGAGAACCCGAACAATCAGAAGAAGAGTTGGAGTGTGGACTCGAGGGAGGACTTACTCGATGACGACAGGAAGGAGGAATTAGACCAACCAGAAACTGAGGGTGAAGGCCAAGAATTCTATGGGACAAACACCTTGGGGGCACAATGATGACGGGAAGAAGAAAAACTGACAAGGGCAGGGAGAGGCAAAATCAAGTGAGGTTAATGTCGAAACAATGGAAGAGAGGTGCAGTGTCAATTGATTTTTTCTAGGCGGTGTTAACCAGGCTCTTCTTCACTTAGGGTCAGTGTGTGGCGTGCGTTAATTTTAAATGGTTAAACCCAGACGTTTTGAGAGAAAAAGAAAAAGTTTGTTGTGTAACTGAAAATAAATTTGCAGTAATTAAAAGTGAAAGAACAGAAAATTAACAGCTAACAATGCATCAATCTAACCTAAGAAGGCGGGTCTCTCAAAACTACTCTAAAAGAGGGAAAAAATAATCAAAGCATGCGAAAAAGAGGCCAATAGATCTAAGGTCAGGAGGGATGGGGATCTAAAGGAGAAATCTGCTGAAAAGAGGTGCAGAGAACAGCAAAGAGGCAAAGGCAATGTTGCTGCTAAAAAGGAGGAGATCAGCTAAACATAGAAGGGACAATGAGGCGGTCCTAGAAATGAACCCAAATAAAACTATATGAGGTGATTTGAAAGGGATAAGAGCTGATCTAAAGGGATCTGAAAATGAGGTATCAGATCTGAAAGAAATAAGGTTGAAACTCTAGAAATTCATACGTCTGAAACAGCAAAAACTCGCCCACAAAAAGTGGAGGGTACTAGAGCCCTAAGGGCCAAGATTCCCACTTAGTTGAGTGAAACAGATCAGAAACAGGTCTAAATGGGCGGAGATAGAGGCTGGAAAACCCTGACAGCAGCTTCAGACAAACCCAGAAAAAGTGCTGGAAAATTGCAGAAAAAAGTGCAGGTGGCAGGTTCTGACCTGTTTTCAGTCCAGGTCGCAGATTTTGGGCAGAAAAGTGCGACCTCAAGGCCAGGTCGTAGTTTTTGGGCCGATAAATGCGACCTGCAGATCCGGCTCTCTCGGCGGCAGATTTCAGAAAAATTTGTTGTCTCAGTTGCGGCTGATGTCGGTCACCTGCGCAATAAGGCCAGAAACACACGGAAGTTAAAAATTTGACTGTTTGAGGGTTTTAGAGGTGGAAAGCACCATAAAAATAGGAAAAAAAGAAAATGGAAGAGAAACCCTAGGGTCTAAAATAGCTGGATATGCAGGAATATATAAAACGACAGCGGTCGCAAAAGAAAACCCGTGTGGAGTCGTCAATTGTTAGTATGAATCTTTCGTTGTAAAAGATCACTTTAGCTACGCATAAAAAATAGCCCTAACATCAATTATGGCTACAAAACATCTTTAAATCTGCAATTAGATGATCCAAATAATGTTGCACAAATCCAGATCTAAGCATAAAAGACATTAAGCAGATAAAGTAAAATATGGCTCCATGCATCCAATAGACAAGACAAGAACAATGTATTTGAAAGAATTTTTATATTATATTAAAAAGGGGGCACCTGAGAGGAAAACAAGAAAGGTGTTTTCCGGTTCTCCTCAATGGGATGGGTTCTTGAAAGTCCTCAGCGTTTCAAATCTAAAATTCCTCTCTCTTATTGGTGTAGAAAACCCAGACAAACATAGAACTCAATGGGAGCTCACAAGGCAAAAAATGGAAAATGGTGACCAAGAGTAGATCCAGAGTGATCTAATGCAATGGAGGTGACTAATGAATGGGGAAAACCCTTCTATTTATAACAAAATATTGGGGTGTTCTAGAACTCGGTGCATGAATAAAATATTGTTAATCAAATTCTAGAATCACCCTTTAGGAATATTTTATTATATTTGGTGGAGGGAAAAGGTCTTTTGACTTGGGTCAATTCCTTTATTTATAAAAAAAAAAATTTATTTATTTATTATTTTAGGGAGATGGTGGGAATATAATTAAATAAATAATGATTTATTTAATTAATTTCTTTGTTTTTGGGTTAAATATGACCAGAAAATATAGAAAAATGTTATTTCATATGGTGAAAGAAATTTTACTTAGGGTAAAATTGGTCTTACATGGTGCACTTGGGTTCATCTAATGATAATAGGCTAGATGAAAAAAAAAATGGTGTAACAGAAGGTTAGAAGGAAGGTTTCAGAGCTGATTTTCATATCTTGGCATCAAGGCCAAGCATCTCCTATCATAGACAACACAGTCCATTCTCCATACTGCGTTATTTCAGTACACACTTGCAGTGAGGGGTTGCACCATCATCTTGGAGGAAGAGATCTTCAGGGATAGGATCAGCCTATCACTTGAGAGATCTATTGGAGGAGTTTTATTTCAACTTGTACATCATCTTTAGCCATCTCCAGTTATTTTTAGAGTTGCAGCTGCTACCCAGCAACTCCGGCATTTCTGCAGATTTTCCATTTGTACATGTATTGCAGCCAATCCTTCTAAGGATTGTGTATTATTGTTGTATTGTCATTTTCAGGGGTTGAGAGCTTGCTCCCCCACCTTTCTTGAGAAGATATTGCTATATCATTGTATTTTCATATTATATGTTGTAGTGTCTCCTATAGATAGTGCTGTCATAGCTAGGGCATATTTATGTAGCAGTGTTTTGTCTCATTTGGTGTACATGTCTTATTGAGGCTTTCATTGCTTAGCTTGAATGAGTGATTCCTCAAAGAATTGTACTCTATTTCTGCTATATTATACATTGATCAGCTATTTGCATCTTCACGTGTCATGTTTCATTAAAATAACGTTGTGTATTGAATCCTTGCTCAAGTATTGTTCTAGTCCCTTCACCGAGAACTTTTTGAGGACATCTAAGTGTGGGAGATCTGTTTAACCACCTTAGAAGGATTTCTTTGGAGCCTCCTCTTGGATTTAGCACTTAGACACATTTTTATAAGGGATCCAAGTAATCGGTTTCAATTCTTATAGCAGCCATTACTAGAAAATGTGTTTTCCAAATATTATGCCTACTACCTCCGTTCGAATTTGGAATACTAAAACCAAACCAAATGAAACCAATTTGCACATCATAACTAGCATAATATCATATAATCAAAATAAAGTTAAATCTTATAGAGAGAGCCCTCTTTGAATAAGAAGGCTAGATCTTAGAGTTTAAAACTTGGTATGTGGTTACCTCTAATGTTCTTAGACTTTAAATAAAAATATCACCACTTAAGAATTATTAGAATGATAACACCTTTGTGCCAACATATTTAAGCTTGATATTATTTTCGGCGACTTTCTCTCTAACGAAATGATATTTGATCGGAATGTGATTTTTTTTGGAATGCATCACAGGATTATTGGAGATACTGATGGCACTGGTGTTATCACAAAATATGGGAATAATCTCATCAAACTTGACTTGAAGATCTTGCAAATTTTGCTTCATCCAGAGAACTTGAGTACAATGGGCTAGTGCCACGATATATTTTTCTTCTGTTATGGATAACAAGATTGAAGACTGCTTTTTACTTAACCATGAAACAAGGCAACCAACTCGATAGAATGCTGCTCCACTGGTACTCTTTTGATCATCAACACTTCCTGCCCAATCTGCATTTGCATAAACCTGGATAACTAGATTATTTCCTTTGGGATACCATAAACCATATTCTATTGTGCCCTTAATATATCAGACAATTATTTTGATGACATTAATATAAGATCATTTTGGTGCTGCTTGGAATCTTGCTACTTGTCCAACTGCTTGCATTACGTTTGGTTGAGAAGCTGTCACATATATAAGACTACCAATCATAGATCTATACAACCTCTGGTCCACATTCTTTGATGAATAATCTGAAATTAACTTACAACCTGTTACCATTGGGGTAATAACAGGCTTGCAATCTTCCATCTTGAATTTCTTGAGAATTTCCTTGATGTACTTGGTTTGATATATAAATATTCCTTTATCCTGCTGAGGTATCTGAAGCCCTAAGAAGTATGTCATCTCGCCAAGTAGAGACATTTCAAACTCACTTTGCATTTTTGTGGAAATTTTTTTACTTAATCTATCATCATTGTTTCCAAAAATTATATCGTCTACATATGCCTAGATAATTGTTTCGTTATCCTGATCCACTTTCACATAGAGATTGTTGTCATCACTTCCTTTATTGAATCCTTTTTGATATAGATATCCATCAAGACGAGTATACCAAGGTCTAGGAGCTTGCTTGAGACCATATATTTCTTTCTTTAATCTACAAACATAGTATTCCTTTTCAAAGAGAAAAAAACCTTTGGGTTGTGCAATGTAAACTTTTTCTTCCAATTCACCATTTAGAAAGGATGAATTAACATCCATTTGGTAGACCCTGATTTTTCTCAAGCATGCATACGTGAGAAACATTCTGATAACTTCCATTCTAGAAATGGGAGAAAATATTTATTCAAAATCAATTCCTTCAATTTGTGCATATCCTTTGCAAACTAATCTTTCCTTATTGCTGGTAACTTGTCCATCCTCATTCAATTTATTTTTGAAGACCCATTTAGTTACAATAAAATTTTTATCCTTTGGTCGTGGAACCAATTCCCAAGTATCGTTCTTCTCAATTTGATTAAGTTCTTCATTCATAGCTGCTACCCAGTGTTCATCTTGACTAGCTTCCTCAAAATTTCTAGGCTCAAAAGTTTCTAAAAAATAAAGGTGGGCTTGTTGTGATGAACGAAGATGTCGACTTATTCTAGTTCCAATTCCTTCATTTGTTTTTCCGATAATTTGATTTGATGGATGATTATTTTGACACCATTATTTTAAATATTTTGGATAATTTTCTTATACATCCTGCTAATCATTTCTTATTTCCTCTTGGTTGGTTGTTGTTTCCTTATTTGATTGGTCTTGTTCTAGAGCTTCTTCTTCATCATTCACAGATTCTCCCTCATACACCTCAAATTTTCTTGAAGGGACAATCTCATCGTCATCCTTTGTAACACAATCTTCATCAAAAGTAACATTTATGCTTTCCACTTTTTGTTTACACCTCAGATTGTAGCACCTATAAACCTTCCTTTTGCGTGATAACCAATGAAAATACCTTCCTCGACATGGGAATCAAACTTGTCCTATTTTTTTATCTTCTTTTTTGATGTAGCATTTGCTTCCAAATATTTTGAACTATTTGATGTTGGCCGGTATTCCTTTCCATAATTTGTATGGAGTCATGTTACAATTGTTCCTTAGAAAACCTCTATTTATAATGAATACAACTGTATTGGTTGCTTGAACCTAGAATTTATCATCTAATTTTGAGTCATTAACATTATTATGGCCATTTCCTGTACGGTTCTATTTTTTCTTTCAACAAATCCATTTTGTTGTGGTTCTTTGGTTGTTGAGAATTTTCTTTTTATTTCATTTTCATCACAGTACTGCTAAAATACGTTGGAAGTAAATTCTCCACCATTATTTGATCTTAGACATTTGATCTTCAAATCAGTTTCATTTTCGACCAATTCCTTGTATATTCTAAAAAATTCAAATGCCTTAGTATTTTTCTTTAAGAAGCTGACGACTATCATTCTAGTGTAATCATCTATCATTATCATAAAATATAATTCTCCATCTAAACATTTTGTTATCATAGGACCACATAGATCAATATATACTAATTCAAATGAACGTGATGCAAAGTGTTCTTTTGTCTTGAACTCAACTTTTCTCTGCTTTCCGTGCCAACAAGATTCACATATCGCATTGGTGGGTTTTGAAATTTTATGCATTTCGCTTACTGCTTCCTTCTTGCTGATCCTAACCAAATTGTCGAAATTTATATGTCCCCATAACCAACTTTCATCTTATTTCTCCAAAAAGCACCCTTTAGGTGTCTTATCCAAAATATATATGTCATTTGGAGCTCTGCTTGTTGTAGCAACAATTTTACCGAACTTTCCTTTCCTGATTTGAAATTTCTTCGAGTTAAATAACATCGTGTGTCCTTGATTACACATTTTTCCAACACTGAGCAGATTGTGATTCATATTTTCAACCAACAACACATATTTCCCTAATGCATTCTTTCTTCCAAGTGTGACTGCACCTACTCCTATGACGTTTGAAGACCCGTCATTTCCAAAAGACATTGTTCCATCCTTCTTTTCCTTCAAGGATATTAAATTATTCCTATCTCCAGTCATATGAGTTGAGCAACCACTATCAACATACCAAAAGTTTCTGTTGCTTTGATCCCCGAGAGAAATAATACATTTTTCAGTTCTTTTTCCATATTTATTCATTCTGATTTTGCAAGAATTCCTTTGAGGAGCTTCCAAGTATGCAATTTTTCGCCGGGTGTCCAAAATTGTTACATTTGTAACATTTGACATCATCTCTCAAATGATAAAATCTGTAAATATTTTTTTGAGTTACAGAATATCCATTTCTAAAAATCCCCCGAAAATATATTTATTCCAAACATATGTACTACATTCTATAGCTCTATTTCCAAACCTTCTACATGAATAACAATGACCATAGAATATAGGTTGATACCTAGGAGGAAATATTCTTCGAGGAAATGTCTTCCATGGTTCTTCCTCTGAGTCCTGATCTCTTGAGTTGGCTAGAAGGTCTACCTTCTTGTTATATTTTTCATATCCATATTCTTTTGTAGTCATAGAAGGACTTGGATCCTTTTCATATTTTTCTATGTAACCAAGACCAATCTTGTCACTGTTTGATCATTGATTGTTGATGATTTCTTCCAATGCCTTGGAGTTGTTGGTGTTGTTTTGAAGAGTTTTCCATTTTTTACTTGATTTTGAAGATAAACCATTTCATCTTCCAAACCTTCTCTTTCCTTGTTGCTTTTATATTCTTCCCCTATTATAGGTCAAAATATCTTCTCATCACTTCGGAGGAGAAGATAAATATGGAAGGAATATAGAGACCTAAACTAAACCTACTTCTGCCAAGGTAACACCCCACTATAACAGTACAAGAGCGTTATAATGCACCTGATCAGTGAATAGGCCACATTAGTGGATAGGGAAACACTCTGTTTACACTATAGGGCAACGCTACCCATGTTTTGATTTTGGAACGTGAAAAACCTGCAGAGAATGATTTGAATTTCTAGCTTTTTCTCACAAGAGAGTCAGTAGAAAAAGGAAACTGCAAAGCACTAATCTCTTATTGCGCCTTGCCAAAAACAACTGAACTCTCAAAGAAGGAAAAAGCATGGAAGTTGAGGAAACATGTTGGTTTTTTGTATTCAGAACTGGCAGAAAGAGAAGGGCAATAACTCTCCATCTCGTATAAAATGGAGCTGAAGGCTCTTGGTTCAAGGTCGAATGATTGTCAAAGTTTTGAATGCTTGTGAAGTAGAGCATTATTGTTGTAGTGTGAAAGTCAAGAGTCAAAGAGTTTCATTGAGAACTTGTTGACCAAGACATCACCACATTGAGAGATAGAGAGATTGGAAGGCTGAGGAGGGCTTGGTACAACTAACAGTTGTAATCCTCCTTTTTATAAATCAATAGAACTATATCTGTTTTGTCCATTTTATGCGTTGATGTTGTCATTATTATTTGATTATTTACATAGCATGAGATGAATGGCTTAGATGTGCATATTTTAATGTTTATCATATGTTAACTTAATTGATAGGAAATTCATGTTGCGATGGAGATTACACGGGTGATTTGATTGATTGCAGGGTCGAGATTTGGAGCTGGTGAAGGAGAACTCCTACTTCACTGCCTAGCGCTATCCAAAAGACTTCAAGATCATTAAAGAGGTAATATTCCATCTTATTCCATCAAGTTTTTTTAAGTTAATATGAACATGTATGTGCCATCTTTGTGAACTATACAACTAATCTTACTGTCTGCCTCGGGCACTGGAAAGCCTTGAGAGGGATATTTAATAACCAATAACCCAAGAATTTTACCCTATAGTAGAATTGGCGACTCCGTTGGGGAGTTACCCCATAGTTTTTGGACTATCTCTTTCCCCCTTTCTTCTTTGCTTTGTTCACAAACCCTTCTGACCAGTATTTATGCCCAGTAGACATTTCAAAAGCTCACAGAGTTCAATCATGTTTCTGTTTGACCATCTGAAGAACTTAACCCTGGCTAACGCTACCTCTGTTGGTGTTCCAGTGCATTATAACGTGGGCTTTGCTTAAATACAGTGCGTTAGTCTCTGGATTAACATTGTCTTTACTTAGAGACAGTGCGTTACTCAGCCAAAACTTGTTTTTCACCGCTGTGATTGTGTTTTGGTTGCCAAGTTTTTTGGCCATCAGTATCTCTCCTTGACTGAATCCCTGTGCTTGTTTACTAAGATGGCCTTTCTATTTTTTTGTTATTGTTTGAAAAGCTAGTGTCAAAAGCATTTAATTTTTAGAGAAGATTTTTTTTTTTTTTTAGTTTTTCTGCATCTAGCTGAATTAATTCTGAAAATTTCAGTTCATAGACTATTAAGATGAGGTAGATAGAAGTATGAATCTTTAAAGTTGAACTGTGCTATTTGAATGTTAGTGCATGGATGTTGAAAAGAAACCTCTCCTTGTAGAAATACTCTTCATCGAATTGAATATTTAGAGCATATTTTTGCATGGTTTCTTGAGTCAGAGTCTCATTACATTTCATACATCCACTCCCCCTCCGCAAGACTAATAATCAAGTACACTAAGAATCAAGCGATAATAAAATCAATCACATTACTCTTTTTGAGCTCACACCAACAGTAGTTCAGGCTAGGATCTTGGGTTAGGAAAAGTGAGAAAATCACCCAAGATCTCAAAACTTGAGACTAGAGTCATTAACGAGCGAAATCCTACTGCACTCATATTATCGAGACCGTTCCTTTACCGGAGCTCAGCGCGAGACAAAACTTGGGTGCACAAGAAGGTAGCCCAACTTCGACCGCATCCTGTGGGTATGCTATATATTGGGGTTCCCTTTGGGGATGTCGAAACTAGATCGGGGATCTAGGTATTCTGCCCATATAGCATGTTTTCCTTGACCATGGACCCCCCTGATGATGTCTATGATTTGAGGTATCTTTAGTGGCCATAATTTTTAGGGACTTACACAAGGTGACTGGGACGGGCTGTCGTGGTACCTGAAATAGATGGACCCACTCTATCTTCGGTCTTTAGGAGGGTACTCATCTTCACGAGAGTGCTTACACCTATTGTCTGAGGTTCAGGAAAAGCTCTAGAGTGACCATAACTGTACTTTCAACCAACCCTCTCTGTATACTATTGTGATACTGGATTTCATCACCAGCAAACGGTAGTACTCAGACAGGGCACCCTATTCTGGCTGCTTGCTGATTGATTTTAGAGAGTTTTTTTTTTCTTTTTTCTTTTTTAGGTGTGTGGTTACTGTCATTGAGACTTTATAATACATCACAATTTATTAAAATTTGTTACAAATAAACAGGTCACC
This sequence comes from Pinus albicaulis, assembly GCA_034641835.2. NCBI lineage: Eukaryota > Viridiplantae > Streptophyta > Pinopsida > Pinales > Pinaceae > Pinus > Pinus albicaulis. The sequence continues at coordinate 1,706,082 of MU968381.1, forward strand.
ATGGCATCATCTAACCCACATTGTCTATCTCGACGACAGCAAGGTCTACCTCCTCTCACTCTTGAGGAAGAACTGAACCTTGGTGAACCCGTGCCTTCTGTAGAAGAGCAGTCTCCATTGAAAAACCCTGATTTTCACATCGCCTCATATCATACGGAATTTCCGGAGGACCCTTTCATGGAAGGTGTCGTACCTCATTACAATCCTCCACTCACTGATACATTGGGGCTTGTGATAGTTCATATTCCACCACACACTAACATGTATTCGGCCGCACAAACATCCACTTCACAACCGGCATCCACAGGGTCGATACCAATGGCAACCATCCCAGGTTCGCCACCATCCTCCCCGCCAGTTGTCAGTTTTATGCCATCACTTGGTAACCCTAGTAGTCAACATATACCTATTCCCAACCCTACAGTCATCACAACTGTAAGTAACTCACCGAGTCCTTCGAGATCTACTCCTACTGTGACCACGTTGCGACCTATGGTTGCTCCTCCCACGAGTGTGACTACTTCGGTTCCTTTTAGCAACCCTTTTAGTTGGAACCCTTTGTTGAGTTCAAACCCCTTGGCCACCATACCAAGGGGCAGTGTCACCAACATGCAGATCACAGGGAACATTTCACTACCCCTGCAATCTTTAGGACAAACTGGACAACCTATTGTTAACATTGTTCCCTTAAGTGGTTTAAATATCGGTGTGGGGTCTATGCCGTTGCCGAACTATGCAAGTAGTAGCATGCCTCCAGGAATCTCTATTGCATCCATATGGACTAACCCACCCCAACCTCCATCTGGAATGGGAGGGCACTTTTACACTAAGGGCAACCAATCGTTTGCCCCGCAATACAATATGCCCTATGGACAGCAACCATATATCCCTACCCCTCCACCTATAGGAAATTTTTATCAAAGTCCTACTTATCCTACTAGTAACACATTGATGGGCGAACCCTATGGTCCACATAGTCAACCAATACTTCCTTGGTTAGATTTAGGGGCAAACCCGTAATTGCCATTTGTGGCAGCTCTAGACATTCCTGACATATATAAACTGACTAATGACCCCATTAATCACAACCTGCTCTGGCCCCCAGTACCGCACAAGATTCCTTCTGACATCCCAAAGTTCGATGGGAAACAAGGGGAAGACCCAGATGCACACATCACCACCTTTCATTTATGGTCTATATCTAATTCCATGGTGGATGATAGTGTACGGCTTCGACTGTTTCCTCGCACCCTTACAGGCAATGCCGCCAAGTGGTATATTTAATTTCCACATGCCGCCATAAAAACTTTTGGCGCTTTAAAGAACTTCCAATTACCAATCAGATTTGAAACCGGAACGGAACTGTTAACCTCGCTGTGCCAAGACACCGCCACCCACATCTCCAATCACATTCATGAATGGAGACGTAGGAGGAGGCTAGTCAAAGTGCCAATCCCAGATCATCTCTTATCTAATTGGTTTTGTAAGTCTCTCTTACCCCACATCTCTAAAGACATTGGCCTTTCCGGTGTGATTACAGAAGATCAATGCATTCTTTGTGCCCAACATTTGAATTTAATCTATTCACAATCTGGCACACTATATGATTTACTCCCTAATTCCCCTGGTAACCCAAATCCTCCAGCTACTCAGAAAATCGGAGCTCACGCCGACGATCTCATTGGCACAATCTCTGGTGTAGCCACAAAACAGTCTCGGGGGAAAACCTCCCATCCATCCTCAGCTGCCACCACCCCTAACCAAACAACTACTCTTCCTACCGCTGAGGTAAATTCTGTGCAAACTTCACAAAAACCTAGTGGAAAGAATAAGAAGAACAAGAAAAAGACATCTTCTTCGGAAGAGCAGTCGGACAATCAGAATAATCCTGATCAGAAAAACACTGCTAAAAATGACAAAGGGAAGGATAAACCCATGAAATTTCCTTGCAAAATATGTGTGGAGGACCACTTGACATACAAATGTCCTTGGCTACAGGAATGCACCAATTTTATCGCAAACAAGGATTCTGGACGAACACCTGCCGTTCTTCATAATCCTTTCCCTAATCAACAACATCAACACCAGCACATGGTTGACAACCTGCCACAACCCCAACAACGGGGAAATGGTGGTTCACATCCTTCCAGTGAAGGATCATCTGCCATTTATGGCATTGAGAGTGTTGAACTTCAAACACGAGCCAAGCTTTATGGAAATCCTACCATAGACGCTCAGGAACCTGGTACTAGTTCAAATCCACCACCGACCAACGATTTACATATTGAACGGCCTACTGCTGACCCCGTAATTTGCCCCCCCAAAGGGACACTTTGATGCACAACTCATAACACCTCTACACGTGCAGCCCAAAACTACAACATTGTAGAAGATTTGGCACAGGCACCGTCAGCTATTTCTGCTCTCGAAGTATTGCAAACTTGTCCAGCACAAAGGAAAGCCTTGCTTTCGTCCATTGGTGGAATAGACCCCCAGGATTCCATGCTAGCTATCTTTGATATGGAAAAATCTCAGACTCGCCTCTCGCACCAACTCGCATTCCAAGTGCAGGTTGTGTCGAAAGGGATACCAATCCATCGCACTGTCATAGACGAAGGTGCTTCGACTTGCGTTATGTCACAAGCTTGATGGCTCGCTTTAGGTTCTCCTACCTTAACACCGCCACCGAATTCCCTCAAAGCTTTCGATGGCCACACGTTCCTCCCAAAAGGATACCTTGCTAGCTTTCCCATCACTCTGAGTGGGAAAATGGTAACCGTGGACGTTGAAGTCGTAGAACACCATCTCGACTATAATCTATTGCTCGGTCGTAGTTGGTCTTATGCGATGACCGCCATTGTTTCTTCGGTCTTCCGACTCGTCCTATTTCCATTGGATGGGAAAATAGTCACAGTGGATCAGTTATCCTTCTGCACCCCTAATTATTCTACATTACCAAGTAGCACTGTACCCCTAATAGGAGGCTTTTCTAGCTCTTACGTCAGTATTGGTACCGGTCTTCTGAAGGAATCTTCCCTACTGGGTTGTTTTCCTCTCCCACTGCCAGAGATCCCAAATACGGTTGCAATGATATCCACCACTTTTGATGGCTCTATCGACCCATGGATCCTCCCGGCACCTTCAGACATTGATTCCTACGGAGATCAGATGCCGCTCTCACCAACCGAGTTGGCCTACCAAGCCATCCAAATTACATCTGAACCCTCCACTGCTATGGTTTCGACCAAAGGTACAAACCTCCCACCCATCACAGTTCTCTCTAAGGATCTCCTCAACGAAGTCTTGCCTATAGACGAAGCTATTTGAGAGATCATGTCTATAGAAGAATGAACTTGGGGAGAGTTTCACCATCGCGCTTCGATGATAGACTTAGACGTGATAAAAACTGAAATCCCATCCTTTGACCCACCTGAGATGGTTCCCTCCACTTACACGACTGTTCAAACTATCGATTCAGAAGGGAACATGGGTAATCTTTCTAAGACAATGCTCATTGATATCACGATCAAAACGAGTATCGTGGAAAATATTCAGATTGGAGCAGACTGCAATCCTGAGGAAATTGAATGCTTCACATCCCTTTTCAAAGAATTTCGCGATGTGTTCGCTTGGTCTTACGACGAAATGCATGACATCGATCCATTTATAGTCGAGCACGAAATCAATATTTATGACAATGCCAAACCAATTCGGCAGCGACTCAGACCCGTCCACCCACGCAAAGAAGCCGCCATAAAAATTGAGATAGAAAAACTTTTAAACGCTGGTTTCATCTATCCCGTTCCTTTGACAGAATGGGTTTCCAATCCGGTTACCGTCGATAAAAAACAAGGCACCATTTGAGTTTGTGTTGACTATCGCGATCTGAACACCGCTTGTCCCAAAGACAATTATCCTACGCCGTTCATAGATCAGATTCTCAAAAATTGTGCCAGATGCGAATCTTTTTCCTTCATGGATGGATTCTCAGGCTATAACCAGATTGAAATTAAAAAAGAAGACCAGCATAAAACTACTTTCATCTGTCCTTGGGGCACATTTGCATATCGTAAACTCCCATTCGGTCTGAAGAATTCCAGAGAAATTTTTCAGTGGGCTATGGACTACGCTTTTCACGACATTCGACATATTGTACAGGCTTACTTGGATGACCTTCTGGCCCATTCCAAGAAACGACCTGATCACCTTGCTCATCTGAAAGAAATTTTTTTAGGTGTAGATTCTACAATATACGTCTGAATCCTCATAAGTGCATATTTATGGTCGAGTCCGGGCATCTGTTAGGTTTCATTGTCTCCAAGCACGGGATTAGGGTTGATACCGATAAGGTTAAGGCGATTGTAGAATTTCCGGCACCACAATCCATCCTTCAACTCCAACATTTGCAAGGGAAGGCAAAGTTTTTACGTCGATTCATCATTAACTATGCCGAGATGACAGAAGGATTTATGCGATTATTGAAGAAAGGAACACTATACTTGTGGGATGACCAAGCTCAATGGTCATTTGATGCTTTAAAACATGCACTTGTTTCAGCCCCACTCCTTAGTGCCCCCGACTACTCACGCGACTTTCTCCTCTACCTGGCAGCCTCACCATCCTCACTTGGAATAGTTTTGTTTCAAGTTCACAGTGAAGACAGTGAACATGTGATATACTATTTTTCAAAAGGTATAATTGGACCTGAACTACATTATTCACATGTGGAGAAACTTTCTCTAGCGGTAGTTTTCGTCGTCACCCGACTCCGGCACTATATATTGCTGCGACAAACTACGGTTATTGCTTTGGAGAACCCCATGCAACACACCCTGTCTAGATAAATTATTGGAGGAAAATATTCCAAATGGATCATAATCCTCCAACAATTTGATTTGGTTTTCACAGTTGCCAAAGCAAAGAAATCCCTAATGTTCGCCGAATTATTATCGGACCTTCCCAGAATCGACCCAGGAGAAGTAGCTCATGATCCATTTCCTGATGAATCTGTATACTTGGTCGATTCTTCGGACCCATGGTATGGAGACATTTTGGTCTACCTACAAACCCAATGCTTCCACCCAACTTTCACGTCCGACGACCATCGTCGTATTCGCGACCAAGCAAAGCACTACCTCGTGCTAAACGATACACTATATCTTCATGGCGTTGATACCATTCTCCGACGTTGTCTCACTTTCGATGAAGCGGAACACATTTTGAATGACTTCCACTTAAGGGCATGCAGTGGTCATCTTTCAGGCATAGCTACTGCCCAAAAAATCTTTCGGGGAAGTTACTATTGGCCCACTTTGTTTAAAGACTGCATTGCAGCAGTCCAAAAGTGCCATCCATGTCAAATTTTCACAAAGAAAATGCGCGCCCATCCTGCTCCCCTTCATCCGGTTATCTCCATTGATCCTTTCGCTAAATGGGGAATTGACTTTGTCACCTCCAATCCCACTTCGGAAAATGGCCACAACTACATCGTGGTTGTGGTCGACTATTTTACGAAATGGGTGGAAGCCATTCCCACTTTAAAGGCCGATGGCGAAACTGCCGCTCTCTTCCTATTCAATCAGGTAATCTGTTGGTTCGGCGTACCCCTATATATTGTCACAGATCATGGATCCCACTTTCAGAATCACATGATGACCGAATTAACATCCATGCTAGGTTTTCGTCAAGATCAATCTTCATATTATTATCCTCAAGCTAATGGTCAAGTCTAAGCCGTAAATGGCGTCCTCAAAACCATGATTTGTTGATTGCTCATAACTCATAAAACCACATGGCATCGGAAGTTGTGTTCCGCATTATGGGCATACTGAACACTAGTCAAAACTGCCACAGGCTTCATGCCATTCCAACTTGCATTCAGCCTAGAGGCAGTACTTCCAATCGAGTGCGAAATTCCATCACTCAAACTCGTCTTTGAACTCCTGCCTGGCACCACCACCATAGAAGAGCGCTTGCTCTCACTCGATCATTTGAACGAAACTCGTCGAGATGCTACAATAGCACTCGAAGCTCACCAGTGCCGAGTCAAAGCTCAATACGACAAATCTGTCAAGCCTTGTTCTTTCCAAGAGGGTGATCTTGTTCTACTCTATGATCAGAAACATGACCTCTTGGGGGCAGGAACACTCCAACCATTATGGCTTGGCCCTTACATCGTCACTAAATTCCTCTCAAAAGGGGCTTACGAACTTCAGGACTGTAATGGAATTCCGCTCGCGGAGCCCTGCAATGGGCTCTATCTAAAGAAGTATTTTGCCTAGTTTCGCACTAGGTGTATGCTTTGTAATTTTATGTATATAAATTTTGCTTATTGTTTTGATGTCTCTAGATATTTTTTGGTTTTTTAAGGTGTTTTTCTCATCTATAAGCTTTTTTCTTCACACCGATGTCGTCATCCTCCTTATCATATGTCGGATATGCGGACGGTGCTAGTCGTCACACTAGACACATTGCTTCAGCTGCTTGGGTTCTCTACACTCCTGAGTCGGAACTTCTTGGTTCTGGGGGAATTTTCCTAGGTAGTGCCACCAATAAAATTTCCAAGTACATGTCAGTGATCCAAATCCTCACAGAGGCAGCGTCTCGTGACATCTCCAATTTAGTGGTCAAGTTAGATTCCCAACTCGTCATTATGCAGTTAAACAATCATTACCGTGTCCGTCATCCAGTCTTATTACGTTATTTTTTAAGAGTGCGACTTTTAGAACGTCAATTTCAAAAAATCACATTTGAGCACGTTCCTAGAGAATTTAATGCATTAGCCGATTCTTTGGCAAGCTATGTGTTAGATTGGCATTTGTCACATTTGTTATAAAAGATTTCCACATGAGTATATATATTTTTCATCCCATTAAAAATACATAAAAACTCAAAAAACACAAAATCACCAAAAAATATGTGTATATATATATATATATATATATCGATCGTGTCCAGTACAATAGTTACATCAAAAAATCTTCCAAAACTTGGGTGTTTTACAAAAATTTGGCTATACTAAGCCACGCTCTAACACTTATACATCCGCTCTGCCAGCTAGGCCTGATGATCATGATAACATACAACTGCTCTGGCTATCCTCCTCAAATGCACCAGGTATCTCTCCAGCACACCTACAGTATGCCGTTGCAAATGAACTAGAACCTCCCACATAGGAAGGGGTGGTATACCCATACTCAAACCCTCCAAGTTTCTGGAGAGTTCATGTAAAATCTGGGAATCATCATCCTCGGCGGCTTCTGCATCCTCAGCTGGTGTGCCAGCCCCGGGTAGCTGCAGTCCTTGCCGTGCATAGAGAGGGACCCCAACTGGGTGGAAAGGTGCCACATCTGTGTCAAACAAACAAAGCTTCATGTCAAAAAATAATTTTCACCCTAATTCAACAAAAAAATTGCATAAACATTCAAAATACAAAAACAAAGTACTTCCTACAGTATACTGATCATTTCCTTATTACCATCGAGTCCCCATTGGGTGCCAAGGGGCAGCACTAACTCCAGATCACCTGTGAAGTTCATCCCTGCATAGGGATAATCCTCGATCATAATAATCTGGGAGTTCAGCCAATCAAAAAATCCATCATCAAAATAGTGGCGGATGGGACCCTCTCTAGTCTGCGGAAGCAAAGATGCCCATTGAGCCTGCCTCGGCTCACGTGGGCCCAATGGCGCTGTAATGATCTTGGGCCACATCAATGGTACCCGCTCCAGTAAGAAATAAACGATCAATGTACTGTACCCAAACTCTCTCTGGGTATGGGTCTTGCATGCTGTGAGCTCTGCTCGGACCCGACGGATAACTCCATCACACCAGTCAAACACCTGAGGCTACATACAATCCAAGGCTAGTATCATTTGGGCCTTGGTGGCCACATGCTGACTCTTGGAACCTGCCAAGTGAACAATCATCCATAATATAGACCTCAGTGGTCTCAAAGCTACCCGTGCAATAGGTACCCGGTTGCTCACAGCCTCTGTGTTGCGTATGTAATGACCAAGAATGAGATCAGCAGTGGAACGCGGATCCGCTCTGGACCCCGTCAAATTGGGCCTCGGTCCACGACATGACAGGCCAGTCAAAAAGTATACATTGTCTTTCTCAATTGAGAGCTCATTTCCCCCAATCCGAAAGACATGGTGACGTTCATTCCATTGCTGAATCAGCCACCTCAGGAGGTCCCCTTGACCCCTCATCAGTTCTAAATGTGCATATTTTAGCAAATCGCATCTGCGGAGAGCCATCAAGCTTGCAGCATTAGTAATCATTTCTCTTTCTTCCCATTCATGTTCTCTCTCTCGCCAGATACTCATGATTAACAACTGAATACCTGCAAATACAACATTTTCAACCGATTAGAAATTGTCTGGGCCACTTCAAAACACTTATAAATGAGTTCCTAAAAAATGTGTTGTGCCTAATGCTGGCTATAGTGCAAAACAGAGCATGCTAACGAGCCCTCCCCTCACGGGAATTGCGCTTAACGTGGCTCCAGCACTACTTGCCCGCGTTAGCCACTAATATTTTTTAGGGCCTGCCAGATTTCCCATTTTGAACCAGAAAAACTTCACAAAAATACAATTAAATGATAGCAGGAGGTTCTAGCTCTTACCTGGATCTCGCGGGAAAGAAAACCATTGCCCGGATTGACCGCAATCGTCAACTGAATTTTTCACCCTAGAGCTCCTTCACAGCACTCAAAACAGTGAAAATGAAAGTCTTTTGACCTTCTTATAGCCACTTCTAGGGCATGAATCTCTTAGCTAGTCGACTAAATTGGTGAATTCTTGCTGCATATGTGTCGTAACTATTGAGATTTGTTACTGATGTTATAATGAGTGATCAAGATTCATATGCAGACATACTCATGTTTTGACCCTTTTTATCGAGCATTATTTTTACGGTATTTTTCTTGCTCGTTAGTCTGAAAAACCTCGAGTTCCCTTCTTCAAACTCATTAAACTTATACGAATTCGATTTCGAGCGTTCTTTTTATGGTCTTTTTCTTGCTCATTAATCTGAAAAACCTAGAGTTATCTTCTTGAGGCTCATTAAAACTGATATGAAGAAGCACTGAGCTTTCTTTTTAGGGACCTTTTTCTATCTCATAAAACTAAAAAAACCCCGAGTTGACTTTGTCAAGCTCGCTAAACTACCACGATAGAGAGTAAGGAGCCATTCTTTTCCTCTTTTTCAAAGCTCTTTAAACCGAAAAAGTAACCGAGTTTTCTCCGCGTGACTCGTTAAAATTTCACGGAGGGCACCGAGTTTTTCTTTGTTGGACTCGTTAAAATTTCACAAAGAGTATTGAGTTTACTCCGTCTCCTCGTACTCATAACAAAATGAGGTAGACATCCATCGAACATAGATTTCTCACTTTTCTGGCTTCAATGGACTAACTCACGGAAAATGAACTGTTTCGGGCTTACTATTACCCATTTTCCGTGCCCGGTTATCAAGACATGACAAAGGTACCCCAATGGAGTTGTCTTTTATGATATTTTTCAGACTCTCTAAACATGAAAAATTCACCGAGTTTACTCGTCTGGACTCGTTAAACCTAATCAGACGGGGCACAGAGTTGTCTTTTCTGACATTTTTCAGACTCTCTAAATATGAAAAATTCACCGAGTTTACTCGTCTGGACTCGTTAAACTTAATCAGATGGGGAAAAATTTGGACAAAATGGATACTACCTCTGTTACATTTCAGAAAGGTCGATTTGGCAGCAAAAATCTTGAACATGGCACTTCCCAGAAAACTCTTTCACAGTTAGCCGAACCCTACCATCTATGAGTATTAGCCTTCATCTCCCAGTGTCCCTACACTAGTAAAATCCTAATACACTCTTTGGTGTTCATTAAGCCTCAGCTGCCTAGTACCCTGTTACAGTGCCTTCTATTGTTCAAGCAGATCTCACTATCTACTGCTCCTCTTATCAACCAAACCGCTCATTATGCCAGAAATTATTTGTCGTCAGACATCCCCATTTTCTCTTCATTATCTCCATCACAAACAAAATCATTTGGTTTCCTTTTCGTGTTGACTGATGTAGGACGCCTCAATGCCTAACTTTCAACAGATCTCTTCCTATCGACTTCAACATCTTATCTAGGAAGTTGATCCAGAAACCCATTAGTACCCAGATACTTGCAAACATCAGTGGCAGGTAGTCTTGTGTTTTATTAGGACTCTTCATCATTGGCTCCTGATCAAATGATTCTACGAGTGTTCAACTTCAACTCTTTTTATTCACACTCGCTAGATTGTACTGTGCATCTTAGGGACCATCATCATTATCGATGGCCACCTTTGCGTCTGTTAACAGTTTTCATTATCGACTGGTAATCAGAGGATTTCTCACATGTTAGATGACAGCTCCTTCATTCACATGTTGAGAAATATGCAGTTTAATTGAAGCAGTGGTCAGGACCTTGGGGCAACAATTACATCATTAAAGCTATGTTCCCTTCCCCAAGTTGCGATATTGTTTATGGAGACAGCTTCTTCAGCCTGATCCTATTATGACAGACACTTCCACATTGTGCTCATCGGTGGATAGATTCTTCATATCTCTATTCTAGAGAAATCATGTTGTTTAAGCTACTGAGCATGGGAATGCCCGACTCAAGGCAGATACTATATTTTCTGACATATGTTGTTGTTTCAGGTTTTCCTCAGTCTTTCAATCTCTTTATCTCTACTACACACATTATAAAGTATTTCGGCCATCGTCTTCGTCTCTGACCTCACACTTTAGGGGGCATCTGTTACAGGTCAAAATACCTCCTCATCAGCTCAGAGGAGAAGATAAATATGGAAGGAATACAAAGACCTAAACTAAACCTATTTCTGCCAAGGTAACGCCTCACTATAACAACACAAGAGCGTTATAACGCACTAATCAGTGAATAGGCCGCGTTAGTGGCTAGGGCAACGCTCTGTTTACACTAGAGGGCAGCGTTACCCATGTTTTGAGTTTGGAACGGGAAAAACCCGCGGAGAATGATTTGAATTTCCAGCTTTTTCTCACAAGAGAGTCAATACAAAAAGGAAATTGCAAAGCACTAATCTCTTATTGGGCCTTGCCATAAACAACTGAACTCTCAAGGAAGGCAAAAGCATGGAAGTTGAGGAAACATCTTGGTTTTTTCTATTCAGAACTGGTGGAAAGAGAAGGGCAATGATTGCTCTCTCCATCTCCTATAAAATGGAGTTGAAGGCTCTTGGTTCAAGGTCGAAGGATTGTCAAAGTTTTGAATACTTGTGAAGTAGAGCATTATTGTTGTAGTGTGAAGGTCAAGAGTCAAAGAGGTTCATTGAGAACTTGTTGACCAAGACATCACCACATTGAGAGATAGAGAGATTGGAAGGCTGAGGAGGGCTTGGTACAACCGATGGTTGTAATCCTCCTTTTTATAAATCAATAGAAATGTATCTATTTTGTCCATTATATGCATTGATGTTGTCATTATTATTTGATTATTTACATAGCATGAGATGAATGGCTTAGATATGCATAGTTTAATGTTTATCATATGTTAACTTAATTGATAGGAAATGCATGTTGTGATAGAGATTACACGGGTGCTTTGATTGATTGCAGGGTCGAGATTTGGAGCTGGTGAAGGATAAATCCTGCTTCGTTGCCTAACGCTCTCCAAAATACTTCAAGATCATTAAATATGTAATCTTCCATCTTATTCCATCAAGTTGTTTTAAGTTAATATGAACATGTATGTGCCATCTTTGTGAACTATACAACTAATCTTACTATCTGCCTCGGGCACCGGAAAGCCCTGAGAGGGATATTCGATAACCAACAACCCAAGAATTTTACCCTATAGCATTCCTTG